>JAOTIX010000105.1:9080922-9097649 GCA_027123715.1 Gaidropsarus macrophthalmus | reverse complement strand
CCCCCATTACTCTCTGAGAGAGGTCTGGAGGGTCCCTGTGTTGCAGGCAGAGGGGTGTGTGTGTGTGTGTGTGTGTGTGTGTGTGCTCCTGAATACATTGAGGGTGTGGCCCCATGCCAGCCGCCTTGGGGATAAAACCCCACTCAAGGCTGTGCACAGCTGGGCTGCTAGTGCAAGATGGCGGACTCTGTATGGGTCACGCTCGCCTCGCAGGATGCGTTTTGTGTTTTAATGCCATGAAAGCCGGTAGTTCCCCTACGGAAGAGGATTAGGGCCACATGTGAAGACGTTTCTCGAGTTCCGACGGAATTCTGAAATCTGCCTTTAAAGTCAGACGTTCGAGATTGCTTTTACTTTATTTTATTCTATTTGAAAAATTATTGTTGCACATTTCACTGTATACTTGTATGCACGTGAAGAATCTTGAATCTTGAATCTTGAGCACGCTTCTCATTCGCGTCTCTCTGCGATGAAACAGGAAACAGGGCGTAACCCCGCCCACTTTTTGTCAGTATGCCGCTATTCCCGCCCCCTCCTCCCCTTCCCTGAGGTTGCGACCTGTGGCTCCGCCCCCGCAGGAAGTTGTGCTGTAACATAGCAGAGCCCGTTGGATTCACAGATCCAGCATCAGCAGAGATACGGGCAGGGAACCCACAGGAATCACAACCCATTAAAAAGAAAAGCGTAACGCATCAGAGGTCAAGCGGTGTGATTACAGACGGAGAGCACTGGCAGCGAGGAAAATAACAACATTTAGATTGAGAAGAGGGGGGGTGCTGTGATAAATATTCATGGATTAGTAGAAAGGCCCGCTGGAAGCAGGTTACCGTGGTGACCTTGTGCAGATCCTGGAGGCAGGTATGGAGGGATTCCGGGCAGAGGAAGGATGGAAGGCGTGGGTGGATGACCGGAGAGAGGGAGAGAGAGAGAGAGAGAGAGAGAGAGACGCAAAGTAAGAGAGAGAGACGGAGAAAGAGATAGACAGAGATAGGGAGGGAGAGAGAGAGAGAGAGAAAGAGAGACAGGGATGGAGTGTAAGAGAGATAAAGAGAGACAGAGATAGAGAGACAGCGAGAGAGAGAGAGAGAGAGACAGAGAGAGAGACAGCGAGAGAGAGAGAGAGAGAGACAGAGAGAGAGAGAGAGAGAGAGAGAGAGAGACCGGATGGCATTTTACCCGTTAATAACACTGTCTTGATGTTGGGTCTGACAGGCGATGTCCGCCTCCTCGGAGTCAGCGGTGAGAAGCAGCGATGTCAACCAAACTTCTGGGTCTCTGAACCAACAGGAGGTAGGAAGCCCAACCCGAGCACAGCTGACTGGCAGCCCTTTTACCTTAGAGCATACTGCCAATCAACCCTATGAGATAGATATATATATATATGCTGCATATAGACCTTTTACACTGCGAGTAAACCCTTGGGGATGAAAAAAAAATGATGTGTCTATCGATCCATCTTTAAAAAATAATTGTGTTGCCAGAGCACGGAAATACATATGAACATTCATTAGAAGGTCATCTAATTAGAATCTAAGTACACATGCATGCATGTTACAGTTTTTCTCCATTGGTTTGGCTATTTTGCATGCGTGATGACATGTTTCGGAGAGAACAACCATTAGACTGGAAATTTAACAATCAGTTTAGATAAACAGTTTAGGCTACCTGTACTTAATCATTTGCAAAGATGTACTAAGACATTTGCAATTTGATGAAATGAATGAGAAATTCAATTCTGTTGTAAACAATTGCCAAGTTGTTTGGAGGTTTGTCCATGTTATTTTGAGTATGTAATTTCTGTTTGAAGAAATGAGCCAAACCAATGGACAAAAACTGTAATATCATGCAACACATAAACCTGCTGTACAATACAGACAAAGACACACAATGGAAGACATGTATGACTACTTTCATTTCATTTTTTGCGAAAGAAATATTTTTTTTCTGTGACATATTGAGTAATTTCCTATACTTTTTGGACAGCCAATGATCCATAGATAATTATCAATCAATAAACAATAAGAAATATAATCAACATGTCTCTCATCTCATGTGAGTAGTCGCAGCCTTTAGATAACGCACCACAATTCTGACTGTGCACATACGCTTCTAAATGTGAACAATCACGAGATCAGTTTATTCCCCTCTTGCAAATATTTTGACCTTATCTTGAAGAAAGCGGTGCATTTCTTCACGGTTCTCTGCTCTTGTCGCTCCGCCCTCAACAGGTTACCCGTCAGCAGCACGTGGTCCAACAGGACAGCGTTGCCGCCAGCTTTGGCAGCCATTACAACGAGACAGGTCTGTTGACCCCATCTCAACCCCAAGATATACCCCTTGAGCTCTCACCCTGTTCCCAGCTGTCTGCCCCTAGCAACCAGCCCTCATCTGTTGCCAAGTGTGGGGATGGGCTGTCATATAGAACATACAAGTATAATCAAAAAACATCCAAAACATATGATTCCAAGTCTGTGCACCACAGACTCATGAGAGCATCAGAAGAGAGAATGTTTAAGAGACAAATACATGAGAGTGGAAATAGGGCAATGAACAATGCATGTTTTGGAAGTATAAAACCAAAAGAGTGTTACCCCTTACATCCCGGCCCCACCTGGACTTTCCCTTATCATCCGGTGTTTCTGGTACAGTGACGCTGGTGGGCGGAGATGAGCTGCCCGCGGTGTCCATGCACGCCCTGAAACAGCAGTACGAGAAGTCAGTCGAAGAGGCCACGCCTAGCAAGCAAGTCAAGGTGAGCCAGGGAAACTGCCCTTTGAAATGCGTGTTGTTTCATGGTCGCCGTGGTTTAAAAAGGGAAAAGAAGGGAATTTTTTTAGAAGAAGCCTGTGTGCAAGACTATGATTAACCTTGAACAGTTTTCCCCCCTCACAATCAATTTCCAGTCAATGTTTTGTCATTAGAGGCAAACTTGTTCAAAGCTGCGACCTGGAGCGCTTCAACTAATCTTGTTCGCTGTAATTAAGTGAGGGGACTGATTTAATGTGCTGGTGCACTTCAAATGACTGTTTTATGTGCTTAACAGCAGGGCTTCCTATATCTTAACGTCTCATGTGCTCTGATCAAATGTTTTACGACCTTGGGGTTCCCCTTCTGAACTATGAAGCAGTACTACGTGGCTTTTGTGTATTGGTTCGTTGGCCCATACTCTTGTTCCCATCTATAATGTATTCTTGAAATATTTTAGAATAGCGTTAAGAGTACAGTATATATGCATATGCAAACATAATTAGAAATAGCTAACACCCATTAAACAGCTTTTGAATTGGTAGCTATTGGTATTCCATATTCATCTGCATTCTCTGCATTCACCACCTCCTACCTACCTTACCTGCCTCTTTCTCCTTACCTGACCGCTGCTCGCGAACCATATAGATTGATGTGGATCTGAATGAGTTCCAATGGGCACCGGTCAACCATCACACGTCCAAAAGCTCCACTACAACGAGTTACCAGAGCTCCACCAATGTCACCTCCTCCTCATCCGCCCTGGCCTACGAAGCCACGGACCCTTTCCCCCCACCGCCCACGGAGCAGGAGCTGCCAGATTACTGCCCTGCTTGTAGTCTTCACAGCCAGGTCACCGTTCAGAAGTCCTCTGACCGCAAGGAGCATTATTTCAAACAAAAGAGCATGGCAGAGCTCAAGCGCCTCTACAAGCACATCCACCCGGACGTCCGCAAGAACCTGGAGGCCGACTTCCTGAGCCAGCTCACCGAAGAGGAAAGGATCCGCTTTGAGAGCGAAGGGGAGAAGGTGGAAGGGGAGGTCCAACAGACCTGCTATCTGTTTGAGAATGATGGTGGCAGCCCTGACAGGGGTTCCAGTCCCGAGGGCGACTACCTAGAATGGGAGGAGATCCTCAAAGGTGAAGTGCAGTCCATGCGTTGGATGTTTGAAAACAAACCACTGGACACGATCAAGGACGACACTCTGGGCGGGTGTGAAGATAACAACATCGCCCAGCAGGAAATAATTGCCGGCAAAGACGTCAGGTACACCGCGTGGATGTTTGAGAACAAGCCCATAGATGCACTTGGGACAGAGACCTCTGAGCAGGCCAGTCAGCTGGAAAAAAATAAAGAACTTGCAAGAGGCGACGTTCGTACCGCTACCTGGCTTTTTGAGACTCAGCCACTGGACTACCTGAATAAGATCTATCAGGAAGAGGACGAGCAGGTGATAGAGGTGGTCATTGACAAGGACATCAGTGGCGGCGATGTCAAAACTGCTCGTTACTTATTTGAGACGCAGCACTTGGACTCGCTGGGCAAAACGGAGACCATCGATGAGAGCCACTTCCTCAACCTCAAGTCCGAGCTGGAGGAGATCAAAGGGGAGGTGAAGACCACCACCTGCATGTTTGAGACTCAGCCCATGTGCGTCATCAGGGGGGATTCAGGGGAAATGCTGGAGATCACCAAAATCCGCCGCGAGGAGACGGAGAAAGGTGACGTCAAAACCTCTCGCTGGCTGTTTGAAACTCAAGCTTTGGATATGATCCACCAAGATCCCTCCAAGGTGAAGCTCATCTGCGGGGTTTCCATGGAGGATGACATTCAAGGAGGGGTGAACAAAGGTAAATGGCTTTTTGAGACCAAGACCCTGGACTCCATCAAGGATGAAGATTGGGAGTGCTCCAAACGAGACAGGGAGGAAATACTCGGTGCTGACGTGAGGAAGCATTGTCGGGTGTTTGAAACTCAACCGATGGACACGCTGAAGGACAATGCCAACGCCAGGCCTTTGTGCGCGGAAGAGATCGTCGGGGGGGATGTTCGATCGGCCAAATATCTATTTGAAACGGTACCGATGGAAAATCTGAAGGATCTGCTCGAAGTGGGAAAGCTCCAAAAAACAGTTGCATCAGAGGAGGAGAAAGGCGATGTCAGACACCAAAAGTGGATGTTTGAGAGTCAACCGCTAGAGAACATACGGGAAGAGAAACGAGAGATCACGCGAACCGTCAACATGGAAGCTCTCGATAAGGGTGACGTCAATAACTACAAGGAGAGGTTTGAGACGATGGATCTGAGCAAATGTGAAGGGACACAGAGAATACAAGTGGAGGGTGTTACAAGTGGGTCCGTCAGGTCCAACAAGGTTCTTTTCGAGTCGACCCCTATGTACGCGATGCAGGACAGCGCTGGTCATTACCACGAGGTTAAAACTGTGAGGCGCGAGGAGGTGGTGAAAGGAGACGTCCGAAGCTGCAGGTGGATGTTCGAAACGCGGCCCATCGACGAGTTTGACGAGAGCGTTGATAAGTTTCAAATCATCAAAGGCATATCCAAACAGGAGATCCAGTCAGGAGATGTTAAGACTGCCAAGTGGCTCTTTGAAACCCAAGCTCTGGATGACATCAAGTATGAACACGAAGAGCGTAAAGCCAAAGAGGACATTGAAATTGAAAAAGGAGATGTGAAAACATGTAGGTGGTTGTTTGAGACCCAACCGATGGACATCTTGTACGAGAGGGAGGAGAAAAGCGCGACCGATGTTCAGCAAGTCCAGAAGGGGGACGTTAAAACATGCACGTGGCTCTTTGAAACCCAGACCCTTGACAATATCCGCGACCACGCTGAGACAGACTCCGAGACCATTCTGAAAACCTGCTCCATTAACCAAGAGGATATCCAGGGCAAGGACGTGCGCCTCGCTCGCTTTCTCTTTGAAACTGAAAACCTGGATAGCCTGACCGGCGAAGACTCTGGGTCCTTCAGGAGGGTCACGGAAATCGACATCGACTCCGGCGACGTCTCGCGGATGAAGTACATCTTTGAGAATCGTTCCACAGACATCATGACTTCCACTTCGGAAGAGATGATGCAGCTCCTGAAAACCAAGCAGACAGAGGACATCCAGAAAGGTAACGTTGTCAACTGCACCTGGATGTTTGAGAATCAGGCAATAGACACCATGAAAGAGGATGAGATGAGGGAATCCCGCACCGTGACAGATGTCCAAGGTGGAAACGTGGACAAAG
Source organism: Gaidropsarus macrophthalmus (assembly GCA_027123715.1). Lineage (NCBI taxonomy): Eukaryota > Metazoa > Chordata > Actinopteri > Gadiformes > Gaidropsaridae > Gaidropsarus > Gaidropsarus macrophthalmus. The sequence goes on along the minus strand of JAOTIX010000105.1, from coordinate 9,091,645 downwards.
GGCGCTTCATTTTCGAGACATACTCATTGGATCAGATTCAAGATGAGAGCACGGAAACTGCTATCACGAAGCTCACGAGCGAGGAGATACAGAAAGGAGACGTGAAGAACTACACCATGATGTTTGAAACGCAGCCGCTGTACGCCATCCGCGACAAGGACGGACACTACCACGAAGTTACCACGGTGACGAAGGAGGAAGTGATGAGAGGCGACGTCAAAGGCGCCCGTTGGCAGTTTGAGACCAAGCCGCTTGACTCGATTAGAGATTCCGAAGAGGTTTACGTGATCAAGGCGGTCACAGAGGAAGGCATCAACAAGGGAGAAGTCAGCTCAGCCAGGTGGAGGTTCGAGACTCAGCCGTTGGACGAGATTGCGTGCGACATGAAAGTGAGATCCAAGACCGTCGAAGACGTGCAGGGCGGCGACGTGAAGACAAATAAGAAGCGCTTCGAGGCGGACGAATTGTCCCCAAAGTACGTCAGGACTGTGAGCGTGAGCGAGATCCAGAAGGGCGACGTCCGATCCGCCACGTGGATGTTTGAGACACGCACGATGGACAAGATCCATAGTGAGGCCTCGGAGTACAACGGAATGGAGACGGTTACTAAGGAGGACGTGGTCAAAGGGGACGTCACACAGTCTGTGTGGCTCTTTGAGAAGCAGCCCCTGGACAAAATAAAAGAGGTAGACGACGACATAATGGAGCGAGTCATCACTAAGGAGGCAATCCCGCAGGCCGACGTCAAATCAACAACGTGGCTTTTTGAAACAACACCTGTGCATGAGTTTAATGAGAGCAGCACAGAGAGGACAACGGTAACTGGTAAAAGCATCAAGGAGACTCTTGAGGAGCTCTACTGCCAGAAAATGGTTGACTCTCAAGGGATTCTCATCGAAGCGGACGAGATCGGCGATGTTCGCATGGCCAAATATAAGCTGATGAACCAGGACACCCCTGAAATTCAACGAGAGGAGATCATCAGGGGCGATCTGAACAACATCATGATGAACCTGTTGAATCGCAGTGACAGCGCGGAGAAGGGGATAACCGTCGACGTGGAGGAACGGGGGAACATTGACACCACCGTTCGCCAACTCTTCAGCCAGGAGAAGGCGGCCAACGTGGAAAGGGAAGCGATCATCCGCGGGGACATCCAGGAGGCCATCAACAACCTGCTCAAGCAGGAGGGCTCCTCAAAGCGTGGCCTCCTTATTCAGGAAGACGAGAAAGGCGATGTCAGGATGACAATCTACGCCCTTCTGAACAAGGCGGAGGGCGACAGCGTTGAGCGGGAGGACGTCGTGCACGGCAACGTGAGCAAAACCCTCCACCGTCTCATGTCGAATCCGGACGCGGACAGAGCGAGAAAGATAAAGGTGGGGGACACGGAGCGCGGCAACGTCAGCTTCTACTCTACGTGCATCGAGTCCGGCGCCCTGGACTACCTCCGTCAGCTTCAGTGCGAACCGGACGACGCCCCAGAGAAGGCGGCAAAGGAGCGTATCGTCGGCGGCGACGTGGAGGAGACCAAGCTCATACTGAGGAGGAACCATCAGCACGTGGGCCGGATGGTGGCCGAGGACGACATAGTCCCCGGGGACGTGCACAGCTCGGTTCAGGTGTTTATGGCGGAGCCCAATGTCAACTACCGGAACCTGGAGAAGCAGGACATTGTGAAGGGTGACCTGTGGGCCGCCATGGATTCGCTGACCCAGGCCGCCAATCACAAGGTGGTGATGGAGAAGGAAGAGGTGGTCAAAGGGGATCTGAGCACCACACTGAAGTCTCTGCAGGAGGCCCAGTACCAGGCCAAGGATGTGGAGAAGCCTGACATCATCAGGGGGGACATCAGAGGAGCTCTCCAGTCCCTTGAAAAATCAGCGATGACAAAGACAGAAGCCTCGGTAGAGGACTTGGTGCCAGGTGACATCAAAAGCACCCTCAGGTGTCTGGAGGAGGCCAAGCAGACAGTGAAAGAAGTGGAGAGGGAGGAAATTGTCAAGGGGGACATTTACACCGCCATGCAGAATTTACATGAGGTGTCGAGTGAGAGGAAGGTCTACCAGCATCAGGCCAGTGAACAGGGGGACGTTAAAGGCACCATACAGCTCCTCCTGGAGCCCTCCACCTCTCCCAAACTGCAACGGAGACGGAGCATCGAGGGGGACGTCAAAACGTCGATCAAGACCCTGTACGAAGGCCAGGAAATGACGCAGACAGAAAAGGAGGAAGTGATAAAGGGTGACGTGCAAGGGGCTATAAAGAATCTGATGCATAAAAAACAATATTCTAATCCGAAGCGCATGTATTCCTCCAAGAAAGTCAAAGTGGCCGTGAAGGCCCAACCACACCACGCGGGTGGGGTGGAGCACACATGTATGCACAAGTGCGCGCACACAGCTAAGGGCGCGAGTATGACAGTTGACACAGCACCTGCTCATACCAATCAACTCCAGAGCACTGAGACACAGAGGCACTTGCAGACGAAGCATGGCGAAAGCCTGTCGGTGGAAAGCAAGGCTGCATTTCAGGAGGTGCACTCGCACACTTGTGCCTCGGAGTCCTCTGAGCAGATCAGCACCAAGGAGGCGAGTATGACATCGAAAGTGCTGACCCAACACCAGCCCCCCGCACAGATCAAGCCCACTAAGCTGGTCAATGCTAAGAGCCAACAGCCAACATCTGTGTCACCACGGGTCGAGAGGAAACCCGTGGTGGACATGAAGGTTAAACAAGGCGGGGTGCAAAGTGTTTCCACCAAGCAGACAAGCGTGTCCACCAAGAAGACCCAGGAGATGAGAACCGTCCAACAGGTGCACACCACCGTGATCGAACACCAGGCCGCCACATCGACATCGTCGAATGTCACCAGTGTGTCCTCCTCTCAGCGTCAAAGCACCGTTGCAGAGAATAAAATGCTGGCGCAGAAGCAGGACATCAAAAGCACAAAGGGAGAGTACCGCAATCTCGAGAACAAAGGCAAAAGCCTGATCAAAAAGAAGAAGCCTGAAATTAATTTCCCCCCGCCGCCTTCTTCCCCGCCTCCGCCCTCCGAGTCGGAGCTCTCCCTGCCTTCACCCCCACCGCCGGTGACGGAGGGCTCCTCCGGCTCCCGCCCTCCCATCATGAGGCAGGACAGTGACTTACCGCCCCCTCCTCCGCCGCCTCCCCCTCCCGCGGACATCCTCAAGTCTGAGGCAGAGTACTACCTGCCGCCACCTCCACCCCCTCCGCCAACCTCAGATTTCCTCCCTCCCCCGCCCTCCCAGCTGGAGCTCGGCACCTTGCCTCACTCTCCGCCCCAGGCCAAGCTGGGGAAGCCAGCGGCTCGGCCCCTGTTTAAAGTCCCCAAGCCCCAGGAGCCCGTGAAGCCACTAACCCAGTCCAAACCCAAGTGGCAGAAAAAGCAGCCGATCCCTCCTCCACCTCCACCGCCGCCGTCCCAACCTCCACCAGTGAAAAAAGTCACAACGTGTTTGGAGGAGACTGTGGCACAGCAAGTCAAGAGCGAAACGGTGCAACACACAGAGACAAAGAAACAAATTCACACCGAATCCACAGATTCCACCGGACTGCTGAAGATGCCATCGGGGATCCCTCTGGCCAAACCCATCGACAAGGAACCTACGCAGCCGCCCAAAAAGAAATTTGTCCAGCCTCTGAAATTACCACAGTCACCCGAGCCGGTTGAGGCGCCAAAGCCCCGACCCTACGCGCGCAAGTTCAAAACCCCACTCATGCTTGCCGAGGAGAGGTTCCGTCTCCAGAGAGAGGAGGCAGAGAGGCTGAAACCCACTCCACCGACCTCACCACCGGCCGACTCGCAAGTACCCGCCGAGGTGGAAAGCTTCGCCATGAGGCATACGGGCGAAACGGATGCACAGACGCAATCAACGCGGTCCACCGAGGTCAGGACCGAGGAGACCAGGGTTATCGCCGCAGAGGAGACACCACCAAAGGAAGCCCCGGTGAAGATGGCGAAGCCGCATTCGCACATCCCTTCTGGCAAGGCTTCCATCTCACCGGCGAAAAAGAAATTACCGTCCATGTCTTCGAATATTACCTTGGATAATAAGCAAGGCTCCAGAGAGTCCTCTATGGTGTCAGGGGAGAAAACTCAGGCCTCTGGGTCTGAGTCCGACGCATACAAAGAGAGACAAAGAACAGCAGTTGACGCCGGCAAAGCCTTTCCAGCCAAGTCTGTGGAAATTAAAGTCCAGTCGGGTGCCAGCGTGGTCAGCGCCTCCGTCACAGAGCAGAAACAATTCATGAAGAAATCCAGTACAATCAAGTGTGTGTCCGCCACGCAGAGCTCCGTCCAGGAAAACATCAGTCTCCAAAGTCAGTCGGGGGTCAACATGAGAGCTGAGGAGACTAGGAATACGAATGTGGTGGATACACAGGATGGGAGAAAAGGCACGGCTCAGCCCACTAAAATCCCCAAGGTGGCCCCAAGCTTCAAGGTGAAAACCTTCAAGATGCCTCCGGAGATGAACGATGGGAAAGGCGACACCGTGGCGCAGAAACAGGATGCCAAAGGTGGCACACAGGCAATCCTGGACATCAGTGATATTTCGCAGCGTAATGAAACCAAACTGATTCAGGAGACTAGCCTCTCAACCTCAGCGGCTGTAAGAAATGAAGCCGAGGTCAAATTTGATTTAAAACCGCAAATGGCAAAACGGCAAATGAGCCCGCTCGTTCGTCCGAAACAGATGAAGTCAGCGGAACTTTCAGCGAAAAAGCAACCTGCCAAAAGAGAGAAAGATGAAGAGAAACAGCTCGGGCCGGTACAGGAGGTATCGATGACGGAGACGGCAACGTTAGGCCTGCACGGACCCGGACATGTGGCCGTGTCCCATAGCCACCACAGCTCCAAGACGGAGCGCAGGCAGGAGGTGGTGGTGACAGAGAATGTGACGCAGCAGAGCGTCCAGAGACAGGAGGCTGTACATGTGCACAAGCAGAAGACTAAGATATCACAACAACAACAACAACAACACCAACAACATCAACAAATATCAGCCACGACAACAAGCAAAGTGCAGGCTTTAAACGTTCAGTCAATCAAACCTGAAGGCGAGACCCGACATGCAGAGATGAAGATGAAAAGCCCAGGGTTACTACAACAGAAGGGTGAGGTTACCATGTCAGCAGAAAGCTTGGAGATGGATAAATATAAATTGATTCAGCTGCTGGGTCGCATTAAAGAGCTTCAGGGAGGACCGGGCAAAATAGACTCAGACGCAGTCAGGGGGATTGTGAGCGAGGTTCCTGATTGGATGATGGTCACGGACGAGAAGAGAAACTTGTGTGAAATTGCACTGCATCAGAGTAAAAAGAAGCTGAAAGAGATGACGGCCTACCTGAGGAACATGGCAGAAGCCAAACTAGCTTTTCTGGAGGCAGAGAGCAGAATGACTTCAGAGCAGCTGGGGAAGCAATCACCATCAGTGCAGACACCGCCACCTCCACCTCCACCTGCTGCGAAACCCAAGAAATCCGACACGATAGCCACCATCGGTGGACCCTCTCCTAAGACCTCCAAGATCACCGTGGGCGTGTCCGGGTTCCAGAAGGACGTGGTTGAGGAGAGCAGGACCACCATCCAGCATTACGGTTCAAGCAAAACCCAGAAGCTGACGAGGGAAGGCACCGACCACAAGGAGTCCCCGCTGATGAGCGTCCGCAGTCCGTCCCCCACCTTCATCACCATCGAGTCGGTGCGGCGAACGGACTCGCCGCGCCACGGGACGACCCCCTCGCCTCCCCCATACCGGGCCGTGGGAACGCCACCACCACCGCCACCGCGCAAGCCTTACTCAGCCCAGTCGCCGCTCCTCAGCCGGGCCACACCCTCCCCCACTCTCAGCCGCTCAGAGAAGATGGTGCAGCTGAAGGACTTTGCCGCCAAGACCCCCAGGATCAGCACCACCCCTACCCCTCCTCCGCCTCCTTCTCATCAACCCCAACCAAGGGTGGAGGACGGGCCGGCCGAGCAGGAGGAGTCAACGGTGTTCAGCCTCATGGCCAGCTACGCCCTGAGTGAGACGGAGCACGGGCCGGAAGGGGAGGCGGGTGAGGACTGCGGCGAAGGGGGTGACTCCATGATGACCGTCCGTGACAAGAAGTCTTTCTTCGAGGAGGCCCAGAGGGCGGAGGTGAACAAGATGTACATCAGGAAGGACCCCATCGAGATCCCGGAGCGTCTGGGCGCAGACGCAGAGGAGGCCCCGCCTGCGGTGCCCTCCGGCGATCCGGGAATGGACCACCTCCCGCGGGTGGACCTTTCCAAGTTGGTCAACCGCTTTGAGTCCCCGCAGCCCCAGGTCCTCCCCAGGAAGGAGCCCATCGTGATCACCGAGAGGCTGGGCAGCGACACAGAGGACGCGGAGGCGGAGCCCAAACCCACCAAAACCGAGGACGTGCCGGCGTTCAACGTCCGGGCCCTAAAGGACGTGTTCGAGACTGGCGAGCACGGCTCCCAGGCGGCCCGGGAGATTCGCGAACACATCGAGAGACGAGAATCCGAGTCGGAACACCAGCTGTTCCCCGGTGCGGACGACTTCAGCCACACGGCGACGATCCGCACAGGGTCTGCGTGCAGTGAGACGCCCGCCACCGCGGTGGCCAGCGGGCGCGGCAGTCCGCCGTCGTACGCCGACGTGGTGCGCGGTGCGACCGACATCCTGTCGGAGGCGGCGGAGGAGATGCTGCGCAACTACCAGCAGGCGTGGGGGGAGAGCCACGAGGGGGTGCAGAACGTGGGCTACACGGTGACGGAGCAGAGGAGCTCCCAGATCGTGACCCGCCACCAGCAGACCGTGGCCACGGGTAAAGGTCGAGCATGAGGACACCGGAGCCGTGAAACACCTGCGTGCGCTACATTGTGTGTCGTTGACGGTGTGTGTTTTAACCAATCCCTGAGTGTTTTGTTGTGTGTTGAACCTGACGAATAATTGCACTGTGGAAGAATGGTGGTTCAGCTTGTAACCAAAACGTGTTTTTAACCTTTGTTTTATTTGAAAGGAGAATGCACTTTAAGCCTATTATCCTGATCACCTTGGATGATTGGAAGTTTTAGGGAGTTTGCGTTTCACAAATGTTTGGAGTGTTTTGTTTGTTCTGAACTGACATGTCGGCCGACAACTTTTCTGTGTTTGACTGTGTGTGCTTGTTTTGAAATAGGCTTGTGTTACCGGAGTAATGTGCTCAAATTTGTATCATATTAGCGTAAAGAAGGATGTTCCTCAAATAGAAAAACTGAGAAATTTGCTTGGCATTTTAATGAGACGATATGTGATAGTAAGATAGAATGTACATTTATTTAGACATCAGAAGACCAGCACCATATTACGTATACTTCATTATAAGATTATGAAGTATTCTATATGATTTAAGTAAAGTAGACTTCCTTTATAATCACAATGACTACTTAACATAGTCTGCTTGTATGCTAATGTACATAGACATTGTTTCTAAAGAAGAGAGTATGGTTTAGTGGACACCGGGGTGGACACCCCCCCCGATACAGAGCGTAATTTCCAACGGTGACTGCATTTTCATCTCCAGATGCTTGCCTCGTTTGCATATCCCCACCACTGCACCTTCATCCGTTTTTCCAACCCCGCCTCACAATGTGAAAATTAACTGTTTCTCGCTTTGTTGTTGTTGTGTGCGTGCAGAAAATCAGAGTTCCCGACTCGGAGCTGTGCGTGGCGTGCCGGAAGAGGGTGTACCCCATGGAGGCGCTGATCGCAGACAAACAAACGTTCCATAAGAGCTGCTTCTGCTGCCAACACTGCCAAGGCAAACTAAGGTCAGGGTCCGGAAACCCTTCGAGAGAGATACGTTCAACCGACTCGTAACTATATGCATTTATTCATGTGTTTACCCAGCTAATGCTAATGAGCCAAAGACGGCTAGGGTTAATGTGCATGGTTATGCAATTGTTTAGGTGCGTGTCATTAATAAGTAGGTGCTATTGGGGTCAGGGCATGTTACCCACGGATGCCGAGGGTTCAATTAGCCCAACGTTGACTGCATACATCGGGGGTTCGTACAGAGGGACCCCTTCGACTTGAAGTCGAGCTGTTCACCTCTCGCAAACTCACCCCCCCCCCCCACACACACACACACACACACACAGACAGACGCACACAGACGCACTCTCTTAATGGTTATCCAAACCCACATACGAGTGAGGCTAACAACCACAATCAACGCAAAGAATCTAAATTGGGCTAGCTATAAAAATAACCTAAGTGCTGTACGACCTAGTTAGCTGAAACAACAAGCCGATAGAGTGCAGGCTAAGCTGTATAAATAAGTAACATCATCATTCGCCAGTGTTTAATTTCTCTTTGCGTTCGCTCGTAAAACGTTTATTCCCTTTTTGTTTGTCTCCCAGCCTCGGCAACTATGCCTCTCTTCATGGACGGATGTACTGCAAGCCACACTTCAAACAGCTCTTTAAAGCCAAAGGAAACTACGACGAAGGATTCGGTCAGAAGCCACACAAGGAACTATGGAGCCCTAAAACCCCGCCCAACGCAAACAAGGCCCAGACGACACCTATCAAGTCCCCCACGCCGCAGAAAAGAAGCCCGGATTACAAAAGCACCGCCGCCGGCGCCACCACCGCCCCCAGGATCGGCACAACGTCCGCGAAGGCAGAGCCGTCCTCGCCGCTCGTGCCTCGCGCCACCAAGAGCGAGACGTCGGACGACAACAGAACACCCGCGAGAAAGATCGCCGTCGCCTGGCCCCCCGAGACGGACTCCCCGAAGAAGACCTTCAGCGTGGAAGAGGATGTGAAGCTGGTGAAGCCGGCCTGGCCACCGCAGGAGGGGGTCCCGACGCCAAAGGTCACCGAGGACCACCGCCGAGACAAGCCCGGTGGCGGCGGCCCGGTGCAGAGCGCAAACGACCCAGAAGCGGAGCCTGGGAACGGGCAGCAGCCTGAACGCGCCGGCAGCCCGGAGATCGAGAAGGAACCGGTGGAAGGGATCGACGCGGTATTGAACGCAACTCAGGCACAGGAAACAGAGGAGGGAGAAACTGTATCCAAGGGAGAGGGAGAGAGAGAGGGAGACGACCAGGGAGAGAGGAAGGACGAGCAAGTGATAGAAACGGAAGAGCAGGCAGGTGGGGAGAACGAGGAGGTGAGGGGGAGGATGACGGAGGACGAGGAGGAGGTGGAGGTGGAGCAAGTCACCGAACGCGGCGAGCACAACGGAGCGGGACCCCCCGGGGAGACGGAGAACGGGCAACAGGAGAGCCAGGCGGCTGATGAAGCCGTGAAGGTCACGGATATAGATGGAGGGACGGTGGAGGTGGAGGAGGAGGAACGGGTAGACTCTGAGGTGACCAACGAGAACGGCAACAGCAATAATAACAACAACAACAATAGCAACAGTAATACGGCGCCACAGGGCAGCCAGGGTCGGCTCCTGCCTTTCGCCGATTTGGGCGTAGAAGAAGAGTTCCGGTGCGACCAGCGCGAAGAGGAGCCCGCCTGGATGCCAAACCACGTGCTGCGGATGGTGCAGAGGGAAGACGCCTTCGTGCCAGAGAGTGCCAAAAGTTCGGACGCCACCGCGACCGCGGTCGAGGGGCGTCCGTCCGACGGCGGCGGCGGCCCGGGCGAAGGCTTCACGGGGTCAAAGGTCTCGACGGCCAGCTTCCTGGCGGATGTCTTCGCCGGGCTGGACACGGTCGATCTGCTCGGCGACTTTAAATGCGACGCGTTCGCCGGTGATACGACCGTAACCACGGCGCCCGCGGACAGGTCGGCGTTGGAGGACCTTTTGGATTTCGGCGCGTGGGGAGGCGGGGACAGCGGCGTGAGCTCCTCCTCTCTGGGCGCTCCTCGCGCTCAGGGTGACGCCCTGACTGTGGAGGAGCAGATCAAGAGGAACCGTTACTACGACGACAGTGACTAAATAACTTTGACCGCAGTTCAGCTTCTGGAATGCTAACCCTTTCACCCTTCCACTTCATACAACTTGTGCAGGTTGATTCTGAGACGAATCCGCGAATCGAACATTCGAAAAAGAAAAAAATCATATTTTTTAACGCTTTGTCCATGGAGAGAAGAACCACGATCATGTATTAATGCAATATTTACTTTTGATTTCTTATTTTGAATGCATTGATTTATTTTCTTCTTTTTTTTTTACTTTTCAGTTTTAGAAACATATATATATTTGATCTTAGATTCCTTATCTATTCTCTGTTCGCTCAAGATGTTTCCAATGCACCTGGTGTGCAGCGGGCAAGCTGGAGTCGCGATTTTGAACGAGTAATTAAAGTCGAGGAAGATTCTGCTGGGTGCTCCTGTTTTCAAACAGCTGTCAGCTCCCTTACGTTTCTCAATAAAGCTTTTTTCTTCCACAATTGCTTAAAATAAAGTCTCCCAACGCCTCTGTTTGATGGGACATTTTGATGGGTCAGTCCAGCTGGGAGGTGGAGGTGATAATGGCCCTCGCCACAGAGGGCTGTGTGCGCCTGATCTATAGCTAACCTTGACAACCCATTCCTAGCCAGTTTTCTGGCAGCTAAAGTGTTATTGATTTCCCAGTGGTCCAGGCTGAAGGGGTCGGTCTGAGTTATATACACATGTTTAGCATTAAGTAGCTCTAAAGGCTGTGTGTGTGTGTGTGTGTGTGTGTGTGTGTGTGTGTGTGTGTGTGTGTGTGTGTGTGTGTGTGTGTGTGTG
>JAOTIX010000105.1:8966462-8979244 GCA_027123715.1 Gaidropsarus macrophthalmus | reverse complement strand
GTCCCGTTGTGACACAGGTGTGGGGCATGGAGTGTGAGAGGCTCAGGAGGGAGGGGAGCAGGGGGTGGGGGCAGAGCCGGAGGCCGTCCGCGTCGTGGGGGCTGGGCCAGGTCAACGGGCCTGGCAACGTCCAAGTGAGCTGGTTTGAACCTTTAAGCGATACATTGGTTTGTGTGTGTCTATTTAAGAACAAAGCCACACAGAACCAAAATATTTCCTGGCTTTTTGGTGTATTGTGAATATTTATTCTCTGCAGTGCAAAGCCGTTAGCATATTTCCAAGCAAGACTGAAGATGTCCAAAGTAGTTTTGTACTTAAAGCGGTTTCAGTTAGCCACTGAACATTCCATTAGTTAAGACCGTTGGCGTCTCCGTGGAGACGGGGGAATCACTTTGCTTGGTTTTCTGAACAATTACACACACTGTATGTATTACCATCAGCTGTGGAGATTTTGCGAAGTTACTTAATCCCCGGGGATGCCAGAAGTAGGGCAACAATAAATTAGGCGAGCGTTTGCGTTTTCCCCACAAACATTTAATTTAGTTTTTACGACCTTGTCACACTTATGAGCGCTTAAGTCTGACAGAGATCGCAAGATCCTTTTATTACCCTTGTGTGGAAGACGTTGTGGCTCCGCTCTACTGCTCTTTAACCACTCTTTTGATATGGGACACCTGTTCCCAGCTTGATCTCAGCTTCAAGAAAACAACAAGAATGAAGTAAATCTTAAAGGTTCTATCAGTGATTCTACCATTTGATTACTAATACCATCTGTTTCTGTGTAGACACGGTTTTGGCCTGGAATCGCTGATTGACTTGTAGGTTGTATCAGCGATACTGCAGGAAATAAAATGCATCTCTGTAGGCAGCCTGTGCTCCGAGTGGTTTGGAGTAAGATTTGTTTTTGTGTACAATCTCGGAGCGTAGGCTGCCTACAGAGACGCATTCTTTTGACAGCCTGCTTATGGAGCGGGCAGCCAGCAGATCGTGAGGAAACATCAGATGAATCGTTTATGTTTCGGCCTAGAATCGCTGATGCAACCTTTAAGTCTGCGCTTCAGCAAAAGTAAAAAGATTTCCATCCGGTCTGTCCAGGGTCACCAGCACCACACCACCGCGGGAGGTCAGGGGGCCGTGAATCGCCAGGTAAACACCACCACGGTATTCACCAGACCTGTTCAGCCGGCAAGGGAAGGTTCTTCCTCCTCTTCTGGCACCTGGTCTTCATCATCGACATCATCCTCATCCTCCTCATCATCATCATCACCGTCGTCTACCAACACGACATCTGTTCAGTATGTGCCTGCGCCCAGACCTGCCCTGCCCCAAGGTAAACAGTCTTAAGAGTTGCCAGTTAGGAATGAATCCCAAAGATAAACCGTTGTGTTATTATTTCATCTTCAAAAGTGTGTCGTGTTCTCTGCTTATTTAGTTGTTGTTATAGTTGTGTTATTGCTGTTTGTGTCAGAATCAGAATTGCTTTATTCGCCAAGTAGTTTTCACATACCAGGAATTTGCTGTGGTTGTTGGTGCATACAGACAACATAAGAATAATAATAATAATAAGGGTTAAGTAGTGCAAAATGAGCAAGTAGTGCAAAAACGGAACAGTAGTGCAAAAGGCTCAGATATAAAATAAAATAAAGATAAAAATAGCTATTTACAATACAGAATGAATTGTGCAGAATATGGAACAGATGTGGGCTGTGCGTTAATGTAACGTGTCGTGTCCGCAGTTATGAGGTTAACTGCAGAGGGGAAGAAACAGTTTTTGTGGCGAGAGGTTTTGGTCCTGATGGACCGCAGCCTTCTGCCAGAGGGGAATGTTTCAAACAGCTCTGAGATGGACTGTCTTTATGTACTCGTCTTACAAATCAGACTTTGCTTCCTTTTCCTCTGCATTTTGTTGTTTTATTTACTTATTCAAACTTCCGTTTGAATCCCACAAACAAAATGGCCGCCCTTGTTTCTTCTGAAAGCTCTCAATCTTTTATCCTTTGTTGACTTTCTCCTCCAGAGTTTGCTCCTCTGGACCCCCGCTGCGCCCTGGTTCTGGACCAGGGCCCGTGCCGGGAGTACAACATCCGCTGGTACTACGACAAGCAGGCCAACGCCTGCGCGCAGTTCTGGTACGGCGGGTGCCATGGCAACAAGAACCGCTTTGACACGGAGGAGGAATGCAAGAGGACATGTGTCGTATCCAGAGTCACGGGAACGCTCTGATGAACCGTCGCGGTGACTCATTCATTCATTGATTCATCATTTATTCATTGAACCTTAGAAAACGTATGGAGCCGCAAACTCATTCGTAACGGTCACCCACTTGCCGTTCACATATTCATCCATTCACCCACATGACTTCCACGCATTCCGATACTCTCACTCGGTCAGATATTGCATTCACATTCACATAAACTTGCCAATGTTAACGTTCACCTATTCACCCACTCATAGCATTCACTCACTCACTCATGCCATTCATCCACTCACTCATTCTTATGTTGGTGTATTCCTTTACTCCGTCAGTCATTCACAGTATTCGAATATTCGCTGACATGGCTCATGTATTCACTCGTTCAGAAGACATTCATGTCCTCAACCTCCACCACCTTCGTCTGGTAAGACCACCATACTCTGCTGTTGCCCCTTGACTGCCTGGAAACCCCAAGAGGTCTTATGGGTTTGAAATGTGACCCAGTGTTTTTTCCATTCCTGTGAGGTTAAGGACCCAACGACCATGGCTGTGTTCGAAATGTTCACTCTTCACTATATAGTGTTTGCTTTATAGGGGGGCTATATAGGGGGCTACCTAGGGGACAAGTGAATCTGGGGATTATTCATTTCGGACACTCGGGATGTTACGTCAGCTGGCAGGCAGACGGCTGTGTTGACTTTGGCGGTAGAATCGGGGTGGTCCGCAATGCATTATGGGTACTAGGTTGATTCAGGTAGAGTACAGCTTCTGTACCCTACATTTAGGCATATCATGCGACGAGTTAGTAGGGACCGAATGTAGCGAACAAAATGTCCAGTTGAATTTCGAACACGACTACAAAATGGCCGGTTCGCTATATAGTGCGCTATATCGTGAACGAGTGAACATGGGGGGGGGGGGGGGGGTTGTGGGTGACAGTGACATCACACGGTTGTCAAAAAATGCTATTTTACACGGATTGTTCGCACGTCACCATCTGGCGTGAAATTAAAACACAGACGGTAAAACAACCCATCACCCTGCCCCCGGTCGTATATATATACACACACAGTAGCACTTATTGTTTCTAGGTGTTTTTTTATTTTATTTAAACCAGTAGGAAGAACCTTTAGGAAGTAGGAAGGGTACTTTGCTAACTTTCTGTACTTTGAATCCCTTTGGTGTTTTTTTTTTTTTATATACAGTATATAGTCGTCTTGAGTAAATGTGACCTTTCATAGGGGGTCTGTGTGGTGTAGCACCGTGACACATACGTTGACCTTGTGCTCTTTGTGTTAGAGCAGGGGTCTCAAACTCAATTTACCTGCGGGCCGCTGGAGGTAGAGTCTGGGTGGGGCCGGGCCGAAGCTACATATTTTTAGGAAAAAGTCATAGTTTTAGGAAAAATGTACAAGGCCCGCAACGACTTGCGCAACAATGCCAATGGTGCGTTCACGTGCTATGGGAAATATGATATTTTCCATTTCCATTATGTTCAAGTGCTTTTGTTGTCGTAGTTAAGTTAAACATGGCGGACCCACAGATCTGTTAACTTGGGTAAAACCATTTTAGGCTGCTTAATTCATCTGCTACAGCAAGAAGAGTATCAAAACACAAACGTAAATAATATGCTTTGTATTTTACAGGACAAAAGTGATAGCTAATATTTCTGTTTTAGCTACACAAGTTAGGTCTACCCATATGTGAAGCACATAATCTTCCAAAAACAGCATTGTTGTAATAAAGTAGCCTTGGCCTACTTGAAAAGGTCAAAGGTTATCTAATCTCGGCAACTCGTATATTAAAATATTCTACGAGCACCCCAGTGGAAATTACGACGCGAGGGGGTATACATGTGCAGTTTTTACGTCGGCTTTTGGTATTTACCATATTTCCCATAGCACATGAAGGCACCATAATTTGCATTGGCTAACTTGTCAACAAACATCAGGGTTGCTGTTACCAGCTAAGTGCAAGAAAAAAATATAATGTGGCCAGGGCAATGACTCGCACAGCAATACTGCAAAAAGGTGCGTTTGAGGGAAAAAGATTTTTTGGTTTTACTTTGATTTCAAGTAGGGGGCCATAAAATATCGTCCAGCCGGACGGAATTGGCCCGTGGGCCGTGAGTTTGAGACCCCTGATCTACAGAAAGCATAATACCACACTGTAACCGCGTTTTCAATTCACATGCATTTCTCTGTAGTGTTTTCTGTATTTTGCTGTGTTTTATACTGGGACAGGAGGTTTGTAATGTCAAATTAGTTAACAGTATATATTATTATTGTGTGGTTATTGTGGAGCTAGCCAAGAAGCCAGCTCCACAATACATTTTTTTATATTTTTGTATGCCTGTAGAATAGTTTGTTTTGCATATTGTTTGTTGGTCTTTAATAATAATGTGATATCAGTTTGTGTTTGCAGTTATATTATTATTTACTACTTACACAACACACCTATAATTCGTTTACGAATTAATGGTACTGAGCAGCAATAGTAGACAGAGTAAAACACACACTCTCAGACACACAAACACGACACACACAGTTGTATACTGCCCTCTACTGTTGTGTAAATAACCACGGGAGATCACCTGTGCGGTCACTCCCTTAATTCGACAGTGATGATGTCCCTGCACCTGACGTCAGATCCAATCTGAAATGCCCGTGAATCCAGAATCATCTGAAATCTGCAGACGAGGTCAAAGGTTATTTGAAATATTGGATTTCGGTGCTCGTATCCACGACCCAGATGAAATGTAATTTCGAAAAAATAAACAAAACAAATTAGCCTTTTTAGCTTGGTGTTCCCTTTGCAAATGCTGCAGAATCATGCCTGCTGTTGGAGGGATTGCCAATTGGCTGAGTGTGGAGGCACAATATGGCACGTCGTTGCTCTTAAATTACACACTAGACGTCCAGACTCTTCCACTGGCTGAGTGTGATCTATCTTTAGCGACACACATACACACACACACAGAACCTGCTATGTAACCCTCTTTTCTCTGGTCTTGAAATACGTTCCCTTTAAGTCCATATTGATTCAGTTCTGTGACTACAGAGCCTCATCGACGTTTCATGAGACACACATTGGAGTAATTTATAGAAGATGCCCTCCCACCGTCCCTGCCACTAAGAACATATCTAATGAAGGGATACTGAGATCCGGTGGGCATGTGATCTAAATAGCAAATTCAGTTTAGGCTTTAGGCGGTCTAGCTCATTCAGAGCCTTAAATGTGTTCAACAGAGAATTAGCCCTGTACACACACACACACACACAGACATACATAATGTTCCCCTTTAAAACAATAAACCCAAAGTGTGTGTGTGTGTGTGTGTGTGTGTTGGGGGGGCAGAGGGCAGCCATGTTGCTGATGTGGGGGGGATGGGTGGATAGAACTACCAGTATCTGTCGCTAACCTGTTGTCCACGCAGCTGTTCTCTCTCTCTCGCCTCCTATTTTCAATCTATTCTTAGATAACCTAGCTATTGTAAAGCTAACCTAAAGCTTTGAGTTCTGTGTTCCCAGCGAAACCCACCAGGGTCATACGTTCTTCCCACAGTGATACTGGTATTCCAGGAAAGCACCCAGAAGCCCTATTGAACAACAGAATTCATGAAGATGAATGAATAACTATGTAGCCAAGGGAGCAAAAATGGACCTCGTTGGCGGTAATGGTTCCGACACCACAGCCCCACTAGCATGGCTCCCCAGACGCCATACGTCTCACCGCCGTGCGCTATTAAAAGTACCATGATGCGCTGGTGCATTGTCAAGCCTTAGTCCTAAGCGTTAGCTCACACCGGTACTTTGGGGAACTGAGTCATGGGGAATGGTGGGGGGTGGGGGCGTGTCCCTGGACTGAACCCTCTCCCCCTCTTTCCCGTTTCCCCCAGTTGCTTCTTTCAGTCTGGTGCGCAGCAGCTGCAGCAGGCCCCAGTGTAAGCGCACTTACAGCGATGCTAGCTAGCTGGTAGCTAGCTGTGACCAAGACACTTTGCATGCACCGGGGGGAGGGGTAGAGCAGTTATATTTAGTGTGAGTGCCCAGGCTTTTGGGAGGGTGGGTCTGACCAGGATTAAGTTGCAGGGTCTTCAGCCTGGGAGTCCTTTCGCTCCCCTGTCCTTTCCAGCCGGTGACGGATCACCAAGAGGACCTGCCTGCCACCATCTCCTGGTCTGTCTCTCTCTCTCTTTTCCCCTGTGATTACACAATCTCCTAGTCTCTCGCTCCCTTTCACCTGTGGCTAACCTTGCACCCTTGGTCTTCCCAACCACCCCCCCCCCTCCTGCCCCCGTCCCCCCCCCTTCAAACACAGCATCCCCAATGGAGCCCGGCGCCATCAAGGAGGAGCTTCGCTTGTTCCAGAGCACCCTGCTCCAGGACGGGCTGAAGGAGCTACTGAATGAGAACAAGTTTGTGGACTGCAGCCTGAAGGTAGGCGACCGCAGCTTCCCCTGCCACCGGCTCATCATGGCCGCCTGCAGCCCTTACTTCCGGGAGATCTTCTTCGGCGAGGACGGCAAGGAGGTGGAGAACACCAAGGAGGTGGTGCTGGAGGATATCAACCCCGCCGTCCTGGACATGGTGATCCGGTACCTGTACTCGGCCGAGATCGACCTGACCGACGACAACGTGCAGGACATCTTCGCCGTGGCCAACCGCTTCCAGATCCCGTCCGTGTTCACCGTGTGCGTCAACTACCTCCAGAAGAAGCTGTCGCTGGGTAACTGCCTGGCCATCTTCCGCATGGGCCTGGTGCTCAGCTGTCCCCGCCTGGCGGTGGCGGCGCGCAACTTCGTGGCTGACCGCTTCGAGCTCCTCCACAAGGAGGAGGAGTTCCTGCAGCTGGCCGCCCACGAGCTCTTCGCCGTCATCGGGGGGGACTCCCTGAACGTGGAGCGGGAGGAGCTGGTGTTCGAAGCTCTGATGGCCTGGGTGCGCCACGACAAGGATAAGCGCCTGCCCGCGCTGGCCGACGCCTTCGACTGCATCCGCTTCCGCCTGCTGCCGGAGAAGTACTTCCACGAGAAGGTGGAGGGCGACGACATCGTCAAGGCCAGCCCGGAGCTCCAGAAGAAGATCCAGGCGGTCAGCGACGCCTTCAAGGGCAAACTGCCGGAGATCCAGCCCAAGGCGAAGAAGGAAGGCGCGGCGGCCGGCGAAGGTGAGGAGGAGGAGCAGGAGGAGGACCTCCTGCCAGGCTACCTCAACGACAACCGGCGAATGGGAATGTACTCGCGCGACTTCATCGTGATGATCAACGACACGGCGGCGGTGGCGTACGACGTGGTGGAGAACGAGTGCTTCCTGGCGGCCATGTCGGAGCAGGTGCCCCGTAACCACGTGAGCACCGTTTCCCAGCGCAACCAGCTGTACATCATCGGCGGGCTGTTCGTTGACGAGGAAGATAAGGACGCCCCGCTGCAGTGCTACTTCTACACCGTAAGTAACGGACGCAGGCACTACTTCCTGTTGCATCACGTCACACCGGTTTGCGTCTCAAACCTCGACTTATTACTTTAAACTCCCTCATTATGACATTGGAAGTTAAAAGCCATTTCGTACTTGTGTGACTGTGAACGCATATGAAATTGCATGAGCTTGACCCTACACTTAACCTCTCCTTGAATGGCGATGTCGCCTATTTTCACCGACAGTTGGACCATTTGACGTCCGAATGGATTGCCCTTCCACCGATGCCGTCACCGCGGTGCCTCTTCAACATCGGAGAGAGCAATGGCATGCTGTTCGCCATCGCCGGAAAAGACCTCCAGTCCAACGAGTCTTTGGACACCGTCATGTGTTTCGACGTTGAGTGAGTGGCGTTCACATCTGTATGCGATGTTGTCTTTGAATTCTTCTCCCTTCTCTACTGTTTAATCTTGAATGACAGTTTCAATGGATGACCGAAACTCGGTTCATTAGTAGGCTTGCTGATTCACCTGCGTTCAATAGTGAACTTCACCTGTGTGTGATCATTCAAATTGCATTGGTTTTAAATTTGAACACGCTTTGTTTACGTTTATCTTTTCAATGTTAACATTTACGGACTACTGTTTTTTATACAAAAAGAAATGATTGAACCTCATTTCCAGTTACATAACTTCCAATTAACACATGCTTCACAAACTGCTGCTGCACTATAATAGACAGCACATTTTGAAGATAATTAATGATAGATATAAATAAAGGACTGAGCTGGATGCAGGAAATACTCGCTAAATGAGAAAAACAGAGAAAGAGACAGCAGACAAAGGGAAATGATTGCAGTTAGATGGAGAGAAGGATGGTTCTGTCATTTTCATTGTCAATTTCAGTCCAAACAGCCACTGATATCCAATACATCACACATGTTACCTTTAATTATGGGATAAATGGTTTTAAAGACAGAAAGTCAGTCAGCCAGACAGATAATGATCAAAGCCAGACAGACATAAGTTATTGATAATGTCTCCGTAAAGGATAGATTGTTTTTTGTCTCAAGGAGGAGGAGGTTATAAGTAGATGGATATACTATACAAAATTATAATCAATGAATATTGATAATGTACAAAATATGGAAATCAATATGCTTTAATTATATAGATTGTAAAAGGTAGGTAAACTGCAGTTTCAACAGGAAAAAAATGTTGTTCCCTAACAGAAATGTTTTCAACTGAAACGAGTGATTTTTGGATTGCCGTTCCCTTTGATGACGAAAATGCATTCATCACGTTATTATAATCATGCGTTCATATTGTATAGGATGATTTTGTTTTGTATTTGATGATGTGAACAATTCATAATGTAGATGATGGCGTGGTAGATGTATCCACAATGTAGATAATGATCAGCTAGATCACAGGTCTCAAACCCCCACAAAATAATGGTAACTTTGATTTCAAGTAGAGGGCTACAAAATATTGTGCACCCGCGGGCCGCGAGTTTGAGACCCCTGAGCGAGATGCATTGACAATCTAGATGATGATAATGTAGGTGTCTGCGTAATGTAGGTGATGTCCATGTCTCATGATGTATTTATTGTGTGCAGGAGGATGAAGTGGAGTGAATCCAAGAAGCTCCCTCTGAAGATCCACGGCCATTCTGTCATCTCCAACAACGGTCTGGTGTACTGCCTAGGAGGCAAGACCGATGACAAGTGAGTGAACACACGGACCCACGAATGAACGACGAAGGGGAATGCTGAATGAATGAATAGGTCAAAGAATCGGCTGGGCAGCTTGCTTGATGGATCAACGCAACCTGAAGAGGGATGACTCCATGACATTTTTCATGAATATTTCATACATTCTCGATTTATGTGTTGGTTCTAAAGAAGGATCAATGGCAGATGCATTGAGTGAATGAACTGTTTCACAACTAAATAAGGTATTAGGGATATATGCCTGCTGTCTGTGTGTGTGTGTGTGTGTGTGTGTGTGTGTGTGTGTGTGTGAGTATGTGGGTGTGTTGACCACATGCTGGCAGTCACAGCTGTTTGTGACCTATCACTCAGCTTGTCATTCTACCACAAGGAAAGAAGCAGGCAGGCAGCCGTTAGCATTGCAATACCATCTGCAATGCTAGCATTCTTTTACTTCTTAGACGTCCATACCACGCTAATACTTCTTCCACCCATTCCAGAAAGGCTACAACGCATCCAGCATAGCATAATGTAAAGGGACTGAGGGAGTTTAACATGACACTAATAAACGGTTGCTGGTGTGAATCAATATTTCTCACCGTACTTCCTGTTTAATTTCCTTTGCTCCTCTGGTGGCCATTATCCACTCTCTTTCATTTCTCCCATGTTGTCTTTGGAGCATTTCCGTTCTAAGCAGCGCAACAACATATCTAACCCCTGAAATAGATACCAATAATATGCAGGTTTTTTCTGTACTGTTTGGCTACACATGATGATGACAATATATAAGACAATTTATACATTGAGATGAATTACGAAGTAAGGAAAGATAAAGTTTGCAGTGAAATGTTGTCATGGTAAACATTGGCAAAGAGATGCTTTGCTCATATTTGAAGGGCTTTGAACTTGAATCATGTACTAAAATGCATATTTTGAGTTTTTCCTATTCTGATTGATGTGTTAACTTATTCATTCTCCATTTCGTCTATAGAGCAAAATAAAACTAACTAACCAAGCAACCTAAAGAAATGTAGTCAAATAAAATACTGCTTTCTAGGCCCAAAGTTATCAAATAGCAGAACAAATCTGTTTTTAACGAAGTACCTCACCGGCAATCTATAGGAATTCAATCTTACGTGAGAAGTAACACGTCAATGTGTTTTTATGAGACCAAAATCATATGAAAACAACATTTGAAACTCCTCCTTTCATCTGTCTCCATCTGGCCCACAGCAAAGCTCTCAACAAGATGTACGTGTACAACCACAAGCAGTCCGAATGGCGCGAGTTGGCCGCCATGAAGACAGCGAGGGCCATGTTTGGCACGGTCATCCACAACGGCAAGATCATCGTGGTGGGCGGAGTCAACGAGGAAGGCCTCAGCAGCTTGTGCGAAAGCTACGACTTTGCCACGAATAAGTATGTCTGCACTTTCAAAAGTGCAAAATCATGGCCTCAAAAATGTGGTTGGCTGTGTTAAAGGTTTTATCAGCGATTCTGCCATTTGTTTAGTAGTACCATTTGTTTTTGTGTATGATCTCGGAGACTAGCCTGCCTACGGAGACGCGGTTTTGGCCTAGAATCGCTGATCCAACCTTTAAGATGTGACTTAAAGGTTGGATCAGTGATTCTGCAGCAAAAAAAAACAAGTGGTTTTGAGTAGTTGGAAGTACCATTTGTTTTTGTGTACGATCTTGGAGCATAGGCTGCCAACAGAGACACGTTTTTTTGACAGCCTGCTTATAGTGGATTGCTAGGAAAGATCAGATGAATGCGATCATTTACGTTTCGACCTAGAATCGCTGATACAACCTTTAAAGCTGGATAGCCTTGGTACGAGCACAGTAGCTTCATTCATCCTCATGAACATGCGCATTTATAGGAATACTTGTATTGCATTATTATCGCATTGTATAGCATATGTACAAGCAATACACTTGCTAAATAGCTACTGTGTAAGCTACAACATGGTATGCCCTATAACAAAATGTAAGTTATACAATAATGTAAGTTACACAATATAATCAGCACATGCATGAGTCCTTATGAGCTACATGCTATATATATGTAGCTGTATTAAATTCGATATCAGCTATAAGATAAATAAATTAATCCATACAGAATCTAAACACCGCTAGGTATATTCGAGCTACGAAAACTAACGGCGGTTGTCGTGGCGACGGCTCTATCCAGGTGGGAGCCCTTCACAGACTTCCCCCAGGAGCGGAGCTCGGTGAACCTGGTGACCAGCGGGGGGTCCCTGTACGCCGTGGGCGGCTTCGCCATCGTGCAGATGGAGAACAAGGAGGTGGCCCCCTCCGAGGTCACCGACGTCTGGCAGTGAGTCAGCGGCCGCGTGCGGCCGGCCCTTTAAGCGCACGTACCATGTGTTCTGTGACCTCTGATGACCTCACACCTCCTCCCTCTTCTGCTGCCCTCCCCTCCTCTTCTTCTCTGTCAACGTCCTGCTCCTTGTCTTACTGCTTCTAATCTCCTCCTTCCTCCTGCCTCTCCGCTTCCTCCTCCTGCTCCTCCACTTCCTCCTCCTGCTCCTCCTCCTCCTCCTCTGTCCCCTCCTCTTCCTCCTCCTGCTCCTCCTCCTCTGTCCCCTCCATTTCCTCCTCCTCCTCCACTTCCACCTCCTCCTCCTCCACTTACTCCTCCTCCTCCTCCTCCTATTCCTCCTCCTCCTCCTCCTCCTCCTCCTCTATCCCCTCCATTTCCTCCTCCTGCTCCTCCTCCTCCTCCTCTGTCCCCTCCTCTTCCTCCTCCACTTCCTCCTCCTCCTCCTGCTCCTCCTCCTCTGTCCCCTCCTCCTCCTCCTCCTCCGTCAGGTACGAGGCAGACAAGAAGGAGTGGAGCGGCATGCTGAGGGAGATGCGCTACGCCTCGGGGGCGTCCTGCGTGCCCATGCGTCTCAACGCCGCCCGGATGCCCAAGCTGTAGGGAACCACGCACGCGCACGCGCACGCACACACACACGCACGCACACACGCACGCACACACACACACACACACGCACACGCACACGCACACGCACACACACCTCCCCTACCTTACCCCCACTCACTGGCCTCCTAATCCCACAATGCATTGCAACAGCCGTTCCAGAGAACCCTTGTGGACGTTATGTTCCTGACGTTTGATTGGTTTGTTTTTTGTGTACGCTTTTTGTTTATTTATATCGTTCTTTTGTTTAAAGTTTTGGCCCTGCTTTTTTCATATTTTTGGACTTTCATTTTTGTCTTTCTTTCAATCTTCGTTCCTTCCTTCTGATATTTCCTTCTATCGTATTTTCCTCTCTTTCTCACTTTCTCGTTTTCTCTTTATGCTATCGACAATACTGCCTCCTATAATACTCCATTACCCCCCCCCGCCCACACGTTGTAACTTATTGCTAACACTCTAGACTGTTCTTATCTTTGGACTTTCAGGTCCTTCACACAAGGCCCTAGATTGC
>JAOTIX010000105.1:8909027-8921087 GCA_027123715.1 Gaidropsarus macrophthalmus | reverse complement strand
ACACATTCACACACCGACAGCGGGTCAGCCATGCAAGGCGACAGCCAGCATGTCAGGAACAGGTAGGGGTTAGGTGTGTTGCTCAGGGACACCTCAACACTCAGCTAGGAGGAGCCGGGGTTCGAACTGGCAACCTTCCGGTTACTGAACAAGCCACTCTACCCCCTGAGCTACTGCTGCCCCAAGTTCAAGTTCAATCTGTCGAGCTGGCGCATGTAGGACACCAATCAGAATCGAGTGTTCCAACACCTGCTTGTAGTTTAAGAGTTGGAGACGGATTAATAAGGTTCCCTGTAGTAATGGCCGTTTCTGTGTTGTTTCTGTGCAGTGCTTCCTGCAGATCCTGGCTGCCATCGTGGTGTCGGCCACAGTCATTCCTTGGATCCTAATCCCGGTCGTCCCTCTCGTCCTGGTGTTTGTGTTCCTCCGGCGCTACTTCCTCCAGACCTCCAGGGACATCAAGCGACTCGAGTCAACCAGTAAGCATTTCCTCTGGCTCTTCCACCGTCACCTTCTGCTATGCTATTCCTCGGCGGTTGATTTTCACAGCTCTTTCCTGACCACAGCTAGCTTACAGTGCGGCTAGTGCGCAAATTAGCTAGACCTTTTGCATCCAGTCCACCCTTCCTGCGCCTGTCTTTGCCGCATCGGCAGATGATCAGCGATTGGTTGAGAGAATGTGAAGTCGGAACCAAGAGTGTTTGTTGTCTCTGATGACCGAGGGAGCCACCCGGGTTTTTTTACATAGGGTCAGGGTCAACTTCCTTGTCCCCCGTCTGCTACTTCCTGCAGCTCGGAGTCCGGTGTTCTCCCACCTGTCCTCCTCGCTCCAGGGCCTGTGGACCATCAGGGCCTTCAGAGCCGAGGAGCGCTTCCAAAGTGACTTTGACGCCCACCAGGACCTGCACTCAGGTGATCCAGCTGTCTTTTTCTGATTCTGATGTCATTTACTTAATTGGACCCCATTGCAAATCCAACCAAAGTGCTCCAGTTACTGCTAATAATAATAATAATAATAATAATAATAGTAACAATAATACATTTTATTTGTAAAAGCACATTTCATAAAAGAATTAATAAAGAAGTAATAAAATACATTTAAGAAAGAAAAAAAACTGCTAAAAAGGTGTTAAAATGCATGGTTAAAAAAATATAGCCCCATTTAGGGATGTCTTAAAGGGTTAGTTCGGAATTTTGGACATAGGACCTCATTTCCAAGTTAGCCAGTGTGTTATTGATCATTGGAGACATTTTCAACAAATGTCATTCAGTCCTAGTTGCACAGTTAAGGCTAATCGCAACCGTTGACTTGCGCTAGCCTAGCACCAGCAAACTGTGCAACTAAACCGACTGAATGAAATGTGTTGAAAACGTCTCCAATGATCAATAACACAACTTGGAAATGAGGTCCTATGTCGAAATTCCGAACTACCCCTTGAACTCTTTAGTCCGTTCTTGGGGAATTGGGCTGAGACTCCTGTGACGGTATTGGTGTTTTCTGTCCACTTTGATTTTGCATCCAACCGAGGCCATAGTAAGAACTTGACCTCTTCTATTTTCAGAGGCCTGGTACCTGTTCCTGACCACGTCCCGTTGGTTCGCAATGCGCCTGGACCTGATGTGCTTTGTCTTCGTCACCATCAGCACATTCGGCTGTGTGCTGCTACGAGATGGTAAGGGAACTCCGTGGTCCATTTCGGCCCTATTCCAAACCTCCACGGTTCAGGCTTCAGGATCCCTTTCTGAACCTACAGGGTCTTTGGTTCGATTCCCCCCCTGTCTGATAAGTCGTTGGTTCCGGGTTCAGTTCCCCTTCTGATCCGCCATAGTTCCTGGTCAATACCTGTTCCCGGTTCAAAATGAACCTTACCAAACAAGCCATCGAGGCCTATGAAATTGAATGCCTGAGCATTCTCAATGCGGGTTTGTTTGGTGCAGTCAGGTTTCCTGATTAAGTTCCTCTGTTAGACCTTGGTGCAGGGCAGGTGGGGCTTGCCTTGACCTACGCCATCACCCTCATGGGGATGTTCCAGTGGGGAGTCCGGCAGTCAGCGCAGGTGGAGAATTTGGTAAGCCTTGGGGTTAGTCTTGCAAAGTGTGGGGTTAGGCAGACAAGCTCAAATCTTGGTGTAATTATACTTTGGTCAATGACCAATAAAGAAATTAAATGGCTAACCGGCCTGACACATAATATTGGGGCCCTTTTCAAAGTTCAGACCATACCCCTTTCTTCCAAGATGACCTCGGTGGAGCGAGTGGTGGAGTACACGGACCTGAAGAGTGAAGCACCATGGGAAACTGAGAAGCGGCCGCCTCCTGATTGGCCGAGCAAAGGCCTGGTGACCTTCGACGATGTCAACTTCTCGTACAGTGAAGACGGGCCGCTGGTCCTCCGTAACATGAAGGCCACGTTCTTGCCCAAGGAGAAGGTCAGACATCTCGGTTTGACCGTCCGGCCACTCTGCAACATCTAGCGATGACCCGGTCCAGATCTGACGTGTGACTGGTCCTTCAGATTGGTGTGGTGGGCAGAACCGGCGCTGGGAAGAGCTCCCTGGTGTCGGCCCTGTTCCGCCTGGCAGAACCCCAGGGGAAGATCTACGTGGACGGAGTGCGGACCTCCGAGATCGGCCTCCACGACCTGCGCCAGAAGATGTCCATAATTCCTCAGGTACTCCTCGTCCTCTGCTCCTACGTCTGGGAGGCGATGGCTGGCTCATAACATGCTTCCGGAGTCTGTTGCTTAGCTCTCCTCTGATTGGTTCCCCCAGGATCCTGTGCTGTTCAGCGGCACCATGAGGAAGAACCTGGACCCTTTCGGCCAGCACTCTGATGAAGAGCTGTGGCTCTCTCTGCAAGAGGCCAGTGGCACACACTGTTATGGAACATGCCGTCTCCAGTTGCTTACACCATGAACAAACAGACGCATGCCTGCACACTGCACACTCTTAAAGGAACACACCGCCGTTTTTCCATGCTGAACTATGTTCTTCCCTGATCTTAGACGAGTTGATACGTACCTCTCTATCCTCCGTGCGGGCATTCAATCGCTCTGGTGCACAGCGCTACTTTGCTAGCATTTAGCTTGGCCCATTACATTCCTATGGATCCAATCAGGGGTGAAGTTAGAAGCGACCAAGCACTTCCGTGTTTTCCCTATTTAAATATGGTTATGTGAGTAGTTGAAACATGCCAATTTTCTAAGTGGATAAAAAGGCTAACTATACGTATGTATGGCGGAATAACATTTGGGAGCACTTTGACGTAGGTGCAGTAATACCAGGTAGTGCAGGCGACGGCAGGTCACCTTGGTTCTATTGACGTAAGTAAGGGGGAGAGGATTTTTTAGGAGTGATGATATTACTGCGCCAACGTCGAAGTGCTCCCAGGTGTTATTCCACCATACATTATAGTTATCCTATTTATCCGCTTATGAAATGGGTTTAGGAAAGGTTTCATTTTGTGTGACCCCACTTGGGTTGTGTAACTACTCACGTAACCGTATTTAAATCGGGAAAACATGGAAGTGCTTTGTCGCTTCTAACTTCACCCCCGTTTGGATCCGTAGGAATGTAATGAGCCAAGCTAAATGCTAGCAAAGTTGTGCTGCGCGCCAGAGCGATTGAGTGCACGCACGAAGGCGAGAGAGGTATGTAATCAACTCGTCTAGGATCAGGGAAGAACATAGATCTGTTACGGCTCAAGACGGGGTGAACCCAAATGCACGACACAGGTGACTACAGGATGAAGTTGGTGGTAGTTATACAGTTTATTGTCATACAGAGGGAAATGTTAGTGGCGATCCGGAGTCCGCTGGCTTGGTTGTCTGCACCGGAGTTGGAGGGTAGGAAGGTTGCTGAACGGATAGTCACCCTCGGTGGTTTGCAGGAACTGGTGTCCGGGCAGAGGAGTAGAGAGGAATGGTTGACGTGGCAGGTGACTACGAGGGAGAAAAACAGCTGGATCAGGAATCTAGAGTCAAATAAGAATAGCTTGGAAAACAGGGCTAGAGAGGTCGAAGAATAACTTAACTGGGTAAGTGTAGATGACGATCTGGCGACGAGTGGTGAATGGCTGGGGAAGATATAGTGGTGGAGTAATTGGTGACGATGATCAGGTGCGGGTGATCAGCGTGGCTGGGTTGGAGAGTTGGGCAGGCCACGCCCCCGTACATGAAACAGTACATGACAAACAAGACCGACAAGACTAACAGAAAACTACTGGCAGTTTGATCCGGTGGGAGAGACCGTGACAAGATCAGTATAGAACAATTATTGTGTTCCTTTAACACACACATACAGTGTCGACTCCCTAGATACATAATTTACACAAACTCAGGCAGGAATTACACCATTAAGACAAACACACACACTATAACACACGCATACCCTATTTACATGCCCATACACAAGCACTGTACATATTTAATGTAGACACAGGCTGAATGAGGTGGTTCCCTATTGGAGGAGGGTGGCTCTGTGTGTTTTGAAGGAGGTCGTTCTCTGTGCGCAGGTGCAGCTGAAGTCCGTGGTGGAGGAGCTTCCGGGCAAGATGGAGACGGTTCTGGCCGAGTCGGGCTCCAACTTCAGCGTGGGCCAGAGGCAGCTGGTGTGTCTGGCCAGAGCCATCCTCAGGAAGAACCGCGTGCTGGTCATCGACGAGGCCACGGCCAACGTGGACCCCAGGTACCGTGATGGGAGTCTGCACTTGTAGTAGCGTGGATTTGACCAGCAGAGGGAGATTTGGGTTCTAGTGCTGTGATGCTCTATAAAGGTCCACTGGTGCAACTTTGGCTTTCACTGTTTTCTGGGTTTGCGCCGCATTTTTCACTACACAGCTCCCCCTGCAGCTTTGGAATATATATTTTACAACACTGTCATAACAACTCGTTGACACCGCCCCCCCCCCCGGCCACTTTGACGCAAGCCATGAGCATTTGTTTTCAACGAAGACTGATCCATGAT
The DNA here is from genome assembly GCA_027123715.1 of Gaidropsarus macrophthalmus. Classification (NCBI taxonomy): domain Eukaryota; kingdom Metazoa; phylum Chordata; class Actinopteri; order Gadiformes; family Gaidropsaridae; genus Gaidropsarus; species Gaidropsarus macrophthalmus. The sequence continues at coordinate 8,916,123 of JAOTIX010000105.1, read as the reverse complement.
GAATATGACGGCACCGTGTTTGGGGGGTGTACTGCCGTAAAGCAGTTTGAAACTTTGCGTGATCCGATAATTCCGCTGAGTCACATCCGGTTTCATCGCGGACCGGAGAAGCAAACTTGCATTATCCCTTTTCCCACCCAGAAATGATAGGGAGAGTGGAAACGATATATAATATCACGACTCTTAGCCTTTAAAATTAAGGTTAATTAAGCTAAAAAGGTTGCATGGTTCCTCTTTAATTCTGGGTCGGATTACCCCCTTGCTGTAGGACGGACGAACTGATCCAGCGGACGATCCGGGAGAAGTTCCGAGATTGCACCGTGCTCACCATCGCTCACAGGCTCAACACCATCATAGACAGCGATCGCATCCTGGTGGGTTACCCACCTTCCCCCCTTGCGCCTGTCTCATGCGTTCTCTGTATTAACTGTCTAACCCCGAGCTGCTCTTTAAAGGTTGTATCAGCGATTCTAGGCCGAAACATAAATTATCATATTCATTCGATCTTTCCTCACGATCCGCTAGCTGCGCGCCCAATAAGCAAGCCGTCACAACAACGCGTCTTACGGCACTGAGTTCGCACACAAAAACATAGGCTGCCTGCAGAGACGCATTTTTTTTACTGCAGAATCGCTGATACAACCTTTAAGTCACACATTAAAGGTCATATCAGCAATTGTAGGCTGAAATCGCATCTCTGTAGGGAGCCTATGCTCCGAGATTGTAAACAAAAACAAATGGTATTCATAAACAAACGGCTGAATCGCTGATAAATCCTTTAATAGCCAACCTCTCTGCCATCCAACTCTGGTAAATGCACGGTTTTAGTTTCAACCAGCTCACTCTTCCTAATCTTCGTCATTCAGGTTTTAGACAATGGCGCCATCCAGTCATTTGACCACGCCCACATCCTGCTTCAGGAGGAACATGGTGTCTTCTTCAACCTGGTGCAGCAGACAGGTCCCGCGGAGGCAGCCGTCCTGCTGGAGTCAGCCAGACAGGTGAGCCAGGCTGTATCACTACGAGGGAGCCAGGTGTTCACTGATTGCATTATTAACCGATTGTGGTCTCACACTCACAGACACATCGTTGCTATGAACTATTGTTGCAAAGTGAGGGAGTGAAAAAATAAATGCGCCTGCTTTATCTGCAGACTGAATGAAAGACCCAAGTTCGAACAGCACTCGGGTTTGAGAGGGGGGGGGGGGTGCTGTTGCTCAACAATGAATAAGGAACGTTGCATTGGAGCTCAGACTATAATCGTACCATTCAAATCTATTATCGTTGCAGCCTTAATCTCTACCTGTTCTCAATACTCCCCTTAAGATATCAAAATTCACCATTGTGTGGGGGAAAAAGTGTAAACCAATAATTGTATAAGTTAGCAATAATCGACTGCTCTTGTAACGATAACAGTTGCATGTGTACATGAAGGCTAACTGCTGGCTCTTGTTCATACAGGCATACATCTCCAAGAAGAATCAACATACCTCAGCGACAACTCCAGGGGAAATGGAGCAGCACAGAAGCCAGCTCTCCCTCAAATAGCTACTTCAGAATGAATGGATTGCATTAGTATTGTACAAATACTTCAAAAGTGTTGTGGTATTTTGTTTATACGTCTGTGATATTTTATATGAAATGATTGATGAATGATGAATGATAAATACTATTATATACTATTTAAATTACAACAATTAATATTTTTAATTCCGGAAGCACTATATGCTGTGTCTGACGCATTTGATAGCAGATGAGGAGTTGCATTTAAATAAGCTGATTTATGTTTGAGTGACAGGTGAATGGAAGCCATTTAAAAATGAGAACCGCCTTGGGCTTTAGGGATAGGACAATCGGGCATGTCCAACCAGATATATGAGGGCGATGATCAAGCGATGATGTAACTTAGGGACTCTGGCTGCTGCTACGCTTATGAAGGTTAAAAGTCTAGCCTATATCATAGTAAACCTCATCACTTACCAATAGGGAGTGAGCCGTGAATCATGGAAATAACTTCAGAGGTTGAGTAGATTTGCGTTCTTCTTGATGCAGCTTCCATCTTGAAAAGCTTGTAAAATTGCTTAAGTTTCATTGTCTTTTGACTCAGGCAAAATAAAACAGCCTAAAACTGAGGCCATTATACAACATGGGTAGAATAGCATGATCTGTTCAACTGAGGATGTGGGCGATTTTCCCAGAGGTGGCCAGCAACAGGAGGAGATGACTTGTGCAAAAAAAGTTTTTTCAAAAAAATACTTAGGCAATTATTTTAGGAAGGTGGTTTAGCAACCTCAAATGTCCCCCATTGTTAGTCTCTGGGGCTGGCTTAGACGGAATACCTGTTCCGCATTTGGCAAGGCACAGAGAACGCGTTGCTTTGCGTTCTAGACACTCAGACAGAGATCTGAGATATCGGCGGAGTGACGCGAAAGCGTGTGAAGTCAGACAAAAGCGCGTGTCTGGCGGCAAATTATCCTTTTAAGCGGCTTAGAAAATTGGCATGTTTCATTTTGTGTAACCATACTTTGGTTGTGTAACTACGCACATCACTTCTAACTTCACCCCCATTTGGATCCATAGGAATGTAATGGGCCAAGCTAAATGCTAGCAAAGTAGCGCTGCACAATGAGCTATTGAGTGCACGCACAAAGGTGAGAGAGGTATGTATGAACTCGTCTAGGATCAGGGAAGAACATAGTTCAGTATGGAAAAACGGTGGCGTGTTCCTTTAACGTTTAGAAACAAGCTCCATCTCGTGTCATTTATTTGTCACACTTCCTTCCAAATTGACTAAACCAATATCCTGCCCAGTATGCTATATTAATTAAACAAGTGCAGAGAAACACTAAGCAACCAAAGGGTCACTCCTCTCAAATGATATAGCCATGTTTTCCACCAGTATGTTCAAGCCTTGGGGGCCGTCTGGCTCATGTATAGGATACTCTGCAGCTTCAAACCCCTTGAGGGCCATGTATGGGATGCTCCGTTGCTTAGGGGCATAACATGGGTTTTGGAAATGTACAGAACAATACAATATATATGGAAGTAATGGAACCACAGAGATGAGGTAGGGGATGCATGGATGGTTTAGTAACAGGATGAGGTAACGACGATGTGATTTCTGAATGTATAGAATGTTGAAGGACCCGTGGAACAAGACCATCCATCTGGTTCTTTTGCAAATCAACTCAGGCTTTGTGGTTGCTTGTTCTCAAGTGATAATAAACTTTTTATCATCCAAACCTTCGGCTTTCTCTAGCTCTCCAAGTTTATTTAGGTGTTGTATTTTATCTACAACACTGTCCGTTTGCCGAATCCGGTGTGGAACTTATGCTGTAGCTGACAGCAGGTTGACAGTATAATCTCCCGCCAAATGACCCGAGTGTCCAATCGTAGTTTAGCCAAAGTCCTTTGAGGTAAGTCCTCTCACTCGCGGCCATATTAGAAATGCCTTTCGGGCTGCAGTGGCACACATTAACTGTCCATTTAAAAGATGTTCTGAATGTGTGCAAGTGAGGATGCTACCGATTATACAATTAGGCATGGGGTGGTTGCTTTCCCCCTCTCAATATCAACGGCAGTGCCCTTGAGCAAGGCACCTAACCCCCAAACACTGCTCCCCGGGCGCGCAATACGCATGCGCAACCTCCGAAATCCGCAGCATTGAAATGAATGCTGAGAATAGGCAGAAATCTTAAAGCCTACCCTGGCCTTTGGAATCCAAGCAAGCTTATGTCGGGACGGCTTGTTTGGGTGTTCCCACGGCAACCAGGCATGTTTGCTTTGCTGCGTAGTTCAGTGTTGTGAATCGCTGTATGTTTTTTACCTTAAATACGACGTAAATGTACTTTTTAGAATAGCTTTTTATGCAACCTGGTATCACGCGATTTAGTGCTCAATCTATTGAATCGTGTTGCACGATTGTCCCAAGATTATTTTCGTGCTGGACTGGCACGAAAAATGTCGTACATCGTGCTCTGAGACACGATTCAATAGCTTAGTTTTCTCGTGACCAGGAGCACGAAATCACGTGATACCGGGGGTTGCAATATTGTGATATTGGTTCACCCAGGCATTAGACAAGTCTCTAAAATGTTGAACTATAGAGTTTGTTCCCCCCCAAAAAATTGCAATGTTTTGAGACTGTAAATTCCTACATTTTACTTTTCATTACAGACACATGGTTCAAAGAAACAAAGACAAATACACAGGGCCTGTCCCACTCTTGCACCTGTGATAAAATGCACATTGGTATTTAGCTTGAAATGATTTATTTCAAAAAGTACATTCTTAAAATATGTTTGTACAAATGAATGTTGCGTGCACTAAAAAATATAAAGCTATTTAGCCATTCTTCCACAGTTGGAGGGGTTATGAAAGTGGACCACAATTAAACAATTTAAATAAAGAAATTTAAATAACCTGGATGGATTGAGTTGGATGGATGTGTTTTTTCTTGATAAACATTGTCGTTACCAATTCTGTTTAGTGGAGTATAGAGCGTCAACTGCTCATAAGAGTAGGTTTAAGGCTTTATCCATAATAGCACGGAGTCATTTAAAAAAAAAAAAAAGGTAAACCAGAAACATTAGTGTTGTGTGCAAAAGATTACATGCATTGAGAGTTTCCTGCTAATCCAGGCGTTAGGCACGTATCTGCATATTTCCAATGGATCCATTACAATCAGTCAAACGTCTCCCATGTATTGGGAGGCAGCAGTACTAGTTGTCAACGGAACATTAATCAGTAAAATCTATCATTTGACTTTGAAATGTAAGTGAAACACAACATTCTTCCAATTTAAAAGTCTTACCAAGTCGTCCTAGTCTAATCCACTACAAAGATATTCATTTTCAGTTCTGGTGTAAAAGTCTTCCTTATGTTAACAAAATCCGTAATTCAAGTAATCCTCAACATCAATATAAAATGTGCTTCGACACAGAAAGATAGGCTTTTTTGAGATTCTAGACACGGTTTCTTTAACAACAAAATAAAAATGCCATTGAAGAGGACCCTTGTAGAACTGCACTTGAACGAACACATACAAAAACAGATTGAATCTTGGGACATTTTTTTGGGGCTTCGCTTCCAGGCTTTTACAGCGAGTCAACATGTCGCATCCCCAAACCGGCACATGCCGGAAAGATGGTGGCGAACAGGACCACCTGTTAAACCTGCGTATTTAACGTCCCATGTTAAAGGCAAGGGACGTCTTTGTTTCGCCAACCCTCCGACATGTGTTGCATTTAAAGGAAGCTGATCAATGAAAGAACTGAACTCGAGACCAGAACAGCAGCAAGGCACTGAGCGCGCTCCGTCGCACCCATCATCCTCCTAGAACTTCATACATTTTTTTTCCCCCGCTCCCATGGAAACCGATTCGGACTCGTTTACAGAAAGGCACTTGAACATAACGTGAAATCGAACGGCCAGCTCTCTTAAGTCATTTCGATGCGGTCATCAACCATAAATAAACGGGTTGTGGTTATTGTGTTCAGGTGGCGTTTTGTTTGCATTGTTCCTTGGCACCGGTGCTCTCCAAACTGCACATGTGGTGCCGAAGAGTTCCTGGTTCCACCCCACCGGGACCCACTTGCTCCCGGTCGTGACAGCAAGCCGGGGGGGCGGGGGGGGCGGGGGGTCTGTTGTTTCGGTAGTGAAGGCGGCAGCCCCCCTCTGAGGTGTGAGCGAGCTTTACATGGCCGTCTCGTGGATCACCAGGTGGCCGTTGGTGGCGGCGCAGTGTCCGTTAGCGCGATGCTTCATGTTGTTCTCGTAGGCCTTGGAGCAAAGAGGATAGGGTGAGGGTGGGGGTGGGGGGGGAGGGTTTGAAATGTAAAGATAGCCTTTTTGGGGTTGGGGGGGAGGTTCGCACCCCAGTGAAGAAACAACACAGAAAACGTGCCATTGCATTCCCCGTATTTGGAACGATTTAGATCAGTCTGAAAGGTTGTATCAGCGAGTCTAGGCCGAAACATAAATGATCAAGTTCATCTGATTTTCGTCACGATCCGCTAGCTGCCCGCCCCGTAAGCAGGCCGTCAAAAAATCCACATCTCTGTAGGCAGCCTATGCTCCGAGATCGTACGTAAAATATTCCTTATTGGATACTTTAGCTATTTTGGGAAATGATCTTTGGTGATGAGTTGGTTTCTATGCCTTATGACAAAATGTACTTGTAAGTCGCTTTGGAAAAAAGCCTGTCTGCTAAATGCATTAAATGTAAACGTGAATCTTAAGCAGGATTCAAGATTCAAAGTGTTTATTGTGAAATGCATGATAAGAACATGTTCTCGATTTCTTTATTTGTTTTCCACTGTATGCCAACCAATATATAAACAAAACATAAACAGAAAACATCAAAAACAGCAATATATACAATATACAAAGTAAATAGCAATGGAATAAAATAAATATCTAAGCATTTCCCCCCCTTCCCTGGACTCACGTGCTTCGCGGACGCCAAGAGTTCCTCAGCCTCCTGCTGGCCCGTCTGCTGCACCATCTTGTAGAATATGCCCTCGTGGTCCTGCAGGAGGGTGTAGGGCTCTGCAAAGTCCTGGATCTCCCCCGCGTCCATCACCTGGTAAGACACACCGCATCCTCTCAGGTCAACAGCTGCTCCGTAGCAACGGGTCAAGGTCAACGCATTTAAAGATTGTATCAGCGATTCTAGGCCAGCACATAAATGATCCGCTAGCTGCAGAGTCGCACAGAGACGTGTTTTTTTTATGCAGAATAGCTGATACAACCTTTAAGTCACCTTTAAGCCAACCTTAAAGGATGCATCAGCGATTCTAGGCCGAAACAGCGTCTCTGTAGGCAGCCTATGCCACTTGTTTCATCATTTTATTTTAGTGCTTTTTTCTTTTCTTTATCTTTACTTGTTCGAAATAAAAACATTTTCAATTCGTCTGATCACTGGATCTCGAAGGTCATTTGAGGTTCACCAATCAAAAAGGACCAGTCCCTCAGGACCAGTCAAACCAGCAGAGGGTGCTAACGGTACAGTCGACTATGGCTCCTTTAAGGCAAGGGTTTTGGAGGGAGGATGGGTGTGTGGGGGGGGGGGGGGGAGAGGGGGGGGAGAATTGGT
>JAOTIX010000105.1:8789571-8806722 GCA_027123715.1 Gaidropsarus macrophthalmus | reverse complement strand
GTGTGTGTGTGTGTGTGTGTGTGTGTGTGTGTGTGTGTGTGTGTGTGTGTGTGTGTGTGTGTGTGCGCACGCGTGTTGGTGGGTATTTTAGGGTTTGACTTTCCAATGCAGAGTATCATCGTCTATTCAACCCATGTCTTTACTACTCCTGCTGTGTGTGTGTGCACGTATGTGTGTGTGTGTGCACGTGTGTGTGCACGTGTGTGTGTGTGTGTGTGTGTGCGCGTATGTGTGTGTGCGTGTGTCAGGTGGGTGTTCATTCCGCCCGCTTGGGCGTCGGAATGCGTCGACGTTGCATCGTGGGTATTTCATCCCCCCTGGAGGATTTCTCCGGTTTCCCAGCATGCATTTCAATTACTTTTTCCCCATCAAAACAACACTCATCATCGCGCTACACAGTTTTTCTGTTATTTGTATGCAAAATATCCACACTCGGTCTCTCCGCATGAATGGCTCTCTGCGCTGCCTTTCGGGAATGAGCAGCCAGTGAGTGGAAAAGCGTGTGTGTGTGTGTGTGTGTGTGTGCGTGCGTGTGCGTGGTAATCTGCACTGTAAACGTGCCCTTGAACATGTCAGACCATGGGCAGATTTATGGACACTGCTCAACAATACGACTCTCTTGGAAAGCCACAAGGTGTAAAATCAAGCCATCCAGTGAAATGGACTTCATAATATTCGGAAGTACGTTTTGATTACAGCATTATCCCTTGGAAGGACGATTTGTTTGTGTTTTCGTGACCTTAGAATGAGCCATTTGTAACTACACAGGAAGTGGGTCTCTACTATGGGGGCTGCCATGTTACAACGTCATTTTTTTGTACAGCAGCCCAGAATGGACAAATAGCTCTATAGAGAACAGTCATTTTTTATTCAATCAAAAATTACATTTAATTACTGCATTTTTTTTGTATCAGCTTTTGTATTTTAATGATGCTTTTTAAGATCTGGAAGATGACAGAGTATTTTCAGCTAACTGTGGCTTATTTACAGCAAGCAACTTGTCTGTTAAATCAATGAGCATTGACTAAATAAACTAAATAAATCAAATAAAACGGACATGTTTTGGCTCATAGTTACAGGAAGGTAGATGTGTGATTCCAAAGATAATGACCCATTTGGGATTTTTTTTCCTTATGGCGTTGTTGCGTTACATCACTTGCATTACGAGAGTCGTCGTGTACGAAATGCACCACGCATCGGGTCGTGTTCAAAATCTGTGTCAAATCGGATATATATGGATATATGTACGAGAAAACTATACTGCTCTCGGACGTGCCTGGTGATGTTCTCATTTCAGCAGTAGATGTAAATGCTACTAACATATTCATTCTATTTATAGCATTCCAATCAGAATCGAGTTAAACCCACCTTTAAATCCAAGTGCATGATAGGGACACGAATTGCACTTTTTTTTGCAAATGAGAGGGTGGTGGGGGGTTTATGATTAAATCGGTGTGCTTTCTATAACAAGCGAGCTCTAGGAAAATCACGGGCTGTCATGGACGACTTCCACACATTACACACACACACGCACACACACCGCGGGCGTTATGCAATAAGTGTCTGAGTAAACTTAACCCTCTGTGGACGCTGATGTAATCCCGCTGATGTCAAGGTAACGTTCACGTAGTATTTTGAGGAGACGGGCTTTGCAAACTTTGCATTTTTACACCTGTGCCCTCAACTGATGCCTTACTTTACAGTGAAGAAATGGCATTGAATGACCGTGTCCACTGATCATGAGACCCATGATTGTAGGTTTTGGATCAGATCCATTCTTGGTGCGAGTTGAATTCGTTAACATTTACTTTTACAATAAGTAGACACTTTTATCCAAAAAGACTGACAAGTACATTTTGCCAAAGGGTATAGAAACCAATATATCACCATAGATCAGCTGGAATCCACCACAACAGATACGAGTTTAAAGCAGTCATCTGAGCAGCTGCTATTTAGCAAGGATACCTTCAAGAGTAACTATGCTACTTTTTTAGCTATATTTACCTAAACTTTAAAGGTTAAGAGTCGTTGTGATGGTTCTATAACACTTTATGGGTCGATTGGTGGCAGTTTCGACTCCCCCTATCGCTTATCGGCGGAAAAAGGGAAAATGCAAGTTTGCTTCTCCAGTCCGCGATGAAACCGGATGCGACTCAGCGGATTGCTGAGTCGCTGAACTGCTTTACGGCAGTTCTGAACTGCTTTACGGCAGTACACCCCCCAAACAATGGAGCTAACAGATTGGGTCAAAAGCGGAGCTTCAATGAAAAGCGCTTTCGCACACCAGAAGAAGTCACAGAGTCCTGCTTTGGACAACGTAGCGTAGCATTCGAAGACCGGCACCACGTTGGAAAGTATAGATAGAGATGTAGAGCTCGTTCTTGTTTCATTATAATGGGTTGCAATCCATGGCACTGCGCTTCAATACGCGCTTCAATAATTTGATACGTTCACACTGAAAGCCTCCGGAGGAAACATTTTTTAATTAAAAGTAAAACTTTGAAACTGAATTCTGCCACCAGTCTGTGGTGGTAGAATTCGGGGAATAATCTCAATCTCAGCTCCTTCTCTCAGTTCGTTTGGAGCAGTCAATGGGGAAATAATTGACGAACCAGCAGTCCTCATTTAGTCAGACGGGGGTCAAAGTTGAGAAACAAAACTGGGGGTGGTTTGACTTCCTGTCTTGTGAGTCTTACAGTCTATTAAACCAAATGATTGCTAACCCAGAGCTACAGTGCCTTGAATACGTATTCATTCATAATCAATATACCTTGACAACTATATATCCGTGTATCAATAATAAAATCAGTTGGCATATGTATGTACATGCCACCCCCCCTGCAAAAATAGACTTCTAGAGTCTATTTAGAAGTCTAGAAGTCTAGAAGTTCTAGACTTCTTCCATCTTCTTGTTATGAAATCAACAACAGCGAACAATGGGAACATGTCGGACAAGAGCATATCGTCCAACCAAACGTCGTCAGCCCTCACGCACACCTCTGCACCTTTACCGGACGACTTAATTTTGGAGGATGTTAAAGGTTGTATCAGCGATTCTAGGCCGAAACATAAATGATCACATTCATCTGATCTTTCCTCACGATCTGCTAGCTGCCCGCCCCGAAACAGGCCGTCCAAAAAACGCGTCTCTGTAGGCAGATTATGCTCCGAGATCGTACACAAAAAAAATGGGACTACCAGCCACTCAGACCATAAGGTGCCTCCAGAGATGCGTTTTTTTGTTTTTTGCTGCAGAATCGCTGATACAACCTTGAAGTCACACCTTAATGGTTGCATCTGCGATTCTAGGCCGAAACTGCGTCTCTGTAGGCAGTCTATGCTCCGAGATAGATCGTAAACAAAAACAAATGGTATTCGTAAACAAACGGAGCAGAATCACTGATGCAACCTTTAACGTTGAAAAGTGAAAGGGTTTGCAAAGGGGTGATAAACAATCCTTACCTGCAGATCTCCAAGCGAAAGACTTCTCAGATGAGCTTTGGTTCACACACACACACACACACACACACACACACACACAAACACGCACACACGCAGGAGGAAGAGGAGAAAGGAAGGTGTGAGGAGTTAGGAAACAAAGGCTGAAAGGAGGAAGGAATGAAGGTTACTCGCAGTGGTGTTTTTCGCAGCGTTTCCTGTTGCTAAGGGGAACTCAATTACGCGTCACAGTGATTGAACACTCATATCCAAGTCCAGATAGGTATAGTTTAATGTGTGTGTGTGTGGGTGTGTGTGTGTGTGTGAGTGTGTGTATGCATCGTGTCCTCTGTACCTGGTGCTGTCCCCGCCAGGTGACTCGGCTCCCAGCATGCATCTCTCCAGCTGGCTGGCGACTATCTGTCTTTCCTCCTCCAACTCCCTCGTCAAGCGCTCAAACTGGAGCTCCTTAGAAACGGAAAGGATGATTGGGTGGGGGCGGGGAGGGGAGGGGGGGGATGAGGAGGGATACGGCTTACGGCACAGCGTAACCACGGCAATCAGAAGCAGCCTGTCTGCCTGATCTCCGGCCTAAGGATGTATCACATGGCAAACATGGCCTCAGTGAACGACAAAGCTTCACTTGATGATATCAAACCGAAAGTCTTTTTACGATGATCCCTGGCTCTCTCCCAGCAAAGCAGTCTGTGTTTGAGTCCACGTTTTCACAGGATGTCTTTGCGCTCTTTACCGACTGGATGTTCTGCAGTTTAATTTAGAAAGGCTACTCTCAAAGTCTCCATCAAAAGCAGCGGGCGGACGCATGCATGCAAGTGAGATTAGCTGCTTCATACCATGTGGTTTATCCCGTTTCTGATTTAGCAGTCTACATTTAAAGAATCTTCGGCCATTTAGCATCAGGGGATCACAGGAATATGTATTTTACTCTGGGAAATGCAGCGTGTCACACATTAAAGGGTGCATCAGCGATTCTAGGCCGAAACATAAGTCATCACATTCATCTGATGTTTCCCCACAATCCGCTAGCTGCCCGCCCCATAAGCAGGCCGCCAGAAAAACGTGTCTCTGCTCCCGAGATCGTACACAAAAACAAATGGTACTACCAGCGACTCCAAACCACTCGGAGCATAGGCGGCCTGACATAGACACGTTTATTTGCTGCAGAATCGCTGATACAACCTTTAAGCCAAACCTTAAAGGGTGTATCAGCGATTCTAGGCCGAAACCGCATCTCTGTAGGCATCCTATGCTCCGAGATCGCAAACAAAAACAAATGGTTTTAGTAAACAAACGGCAGAATCGCTGATACAACCTTTAAGGGAACCCTCAAAGAGGAAGTATACAGTACATTTAGAACAGCTCACATGTGACGGCTGCACGTGAAAGCGCCATACATAAATTATACAAAAATAACCCATTCATCGGTAAGAGATAGGCACTTCTATGTGTTGAATTTACCTTGATCCATTATGGTGGACATTAAATGTAATTTACTAGTCTCTTGGCATCACATAAGACCCTGAATGATCATTATGGTAATTTCCCCTGAGTTCAAACCGTAGATGGACCAGACTACAAAGGCCAAACATAAAAGAATATTGAAACTGGTGGAAAAACTGGGTGAGAAGAGGGTTTACCCAAGATTAAAAGATTCAAGAGTAGGCAGTGCATTTAACGCCTGACTGGCCAGTTACTGACGCCTGACAAAAGCGCTTTTGTATTTGGGTCAGAAACTAGCCATGTGACGTACGGCATCCATCTTGGATGAACAACTTTCACGGCAACCCCCGAGGCACTCTGGGCGATAGCAAAGATAGCTTTTGTGGCCCTTTCCCTCAATGAAGGGTTCAAGGGGGAAATACAGCAAGTGGACACTGTTACTGGGTTTAGCTTCGACTTTTGCGTCACCGTCATCGCGGCCGCAGTGGCCTACATGGTAAGGTTTTCAGGAACAACTCGAGTTTCAAACATGTTGCAACAGATTATTGATTTCCAATACGTTGCAAAGCAAAAAACAATCCAGGCAGCAAAACAACGAGGGAGCCACAAATCTCGTAGTTTGTACACAAGGACATTGAAATCCAAATGCAAAAACGTGGAAGGTGTAGATTTGAGTGTCGGGACATTTTTAATTGGTGATGCAACAGCGGATGTTAATCCCTGTACGACCTTGTACAGGACACAGACGGCTGCGTTGTAAGTGTCAAATGTAGATTCTGGCTGTGAAGCTCACCTCTTGTACTATTTACATAACGGTCGTCTCTTGCAGCATATGGGCCTGTTGTTAGGGGAAAGCGAAGACAAGCGACAGTGGTCCGTGACATGCAGCGTTTGCTGTTTGGTGCTGACGCTGCATGCGCCTGTCTCGTCTGGTCGTCACATTGAGGTTGCCGGGATGAGATGGTAAGGGGGGGAGGCGGGGGTCAGCAGTGACGGACCCTACGTCTGGAAGCAGCTGAGTGCTGGTGGTACCCAGCACACTAGAGAGACACACGCACATAGAGAGTTGTGTGTGTCTCTATGTGTGTGTCTCTAAGCGTGTGTGTCTCTCTAAGCGTCTGTCTCTCTAAGCGTGTGTCTCTCCAAGCATGTGTGTGTCTCTCTAAGCGTGTGTGTGTGTCTCTCTAAGCGTGTGTGCATGTGTGTCTCTCTAAGCGTGTGTGTCTCTCAAAGCATGTGTGTGTGTCTCTCTAAACGTGTGTGTCTCTCTAAGCATGTGTGTGTCTCTCTAAGTGTGTGTGTGTCTCTCTAAATGTGTGCGTCTCTCTAAGTGTGTGTGTGTCTCTCCATGCATGTGTGTGTCTCTCCAGGTTTGTGTGTGTGTCTCTCGAAGCGTGTGTGTGTGTCTCTATAAGCGTATGCGTGTGTCTCTCCAAGAGTGTGTCTCTCCCAGCAAGTGTCTCTCTAAGTGTGTGTGTGTCTCTCTAAGCGTGTGTGTCTCGCCAAGCATGTGTGTGTGTCTCTCCCAGCATGTGTCTCTCTCTAAGTGTGTGTGTCTCTCTAAGCGTGTGTGTGTCTCTCTAAGGGTGTGTGTGTGTCTCTCCAAGCGTTTGTATGTGTGACTCTCTAAGCGTGTCTCTCTAAGCATGTGTGTGTGTCTCTAAGCGTGTGTCTCTCTAAGCGTGTGTGTGTGTCTCTCCAAGCGTTTGTATGTGTCTCTCTAAGCGTGTGTGTCTCTCTCTCTCCCTCTCTCGTGTCTTTTCCCATCCCAGCCTCCCGTTTCCTCCCCCGTCTCTGTCTCCCGGGCGGTTGCCATGCTGGGGATGCAGCGAGTGTCGAGGGACTGCCTGTGAGGTAATCACAGTCGTTTACCTCGTTCCCCCCCCGACCCATGCTCCCCCCCACCCTGCCCCTCACCCCCCGAGGTACAAATCGTGTTTATCAATACCTACCTTTGGGGAACTCTGAACAGAAATATTTCCTCCCTTAAATTTTTGCTTGACACAATTGTTATTATCGAAAAACAAGCAACGTACACACACACACACACACACAGGCGCACACAATCGGATCAATAAAATGTCTAATGTGGACTGCTTGTCGTCATTACATCTGAAATACATTCTGAAGGGCCTGGGCATCACATCATCGTAGTAGCACTGGCTCTACTCAACGACTGTAACGCATGGATAGCTTCAACGCACCCATCTGCGTGCAGCAGTAATGACAACATGCAAGGACACGGGGGAGAAAAAGTGGTTTCAAACGGCGGGCAGACATAACTCAACCATAAAGGAATGAGTTGTTGATAACTGGCCCCTTTTCTGGCATAACACTGGGTGGATTACTGGATCTCCTCATGAATTAGAGCCATAAACAGCCTCATCCGACCACATCTTTGACACAAGCTCCATGTTCTGATTTCAGGAGTAAGTATGTGTTGGGGTTATGCGCAGCAAGGTGCAAAATGTTACTTTTGAATTACATCTTTTCACCAGCTGCAGTGCAGAAACTGAGCGACCAGTAAAACCAATGTTTATTACCACTGACTGCGTGGCCCAACAACATTATGCTTGTTATGTGTGTGGAGATGTTATAAACAAATGCCACTCTCACTTGCTGCAAGATGCCCGGGAATACACACATTCTAAGTAATACATTAGCCTACTTATTTTACACCAAGAGCAGCATCTTCTTCTTGCATGTATACGATATACAAACCCAACCAGAAGTACTTCCATGCTTTATTTGAGCCTTGCGTCACATCCCATTACACGCGGTTGGCAGACTGACCAATACACCAACTTTTGTCCCAAAACAGCATTAAAAAATTAACAAAGTAAGCGGCCATCTGCCCCTCTATCAACAGACCTCCTTATGACCAACGTGAATCATCCAACTGACTAAATCTAAACGAGCCAACCGTAAACGCATTAAAAGCAGCATCCCATAGCATAGCAAAACATTGGGCTCTCTTTGAGTTAGCCGTTGACATAGTGGGGACTTAATGGAAGACGGCCATTCAGTCCCCACTATGGCCATAACGGATGGTTTTAATGTGCTAAAAACACTTAAAGCACTTGTATTTGTTTATTTCCTTTGGTGTTCAGTTTGCCTTTGTGTTTACCTGATTGCAATCTGTATATAAGCCATATGTTTTTGAAGTCTCAAAAATAACCTTCATTTATACAATTAAAATTCTGAAAATAATTTGCGCATGGCAGTCAGGGGTAGATCATGAAATCCCCCCCCCCCCCGCACGCAACACACACATTCACACGCACACACACACACACACACACACACAATGTGCTGAATTGAGAATCTGTTCTAAATCGAATCGTGTCTCAAAGAATCGGAAATTGAGATACGATTGAGATAACATTCACGCTGATTCCCCACCCACGAGTACATACACACACACTTTTTAAACTAAACAAGTGAAGGTGAGTGTCATTTATATTCAAAATTGTCGACATTGATATTCGTGATAGACCACTGACTGTGACCCAATCCAATCCATCACCGCCAAGTAACCTGCATTCCAAGCAACGCAAAACGCATAATATCAGATAAACTCATTATTCTAGGACAATAAAGACCTATATATAGACATAGACACACACACCACGCACACGACACATACACAGACACAAGCGAGGGCATAACATGGCTGCTGGCAAAGTGTAATTAGGAACAGAAGGAAGATCCCACACAGAACGACTTGATTTTAAAAAAGCACCAAAAAAGCTCTGTCTGCACACCAGACAAAGACAAAGACACAAAGAGGCAATTTCCAGGGCTACCTGATCAGACTACCTGACTTACTGATCCCAGAACTTGAGAGGCAATGGTGACATGAACGCTCTGTGAAAGGCAAAACAAAAATAAAAAAGGGACAATCAGCATTCAGGTTGTTTTTTTTATCGTCTTACCTGCTCCTTGACAGAAGCGAGGAGGTTGGTGGTGGTGGTGTCGTGTTGCAGGCTATGACCGCTGGGCCCTTCTCTGGCCGACAGTGGCCCGTTCCCCTCCACGCAGCCATCCTCCATATCTGCCCGCCGCGCTCGTCCACAGCTGGCGGGTTGTCAGCGCGCCCTTTTTGACCCTGTTAGAGAGCCGCACAAAGCCGATCACGCGCAATGCTCAATGGCACGAGCGTCGCACGAGCGTCTAACCTCGGCGGAGCACGCGGAGGGGGGGCGGGAAAGAGACCGGCCCTCGCGACAGTCAGTTGACAACGTGAACACGTTTCTATTTATGCTGAATTTCATGCCACGAGCGATCGGGAATCGGACGCGTGCACGCAGCCGTGCAGTGGCGCGCATCGATCACGCGTGCCCGCGCCTTTGCTGAGCAGCGGTTACAAGCTAGCAAAACCGAGCGAGAGGTCACCTGAAAGAGTCTCACGGTTCAAAGTGCAACACTTCTACACAATGCGTGTGCGTATAAGCATCTCCAATGCGACGGGGGTGCTGATAACGGAACGCGTCGAGGAAACGCCTTCTGCTAGGTAACCGCTTAGCGCATGACAACTTACCAGCCAGATGTTGCCGTTGCAAGCAGGCCACAGCTGGCGACGTCCAGTGAAGCATAACATTCACACTAAGGCTACATTTTCAACCCCGAATAAACAGTTTCTTCTTTTAAAAATACGCGTTAGCCGATGGACGTCGTCCAAAGGGGGAGATCGCGCAACCGTATGTATTCGTGGAGTGATTGGAATTCAACCCATCAATCCTGGTACATGCGCGCGGCGGTACCCGCCCACTAGTGATTGGTGCGTGACGTCACCATGCGGCGCTGGATCATTTTTTTCCCAATCTATCAGGGATCAATCACGGATGCACGCACTGTGGTGTTCCGGTGCAATAAATCCAGTTTCTTACCGCGAGCGGCTACGCACGCGCGCCCCCCTTCTGTGCGCGTTCATCGCTGGCTGGCTGAATTCTTACCTGTCAATATCGAACGGTTGTGTAAAAAAAAAAAAAATTGTATACGGTTTGAACAAGAAAATAAATACAAATTTAAGAGGTACTTACTAATTCGATGCACTATAAAATCGTGGCAAATACTAGAGTTAAGATTTCATATGTAAAACACTATTGTACTCGGGTGGTATTGTGGCAATGATAAATCTCTACAACCATAAAAAAAGAAGAAAAAAAGAAAACGCCCACAATCCACCTGGCGCGACAATTTATCAATGTGCACATGAGCCACGGTGTGGCGACAGATCGCTCCTACAACCTTCAAGGCAAATGATGGATAAATGACACTAAACACTCCATATCCCCCGCATGGGACATTTGAGCTGCTATGGAAACAAGACACCCAACAAGTGCATGCACACGCCCATTTATTTCAGTGACAATTTACTCCAAAAGTGAACTCGTCATGAAACACGTGGTCATATTCATCACGTTGTGTTAAATTGATCTCTTCGTACAATATAGTCGAAGGGTCGCTTGTTACTCGGTTATTACTTGTCTCACATTTAGTGTGTGAAGTACAACGAAATAAAAGGCAAAGAACATGAAAATGGCATCATACAGAAAACGGAGCACCGTAGAAATGCAATGGTTATTTTCTTAAATGTGAAGAATAACCATTCAAATGTTTAGCACGTTTAGTTACGATCAAAATGGTAACATTTGTGTGTCCCTAGTTAACAGATTAATTAAGCAGCTGTGTACTGCTTCACACATTGATCTTCAGTTAATTCATTAGAGGGGAAAACTGGGGTTTCACGATTCCAATTATTTGTTAAAAGCTGCGTGCTGGACTGAATTCCATTTACGGTTGGGACTACCATATCTCATTACATGCCCGCAACACACAAGTTGAATGAAAGGATATGCAGCCTAAGTTTAAAATAAATAAATAAATTGCCTAAAATAGGCCGACCTAAAATACCCAAAACGCTCCAAATAATGAACACTGTATGTGGCAAAGTGATGCGAGTACAAAGGAATCTCACTCTAAATGAATGAACGTCATGTAAACAGTGTGTTGTGCGCATCTGAGAGGGGTTGTGTCATCACGAATGCACGAATCGATCAGCTCACATCTAACGTAACATCTACAATGTCATAACACTGAGCAAGCAGCTAAAAAATCTGCATATTGGCACCCTCATAGTGTGATATTAAAACATGACCTGACTTGGCGGTGCGCGGCAGAACTCCACCAAAAAATACGATTTGGCTTGTTCTTACCGTCGTCGGAATTTCCCATCCCAATTGAAACTTCAGTACATTTCAGTTGCGCCCCTCTGTTGAGAGGACAGGTTGAAATAACAACAAAAGTAATGGCAAGGTAATAACACGACATGAATAAAATAATAAAAGATGAGATGTAGTTTCACTCGAAACCTCTGGTGCTACAGACGTATCGAGACCAAAACATCACTTCTGTTGGTATCGTTCGACCACAGCGCAAACCCCAAAATCAGCCAGTATTCATGAATTGCGATTAAAAATCTGCGTGGCTCTGTGACATTTTAACGTATTTCACACGGGCCCATGTCACAACACAAACACCATTTCACATCACTGCACTTTGTGAGCACAAACACAAACTCAACGACCCCGCTCCTTCATCACTTCATGGCTGCAACGACGGTAAGGAGGAAATCCATGCTAGGGGGCGCCGTTTGGCCACTTTTTTCGGTCTTCAAATCAAAACAATGGAGGAACGCTACCTCTTTAAGACAGCTCCGTTGGAAAACGTTAGAAAAACGTTACAATGAAACAGTTGTGCAAGCCCCACGTCCATGAGAAAGTCAAAGAAGATCTCAAGAAGGACTTTTGAAATTGGGATAAGCATTGATCAGAACCGCATAGCCGTAATCCGCAAAACTGGTTGCGTTTAAATCATTTGGGACAATGGCACCGGTCACTGCATGTGCTCTAAATATACTTGTGTTTGTCACCGACAGGCTTGGATTATATTCTCACAATATGAAATAGTACCCCTACAGACAATTAAAACCTGTTTCTTTTGTGTTTCGCTTGACCACAGATGGTTTGCAATGGAGTCCAACCAAACTCAGAGAAAGATATTTCCTTATCTTTTGGATAAGCCCTTGAACTAGGAATTCTGTAATCCAACACAAACCCTTCACTCTCACTTCCAATTTCCACCATTCTCTTCCTGAACCAAACTTGACTCTCACAGGGAGCGACTCGAAGCTGGACCCCCCACAACAAGACATAAGTTACATACTTCTGTATGGATCCATTCCATAATGATCAACAGAATCTGCACCTGTTAAAAAACAAGACTTTCAGAGGACGTACACTGACCCAAAGGGGGGGAATTGTTTGCATTGACTGTGGCCTTTAGAATGACAACAAGTTAATTGCCTTCCCTAGCTGCAACATGAAACCATGCCTTCCGAATGGGGACCATCAACAGAATAAATATCACAAAGTAAAAAACCCAGGGACCGTAAAAATCATAAATTAAATAAATAGTGATGACAGTACCATTGTCACGATCACGGGTACTAAATCTAACAGTCAGGTGAATGTACATCAGATGGGGTTGTGAATCCCGAGAGAGGAATCGTATGGAATATGTGCATGGTGGGGGTGGGGAAGAGGGGGAGGGGGAGGACGGCGGGGCCCCGCCTCCCTGGAAGTGGGAGGACCCCCCCGCGGCTCTACTCCAGGTCGTCGACGTCCTCCGTTGCTATGGTGCTCGTCTGTTCGGAGGTCATGCCTGGAACAGGGAAGTGATGGTTAAACAGGTGGAAGGGATCGAACATGCGCACCCACACCCACACACACACGAGTGAAGCAAATCGGGTATAAGAGAGGAGGCGTACTGGAGGCGTCGTCGTCGTTGGAGTTCTTCTTCTCCTCTTCCTCCACGTAGCCGAAGCTCAGGAGCTTGGACATGCTAACGGGAGGGGTTTTCTTGTCGTAGCACCTGGAGGAGAGGGGGCATCAGAAGGAGAGATCTACTTAAAGGTTGTATCAGCGATTCTAGGCCCGAAATATAAATGATCGCATTCACAAAATTTTTGTCTCACGATTGCCATTTGTTGATTTGCGGTTTCGGCCTAGAATCCCTGATACAACCTTTAAGGCAGGGCAGCCTATGTTCCGAGATCGTAGACAAAAGGTAAACAAATACAAAAATGGCAGAATCGCTGTTACAACCTTTAACGGAACGAATATTGGTGATCTGAATATTACAGGCTCAGCACAAGGACTTTGATGTGTCAGGCCGTTCATACAACGCTTATTCCCACATCTTGGCAAATCAGCGCTAATCTTTAAATAACAGAGCAGAACCTGATTTTCCAGATACCCAATATTTATAGAAACCAGATACTGATGGACTTTGGGTCCTCCCCAGCTCCTTATCAAATGAAAAAAATGAAAAAAATGCGGCCATCTTGTTTTATAAGTGCAGCTGATTAAACACTGAAGTAAGGCCAAGTGGGAATTACAATGAAGGGTCTATTGAAGTTGGGTGATGAGATATTTTAATTAAAACAGGGAAAGAACAGAAAATGTCTGCAAATTGCAAAGGGTGTTGAGGTAATGGCCACCGATTGGAAGACATGGAGAATAATGTCGGGTACTTACGTTCGTTTGTACTTGTTGGCCTCCGCTATGGCCAGCCCGTCCAGCTCACAGACAGGGCTCTCTGGGGACCCCTGCAGGCCAAACAAGACAATACAGTTGACTGGGTTATGCGGCTTGAGAGGTTATTGATTCAGGCGGTTGTAGCGTAGTATGGCAGTGAGCCAGTAGGACATGGGAAAAATCTCTGTAAACAGGTTTCAACCTGTCTGGGATCTGTGACTGGGTTTGCGTACAAGGCATGATACAGTAGAATTGATTCATTTTCAAAGTCTCCAGATGATCATCAATAGCTCAACCAATGTAAAAAAAAAAGCATCACTTCAATGGAAATATTCCATGTTTCTTTGGATGCCTTGAAGGCTGATCTGTAAGCAATAGCTTGAAGTTCCCGGTCACCCAAATCCAAACACCTATATATTTGATCATAAACCGAAAGGCAATTTAGTTATTAGTCAAACATGAAAGTTTGATCAAGTGAAAATTATATTTACCTTAATAAAATGCTGTTGTTAAAATGACTACCTGCTCAGAGATTCTTCCAGGGTTGACTCGGTGTAGCAGTTTAATTAACTTCTAACCTATGCAAAGCTATGAAAGCAGGAGTCACAGGCGTTATTTACCGTTCTATTTCCATCCTATGGCATTTCAATGCGGAGGTCTTTCGTTGCAAACAGACACACAATAATCATATCTGAAGCATCGGAAAAAGCAATTCCAAAATGTGCCTGAATATCCCAAAGGGTGAACAAACGAACAAATGTAGTTTATTTTCAACAGCAAATGAGTCAGTTAAGTGTTGCTTAACACCGGTTATGGGCCTGCGACATTTATGTACATGGTCCATAGTCATGGTATTATCGGTCTACAAGCTCTGTCTGCTACTCTCGCTCTCAGACCATAAAATGAGCAGACCATGACGTGTTTCTGCAATGCAATGACCCCTCTGTAAAGAGGATCCATTAGGCAAGTAGGATCATTTGTGTGAGCGGTCAGGTTTATGATGAGCCTGCCTTAATAACATCCAGCTTCTGATATACGCTTGAAAATTACGGATTTAGGGGGACCGGGAAACAAAAACCTCCATGCCAGACAGCATTCTACCAAAAACATTCTTCAGTATTACAACAAATGTATAAGTATGCAACAGTGTAACGACAATTGCATGAACACTGTAATGTACAATTTCATGGGTTATCAAATCAAAATACAAAGTCACACAACAAACGCAATTTGAACAAAATTGAGCCAAAGATGAGGTGGATGATTAACTTAAATCAAGAGGCAAAGTCATGAATGGATATTGATGACAGAACGGAAAGAGGATTTTTGAATGAATACTGACTTTGTCCATGTTGCCCAAACAGGGTAACCTTTATTGAAATAATAGTGGTGTTTTTTATGGTCATATATTTGTATTTTTTTGCACTGTTGTCGGCAAAATTAGATCATTTGTATATTCACAGGTGTTGTGAATATAGATGTTTTGCCTTCTTAATCAGAAGGCAGTTTCTTTTTCGATATTAAATTTTTTTGGTGTAATCATAATTCCATAAACATTACACGATGTGGAACCCTGTATCAAAACGATAACAACGTGGTAAATGATCGGATGGCAACAGAAAAATAAACAAATTAATTCAAAAGTCTCCAAAAATAAATAGCATGGGCCGAAAAAGAATTTTAATAAGAAAAATGCTGAAAGAAATCGACGAAATGCCAACTAAAAGATGAGATGGCGGGGGTGATGAAGAAATCGACCAACATGGGTCCATTCACCTTATCTTTACTGTCGGGAGCACTATCACCCTCTTTGTCCCAGGACGGTGCACTGTCCGTGCCAAAGGGGGCAGCCAGGGGCTGTCGCATCGCCCTGGCCAGGCCGTCTGGGGACGATGCTTGGCTGCCGCTGGAAGATAGACAACGACAACACCAACCCACTCTCGTGGTGAGCTGGAGTGGCTGCGAGGAGGAGGAGGACTGCTTCCTTCTTGCAAGTGGAACCAACGAGGGGCTGATTGTGGACTCGTGCGAGTTTCGAGGGAGCATTGTTTTTGCAGGGAACGTGACTCCACATTTGTGAATGTGTGAGTCTTGCTTTTAGGAAGAGGCATCGTTATTAGCATTATGGTCTTGGTCCAAAAAGGAATGAAATTAAAGCAAGCAACCTTTTGCACTTCTCGTTGTTGCCCTTTGGCATTTAAAGGTCCACTATGCAACTTTGGCCGTTCCTTCGCCGTTTTCTGGGTTTGCGCCGGATTTTTCACTACACAGCTCCCCCTGCAGCTTCGGAATATATATTTTACATAACTGTTGTAACAACTCGTTGACAACTTTGTGCGATCCGCGTCGAAACAGCCACCAATCGACCCATAAAGTGTTATGGAACCATCACGACGACTCTCTTAACCTTTAAAATGAAGGTAGATTTAGCTAACAAAAAGTTGCAGAAAGTTAAAGAAATAAATTCCCAGAAAAGGCCGCTGTAAAGAAACATGACCGAATGTTGCTGCAGCCAAATAACTGTTTCCAATAAACCATTCCCACTTCCCAAAAAACACTTGTCAACACTGCAGTTTATTGTGGTCATTGGACCCGGATAATTAAACCACGTTGCTCACAACGGTGTCTTCAACTCATGCAATAGCGAAGGGGCATCTGCTCAACAGGGTGACCCAGGGGTCGTTTCAACCACACCACTTTCTTGTGGGTCAGCTTTATGTGATTCGCACGAGATGATACTCCTTGAGCTAATCGTGCTAATAATGAAATGCTAGTGCCTGGCCGGAGCCTCTTTAAAAGCAAGAGAGACGCAGCTCTACATCAGTATCTTGTTTTCTTTCCTTCTTCTACACAAGCCGAATACATCACTAACCTGTTGGTCACCAACAAGATACGTGTTGGGGATTGTTGCCGTTATGTAACGAGCATACGCTTTTGAGATAACCTGTGTGCGTGTGTGTGTGTGTGTACCTCTTGGATGCATTGAACCAATCGGGGGGGTTGTAGGCCGTCTTGGGCTTATCATCCACATCCACGTCGTGACTCAGCAGGCCTGCCAGGGAGATCAGATCCACAACATCAGGACCACCACACATAGGCCAGTACTTGAACTTGAACTGCTTGTGAACTGCAGATATATCATACGAAATCCTGAATAGTCATTCCTTAAGCGGGCCCAGTCCCACTTTAATGACCCGAACGATGCAACTGCAGTATTTTCGGTATACTTTGTCTAAAAATAGCTTGGCCACTCTAAACAAAATGACCCAGTTATCCCCCTACTTTTTCTGAAGGACATTAGGGTTTGGGCCAGAAGTTGTCGCTTGTTTATTCAGCGGGACAAGTTTGAAAAGTGGTGGCCGAGTTAAGTTCGCCGTTAGCCAAGTACGGGCAAACGGTGGGTCTATTCACTATTCAGGTGAATTAAAGTTGACAAACTCCCAACTCTGAGAACCGCTCAGAGCAAATCAGAAGCCTATGTTGTTCACAGGGGCGGGAGTAACCAAAACCAATCTAAAAACAATGGCGGACGCTCCGAAGGCTGTAACTGAAAAGATTTAATGTGAATAAAGGTGTCTTGACACCTTGTAGTACACATTACAGGCCGTAGTACACATTACAGGCCCATAAGGGGCGCTGCTTCTGCTGCAGA
>JAOTIX010000105.1:8548337-8571629 GCA_027123715.1 Gaidropsarus macrophthalmus | reverse complement strand
TGTGTCGTGCAGGTGATGGGTCAAATGCAGAGAAACAATTTCACTGTACCTTGTGTGTGTGACAATAAAATGCAATATTGATATTGAATATACAATTCACTATAATACAAAAGACATGAGAACAAACAAAGACATATTTCAAACAGTTCATTTTAAATTTAAAGGTTATTATTTATTGTTATTTTGGATATTTATGTGTTTTACGCAACGCACGGCAGAAAGCAGTAACTGATTTTGTGTTCATGTGTGTGTGTGTGTGTGCACGCAGGGCTCGTCCGACCACGAAGGACTGCTTCACACACGCGTGGCTCCAGGACTCCTACCTGATGAAGCTCCGGCGGCAGACGCTCACCTTCAGCACCGCGCGCCTCAAGGACTTCCTGGTGGAGCAGCAGCGGCGGCGCGGCGAGGACGCCACCCGCCACAAGGTGCTCCTGCGCACCTACCAGTCGTCCGCCGCGAACCCGCGCCAATCCACCGCCACCGGGACCACGCCGCCGCAGCAGCGTCCTTCCCCCTCCTCCTCCTCCTCCTCCTCCTCCTCGTCCACGTTCCGCCCTGACACGAAGAAATGAGAGCGGTTCCGTTTCCCCCAAAATTCAGTTCCCCTTGGAATTCACGGAGGTTTTTCCGTGTCAGCCTCTGGTTCCACCGTCAGGGACTTTCGGTTTGAAGTTCTGCCGGCCGGCTCTTTGATCGAGAAAAGTCGGGCATCGGAAATTCCGGTCAGCTGAGAATTAGTTTCGCCTTTAGCTTCGGTTTGGGTCAAACTTGGGATTGGGAGAGCGAAAGTTCGGTCGGTCGAAATTTCCGTTGGGCAGAATTTGGTGAATTGAAGCCTGGGTCGGGTCCTTCTTCACAGCGGAGCGTAGCTCAAGTCATCCTTTCCCCCCCACGTGTGTGCCTTCCTCTACGGACCGCGACTGTGATCGGATGGAAACAAGATGGCGGCCCTGGTTCGCGAGTTATGCGTGAAAAACGAACTGAAGACGTGACGGCACGTCTGCGGTCGGCGACATGGAGACTTTGAACGGTACTTTGAAGGTTTTTCCCACATCAAACACTGATTCTGAGAGTGAACAATAAAATGAGAAAAAGAAACAAAAAGAAGAATGAGAGACAGATTAATATATATATATCAATACTGGTTTGTGAAAGAGTTAACCGCTCACATAGACTACAGACAAGATTTTTCTGAGGAGGTTCCTTTGGGCGTCCTTCCTTTTTGCACGTTTTTTTTTGGAGTTTTGTGTAATTTAAAAGTTTAATTTAAAAAATCACATTGTGATTCGGTGCAGTGATCACATCTCTGATTAGCACAGTGCTTCACATTGCGCAATCGGCATGAAATAAACCGTACAGAGTACAGTATTTTTTATTTTATGATTTAAACTGGAGGAACCAACACTCACGTACAATCATTTACGCTTCTTATTTATTTGCGCATTTCAGAAACACTTTTTTTTTTAAGCTTGAAACCAAAAACATCTTTTGACATTGTTTACGTTTTTTCTCCCTGTTAATTTATTTGCATGCGTGTTGGCGCGTGCACGTTTTCAACTCACTCTCCTGTTAATGAAAAAAGATATCAGAAAACACAAAAAAAACACAAAAGACAAAACAAAACTGTATTTGTGGTTGCCAGTCAAAGAATTCACAATGTAATAAATGAACATGTTTTAGAGCAGGGGTGTCAAACATACGGTCCGTGGGCTGGATCCGGCCCGTCAAAGGTTCGAATCCGGCCCAGTCACAATAAATAAATATATTTTTTAAATATATTTTTTTCTAAAATTCCCCTCATGTCGAAATACAAATGGTTAGACAATTATAACACACAAACAAATCAACGACACCGTTGCATTTACATCACATAAGGGTCACTATAAAAGCGTCTGCCAATTTTGTCAGTTGGAAATAAGGGACAATTGGGGTGTTCGGCCCACTTGAGATCAAATTGGGCTGTATGTGGCCCCCAAAATAAAATGAATTTGACACCCCTGTTTTAGAGTAACCTATGGGACTTGTGGTTCTGAATGATCATTCTGTGGTTCAGAGAAATCAAACTTTACATTTTTCCGTAACTGTATAAAAGCAAACAGTAAAACAGTCCATGTCATAGAGGACATTTTGTATTAGTCGGTCGCATTGTTGGTATTTCCGCGTGGTTCGTAGCATTGCTTATTAGCCACTGTGGTTGCTCTTTGTAAAATCGCCCAGTGCCTGAAATGGACTTATTTATGACCTATAGATAGGTGACGTGACGGCTACTAGTTTACAGTAGGGGGAGATAGGTATGGAGCAATTAGGGATGTGATGTTGATTTATGTAAATCAAAAATGATGATAGCCATGGAGACATATATACAGAAGCACATTCATTGACTCGCTCATTCAGTATTATAGCCACACAATGCATTTCTTAATGTTTGTTCACACACACACGCACATACATACATACATAAATATGTAGAAACATACATTATGTAGGCCTACATGACATTCGTGTAAAAATAGGATGTCTTGTGGATTGCTCTGTTGCAGTATTACTTTTGTATGTTTGAATGGCTGAAGATTTGTAAATGTACCAGTTTGCCGTGTTTATATGTGGAACATGTTTTTATGGGATAGTATGTAATAAAATGTTGACACTATTTCTCTTGTCTTTTTACGCCAAAATATAGCGATGCACGTTTGTGGTAGTCCCTTAAGCGGGGTGGTTTCAAGGAGCCCCGAACTGGGCGTTCCTCCGCCTACACTCCCACTCAGAGAAGTATGGCTTTTGTAAAAGATATAACATAACGGCCCAACGTATTTTTTTGTTATCGAATAGGCTACATCTTTTGCTAAATGTGACGTCTGTGTAAGACGAGACAACCCTTTGTAACGGAAGAGAACAATGTTGGTCCAATTGGTTCCAGATTGTTATTGTGTTGTTTGTCAAATGGTCCCAGTTTGTTTGTTATTATGTTGTTTGGCGAAATCAAACATAAGGATGATTATAAATATGGTCGACTTCAGCTATACGATTGAAGTAATTTTAATAGTAACTAAGTGCTGGCAACTTTAAGGGGCCGACTTAAAAGTTGTGTGGCACGCAGAAAGTGACGTATTCGTCCGCTTCCAGACCGTGCACCGCTTTAAGGGGAAACGGGGCGCCTTGAAACCACCGAGTTCCATGTTTGTGTGTTGAAATTGAAAGCGTTGAACTCCATGTTGAATCAAAGTTGATAAGTACTTTTAAAAATGATTTGTGATTCTCTAATTGCATGCTAAAAACAATGATCGGAGTAAGTCATCGAATGGACACGCTATGCTTCGTACGCAGTTTTCCAGGAAGTTCCACTTTTTTGCAACTGTTATGATTGATGGACTCCAGTGAGCGGGGGATATTGGCGAGTAGAAAATAAGACTTTTTCGGTGCATATCGGGATTAAAACTTGATGTTATGGCAAACCCGTCTTCTATAATCACGCAAGTTAGCCGCGATGAAGAAGCGAACAAGGCGGCCCGGGAAAAGGGTAAGTTTGCATAACTTTTGCGCGCAACGCGTCACGGTTGTTTTGTACACATGTCAAAAGTTGACGTAGTAGCGACTCTCCGCGCTACAAATGTACTCGCCGTTACAATCTTTCTGTTGTTTCGACCACTTCAAATACATGCAAAATAGGGTCACTTCGTTTGAATGATAGTTTCTGGGATTTTACTTCCTCCATGAAGTACGTTCACTTCAGCAGATATGGTCTGTAACACTCTAGTCTAGGCGCTTGACATTCGTTGACTGAATTTAAACATGTTAAATTGCATTATAGTGCTGTAAAAGTATTTGATACTTTCATTAAATCTAGGTAATGTAGGCCCGCATAAATCTGTGGGAAGATTTCCGGAAAGTAGTCTACTTTGCACATTGGCCTACTAATTATACATAGGGTGTAATGTGAGCCTACATAGCCAACCAGATGTCCCATGGATTCCCACTAACTATTATTATAACTTATTTATACGTTTTATAAATTACTCTACGGTAGAATTACTGCGTTTCAACAAGTCATACGTGTGTTAAATCCGCATTGGTTCATATTTGCACAAGGAAAGGATGATAGCCTAACTTTTCATGGATATAAATGTTCTTTACCAAGTGTGCTGACGAATTTCGAAAATATTGTTGAAAGGAGAGTAATTACACAATTTAATTTGTTTGATGAACGCTTTTTATTGAATCACTAGGCCTACGTGTGGCTCATTGCGTGTAAGCAATCCCAATTCTAAATAGTGAAGTTGAGGAAAGTGTGTTGTTGCAGTTGATATTCAGGCCTAGTGATCTGGAGTGTGGAACCTGCTCCATAGTCAAACAGCTATTACATAACTCTGTTTTTGCTTCTCACAGTACACACACAGTCGCCCACTTGTGTGCATAAGTATGCCTCCAAGATCTTTCACCAAATAAAAACGTTATATTACAAAGAGTATAGCGCAGTGTCTGAAAAAAAATAGTTTTTGTGTTTTCCTCAATAAGAATGTTACGGAATGTTTAAAGGATCCAGCCTTGAAAATCATGAAAGAGTTAAAGG
The DNA here is from genome assembly GCA_027123715.1 of Gaidropsarus macrophthalmus. NCBI lineage: Eukaryota > Metazoa > Chordata > Actinopteri > Gadiformes > Gaidropsaridae > Gaidropsarus > Gaidropsarus macrophthalmus. The sequence goes on along the minus strand of JAOTIX010000105.1, from coordinate 8,567,059 downwards.
TTGTATCCGCGATTCTGCCATTTGTTTACGAATACCATTTGTTTTTGTTTACGATCTTGGAGCATAGGCTGCCTACAGAGACAAGGGTTCTGCCTACAATCACGGATACAACCTTTAAGGTGTGACTTAAAGGTTGCGTTATTTTGACGGCCTGCTTACGGGGCGGGCAGCTAGCGGATCGTGAGGAAAGATCAGATGAATGTAATCATTTATGTTTCGGCCGAGAATCGCTGATACAACGGTTAAGTGATTCGAGTTTTCAACTTGAATTAATAACAACCCTCTTGAGTTTTATTAGCATGTCATCCATGCGCCTGTCATCGATCAGAAGGAATGGAAAACAAATGAATGGACTGACTTCCTGCAGGAAGGCACTTCAGATGATTATCAAGGCTTCGGTTGAATTAGTCAGATCTCTAGGTTCAGAGGTCACACAGGGGAAAGGACTGATGTTTGAACGATTGACCAAGATGGTGTTATGATTGCATAACATTTACATTGTGTGTGTGTGTGTGTGTGTGCAAGACATGTTCTAGTGTGTGCACAACCTATGTGTGTGTGTGTGCGCACAACACGTGTCTTTGTATGTATAGGTTTGTGTACCGTACGCGCGTGTGTGTGTGTGTTTATCATGTGATGTGTGTTTGTGTCTTGGTGTTGGAGATGAGTTGTGGAGTGCTACAAGCTACAAGGTCATGCTCCTCTGTTGAAAAAGGACATGCACATTATTTGAAGTAAATCATTAATTTGTAAACTGAAGTATGTCCGCCATGGAGCCACAGAAGCAGACGAGTGTATTTCAAGGCAAACACACTTTAGTCTTTTGTTTAAACACAGAAAATTACATTTTTTCTATATATTCCTTTCCTATATATTGTACTTGATACATCTGTTTATTATATCTTAGTCTCTGGGTAACCAAAGCTGAGTTTGTGAATGACAAGAATGTGTATACTTTGTGGTCAGAATGCAGGCCGAATGTAGTAAATGAATAAGGAAATCTTTATTTACATAGCACATTTCAACCACGAAATGCAACCCAGGGGCCTTCATGGACAACCAAACAATTTTAAACGATTGAAATGTGTGCAATGATAATGATAATCTTCGAGAACATTCATTTTGAGTTCGGTTAAAAAGCACACTTGGAAATGAAGGTATATTATATTGTATATTATATGTATATTATATTGAAGTAAGTACCAAGTAACACAAATGATACACCCCTTAAACAAAGGAACTTTATGGGTTTTTTTTGCATATCCATAATTTGGCTCTATAAATGTGTCATTATGACAAATGTGATTTATTCCACAGCAAAGTGAGTACACTATAATACTCCTCGTCCACACACTGCAGTACAAGCTGTACTGGACGATATTGAATAGGATCCGTTCTTTCAAACTGAAGGCCCCTTCAACCCTTCCTGTCCCTGATAAGCTTCTGTTTCCACTTCCTATGCATTGAGACCCGGTGACTGCTGAACAGAGGCCTGGCTTGCGGTCGGACAGCAGCTTATTTTTGCTTAGGAAGGTTTATAGCGAAACGATACGGAAGTATCCAAATACAGCCTTGATAAGAGCCGTTTTGAATTCACTCAATGTAAGGTGCCTCAGTGCTTTCCCTCTTATCTGCTTCAGCGTAGGATACATTAGGAGACCTGCAGCATACGAAAATGGAAGAGAGATAGTGCCGACCCACAATTCCTTGCGTTGGGAAAATGCTGAACGCCGGCACCGTTCGTCCACACACAAAAATAACTCAAATCAACACCTGCTCAACACCAAAATCAACACCTGGTGTAGCCCAGGTGCAGTCCACAGTTCGTAAACCCCATGAATTCTCAGATTTTTTTTCCATGAAGGTCAAGTAAAAGAGGCTAGTGAAGGACGTAGCTTTAGACGTAAAACTACGGCTAGGGAAGGACGTAGACGTACTTTTTAGTGGGGGGGAGGAAGGGAGGACTACCCCAATGCACCTCGGTTCATAGTGAGGTCATGTCCAATAACAGAGCAGGATGGAGGGGGTGTGTGTGGGGGGGTGGCGGGGGAGGCGAAACAGAAACATGTTGGTAGCCCGGGCACGTAGCGCGACTCGGAGCGAGACTGACCGGAAATGACACAAAAAAGGTTTTATGGCCTCGTTCAGACTCTTCAGGCTTCCTTGAAGGAGTGCCAATCTGCCTGTCGGTGCTCGTAAGAAGACGTCGAAACGGCGCCATTTGCGCGCGGGCGTCGTGTGTTGTCGTTGGAAGGGAGGGTCGGCCCGCGTTTCAAAGTTGGAAGCGCAGCGGTTGAAACCCCCGGGGGGGGGGGAAGCAGGGCCGATGACATCATTGTTATTGTTTGGCACAGAAAAGCGCTCGGTTGTCACGTGCGGGGCCCCGGCCCGGGCTCGGGTGGCGACAGGAAGGAGGAAGGCCATGTATGGTCACGAGAGTCCTCCGGTGGCTTTCGTGGGTATTTAAGTGAATTCGTCAGCTGATGGAAAAAGAAAACGGAGGGTTTGTTAAAGGTTGTATCAGCGATTCTGCCATTTTGTTTAGTAATACCATTTAGTTTTGTGTATGATCTTGGAGCATAGGCTTCCTACAGTTTTTGGCCTAGAATCGCTGATAACAATATTTCATATGTGACTTAAAGGTTGTATCAGCAGTTCTGCACTGCAGCATTGCTGATACAACCTTTAACTGCATGGTGGAATGACAAGGAGTAAAGACATTCTTGGACTGAAATAAAAGAATCAAACATGACCTAAATTCTATCAAAAACATAACCGCAGAATGGCAAGCAGTGTATTTTAGATATTCGGCATTGGCAATGTTTTTCAAAACATTTGAAAGTGTTGAAGTGGTATTCCCTGTATTGGGATGGTGGCTCAAATCAATAAGGGTAAGACTGTATATTTCTAAAACCCGACCATCTTAGACTATTAAGCGTGTCTCTGATTTTCATGATGTGAAACTACATTCTGTGTTCCTCTCCGCCATTCCTCTTTTGAATATGGTTTTGACCTCCATATATGTATGCGTGTGTCAAACATCAACACCCTCGCCCTCCCCTATTTTCACACTGCACGCCCTCTATTCAATCATACCCCCCCAGGCTCCACGTCTTCAGTCTCTAGCAAGAAGCCCAGGAGCCGTGGTCTGCTCTCCAGCCTGCTGTGCTGCTTCTGCAAGGACCAGGCCACACCCCCGCCCGTCAACAACAACGCCCCGCTATTGGTGGAGGAAAACGGGGCCGTCGCTAAGGTGAGACACTGCGTTCGGTTCAACCCCTTTCGGAAGCTAGCTTTAGTTCGCTACGAAAGATGGCACTGTCTAATTTCGAATTGATTGAATTGTATTTGAATTAGTGGATGCTAAAAGCGTTCCGGTTTCACCCGGTTGGTTTTGTACATTTTGTGAGACTTGATATTGTTCGGAATTGCTGAAAGCTGGCACTTGAATTTATGTTACTTCTGCCACTCAAGCCACAAGAAACACCTAGATAGTAAAAGTTTAAAAGATGGCATATTTAGCTCCAATTATAATGTACGTTTTCCTCAATAAGGATTAGCAACAGTGTTTTTCTTAAGAGAATGTCATCGTGTTGATCTCACCCTCTTAAAGGTCCAAGTTAAGCCGCTGCTGCCGGCAATAAAGTCGAAAGACTCCGGAAAGATCTGCGTTGTCCTCGACCTGGACGAGACATTGGTGCACAGCTCCTTCAAGGTGAGCTAATGATGTCCGTCATAGAAATGAAATATTACTAATCGGAAAGAAATCAATTGAAAAAATGTTGATGTATTCCTTTAGGTTAAATTTTTTACAGGAAATCTTACGTACGAGTTTAGGACTTTTATTTAGTTACACACAGATATACAGTTTTGACTCGTTTCCTTCTTACTAATCTCTACATGTTATTCGTTTTCTTATATATACTTCCTTATTTATCTAACCATGCCCTCCTAACAAATCTCCAAACCTCCACCTGACATCCCCAGAGGTACGATATAAAGAAGAATCATCAACTCTTCTTGAGTGTCATGAAAGGCACCTGAAATAAAATGTATTATTATTATTATTAACATTTGAATCAACAATATCGATAGCCTTATTGGGAGCCTTCAAGCTAGCTAGCACGGTACAGTCTGTAGCTGATGTTGAACCCTGCGTCAAGCTAGTTCCTTCTTCCAAGGTGTCTTTGTTAGCATTTCCTCTGCATTAGCATATCAGGGATCTTATACCCTGAAGCTAGAGGGTTTTTTTGTCAAATGCCTGAACAAGCAGCGATTAGGAATGTCTTTCTCAGTACACGGGGAATGCCTTTCTTCAAATACCATTGCATGAACGTGCCTTTAGCTCATTCAAATGTATATATTCTTTTTGCATTCACCAGCCGGTGAACAATGCTGACTTCATCATCCCAGTTGAAATTGACGGAACGGTGCACCAGGTACGATATGCCCGAATGTCTCAATGTCTTCTTTCGTTAAAAAGCGCATTATGGATCGTTGGATTTTTTCTCGAAGCAGCAGTGCATTCTGGGCCGGGCCTGGTTCAAGTAATCCAGGATAGGTTTGTTCTGACAAGCAGTGAAGCCTATTCAGGATGACTTGTTTCAGGAACGCCGCCCACATTCCTCAACGGCGAAAGACGAGAATTGATATGTGGTTTTCATTGCGAAAGGCATGCGTTTGTCCTTAAAACACTTCCACTTTTGTTTCGTAAAGTACGGAAAACAGAACCCAGGAGGACAATGTATTATCAGGATTCTGTCCTGATACATCTGAACCCTCCGATCTCCTCGTTCCGTTCACCTCTCCTCCTTCTGTCTCGCGGCGGTACCTCCTGGAACGTTCCGCAGGTGTACGTGTTGAAGCGCCCCCACGTGGACGAATTCCTCAAGCGGATGGGCGAGCTGTTCGAGTGCGTGCTGTTCACCGCTAGTCTCGCCAAGGTGGGTGGAAACGCTGCCCCCCGCAGGCTGGAATAAGGGTTGGACGGTGTAGTCGGATCGGTTTATCTATCGCACACGCGTTCATAGAATTAATTCATTGATGACCATTAGTGGAAGGGTTAATGTACACATCTGCAAACGATGGATCAACAGCACATAACAAAAACGCCCAAAATGTGTTGGTTACTTGTGTGCGTGTTTTGAATGATTGGCTCATGAAAAAAAATAAATAAACATAAATACGGATTGTTCCAGCGCTTGGTGCCGTAGCGTGATTGGACGATATCGATCTTCACATTTTGGGGGAAGGCCACAGAGCGAGGACTTAGTCCAAACACATCCATTATTACAAGCCTGTATGCCTCCTTGCCTTATGTCAGCACATATAAGCAGCGCATGTCAGCACATACATTTTACGTGCGCCCATATTCAAGATTCAAGATTCAAGAAGATTCAAGATTCTTTTATTTTCATATGCGCAGTAATTACAGAGCAGTCACTGGCAATGAAATTCTTTAGTCTCTGGCTCCTCCAATAGTGCAAAATTATAAAATATATATAATAAAAGAAAGAAAAGTCTAGTAAACTACTAATATAAAATAGAGCAATAAGATAAGCAATAAGATGTGGTATATTGCGACCTTTACGGTAACTGCACAGAAGATCAGCTTAATACAAAAACAAACAAACAAAAGCAATACAAAACAAAAAGGAAATGCATGGGAAAAACACAGCATATCATGTTCACATATCATGTTTTCAGGGGAGCTCATGTCTCATTAAGGGGGGCTGAGACCCCCCTGGCCCCCCCAGTAGTTCACACCCTGGCCCTCACCACACCTTCTAACCTCACCCTCGCTTCAACCCGGCTAAACCCCTCCTCTCCGCGCAGTATGCAGACCCCGTGTCGGACCTCCTGGACAAGTGGGGTGCCTTCCGCAGTCGCCTGTTCCGGGAGTCGTGCGTCTTCCACCGGGGGAACTACGTGAAGGACCTGAGCCGGCTGGGGCGAGACCTGGACAAGGTCATCATCGTGGACAACTCCCCGGCATCCTACGTCTTCCATCCCGACAACGCGGTACGTAAATGCAGCAGATGTGAGATTTGAACCATTAACATCTCCCAAGTCTGCCTTAGCCAGCCCTGCAACACCTAGCTTAGCCAAGCCGCCAACACTTAGCTGAGCCCATTACTCCCAACGCAAAAACATTGTGATTTTTTACATCTGCGTTTGAAAATGCGGGTTGGTGTCTGTCCCGATGATAATGGTTGGTGTTTAACACATAAAAAGGTTTACTTTTATTGATATGTTTGTCTATGTCTTCTTGTACTTGACTTGGATATGTGGCTTATTAAAATCAGTCAACATTGTTAAATGCTGAAACTGCAAGGCTAGGCTTAAGCTAGACTCATCTGTATTCCCTTGCAGTAAGACAACATTGGCTCAATTGACTGAATAACTATCGGTCACAAAGCTTGTAGCAGCTCAGGTCTATTTGTATTATGTTTGTTGCCCAGGGAATCTAAAAATTTATTTCTAATACCCAGCAACGTCGTCATGTTTGTTCCGCAGGTGCCCGTGGCGTCGTGGTTCGAGGACATGTCCGACACGGAGCTGTTGGACCTCATCCCCTTTTTTGAGCGTCTGAGCAAAGTGGACAATGTCTACAGTGTCCTCAAGCAGCACGAGGCCTCCAGCTAGCAGCGTTTGGCTTGAAACATCAGTTGGCGACGTTAGCTAGCTACATTAGCAATCTCCACCCACGGGGGAGAGAAAAAGTTAAACACATTTCTGAGTACACGCGTCTATTTTGACCACACGATTACAAGATGTGAACCCTGTACCCCCAAAAACCACACACATTGCCAATCCCCCGAGAAAGACTTGTAATCCAAAGCGAACCCGTTTTGACAGTTGGATACACTAGAGCAGAAGTTTTAACTGTTCCATCGCTGCCCCCTAGTGGTGGAGAAACCACAGTGTCCACAAGGTAATTTCCCTTTCAAAAACCTGCCAACGAACCAGCGGATATGATGCATGCATGGATGGGACGGACAGACGAATGGATCTTCAAGGAGGCCGTATCAGGTTAATAGTTTGTTTGGAGTTCAAAGTAAGGTAGGATACCTTTTATACAGACTGTGGGCTACCTGGACATGCAAATGAAGCATGAATCCGAAATAGTGGATTGACATAGCGTTATTCTCTGGACCGGTTCGTGTAGATTGAATAGATGGACGGATTGATTGATTGTGGTATTCGTTGTTCTGTTGACTTTTGAAATTGAAATATTTGTCGTAATTGAAATATTTTTCTAAATGTTTTTTTGTCTTGAGTCCATCTGTACTTTTGCGAAATTTCACCTTGTAATAGTTCTCCTGTGCGTTGGTCACATCCGAAAGTATGCTTTTAAGAGAAGCAAAAGTGGTTTTATATATAACACTCTTAAAGGAAATAAATATAGGTATTGCTTCATTATGGTCAACATATTGTTTGCAAATGTTCCCAATTTAAAAGAACTAAAGTCTTAACGCCTGTTAATTTGTCAAAGCTCGCTTCTTAGGAGTTTTGTCTGAAAGAATTAGGGTTTATTTAACTCTCTCAATGCCATAAACTGGACAGCACTTTATGGAGATAATCTGTAGGTCTCGGAAAAATACCATACATCTTTAGTTTATGTTGGTTGCACATGTACTTGTGAGATTCATCATTGACTTCAGTGCCAGCATCGAAGGGGGCCGTGATTCAGTACAGTTCCTGGTTCAGCCTTTTGTCATATAGATGGACATTCAGTCCAAACAGACACTAACTTACAAGACAATAACAAGTACAAGTACAAGTGCAATTATTGTGCCGCTAGGGTTCAAAGCATTGGAGGCAGCATTTAAATAAAGTGACCTACGTTGATTTTTGATTTAAAAAGCCATTTAAAAGATGACAATAGATGTTTGCAGACGAATGATTCCAGAAATTGTAGGGGTTTGATGGGGTATTGAGTTGTACGACCATGATCATGCATACGCATGTGTATGCAACAGTGCTAATTCTACCAAGGACGGAGACGTCAGCAGGCATTTGGTTTGTCACATGACCAAAAAAAACGTAAACTTGAATTTAATGACTGCATTTGAACGGCAATCAAAAGGACGATGTTTTTTTATTAACACAATGCAACAAACTTCCCTGTCCCTTCTTTTCTCGATAAGTTATTTTGGTGTTGTCTTTTGCGTTCTCATGGAGGTACCTATGGTGCTGGAACAACTTCATTCATTTGGAGCCCAACTTTGGGCATGATGGCAGACATGGTCACCCATTGGTGAACCCATTGGGTTGGATTCACGATACACCATGGACACTTAGAAATATTGTTTCATTTTACCGGAAGTTCTATATTACATTTTACTCATTGTAGATGTCGACACAAGTTTAATTGACTAGTAGTGCGACGTCGTTGATAAACGCTTTTGGGAGTCTCCATCTTGAAGACTTTGAGCCTGCCGCGGAAAGCGAGGACGATTTATGGTTCAGTTTTTATTATGCAAATTTCCTGTCAATCAATTATTTTTCTTTTATAATGACACTGATTGTATTTCAGATTGCATACGACAAATAGAAACGTCTGTAATGTTTTGCGGGGTGCTCGTCGTTGCCAGTCTAATAGTCGAGTTGATATCTTAACTGGTGGATACCAGCAAGTATTTAAAAGGATAGATCGAGACCGTTCTTGTATTCATACGTGCCATCGTCTTTTCGAGATCAAATGCTGAAACTGCTTGTGTATTTTATTTTTTTTTGTCCATCGAGAGGATTGATACTAGAATAATAATCATGTACCTCAGAATCCTAGATCTAAGAACATACAAAACCGTCTGACCTTATGCTGTCAACCTTAATGTTATTCATCTAATATGTTGTATGTGTTGTTTTCGCAGTAACAACGTTAATATATATGGTTCGTTCGTGGTATCGCTGGGACCATGATGAAAACACATAACCTAGTCGTGTTTTACAGTTGTTTCCTCTTTGTCATACCAAATTGTATCAAAAGTAATTTCATTTTCTTTTCTATAAATTCTAAATCCCCCATAACATTGCTATGTTGTTTTTTTTCTGTTGTGCTTTTTTTTTTATCTCTCTGGTTGATCATGTAGTAATTAATTTACAATTGATACAAAAAAGGTGAGTGTTGTTCACATATTGACGTCAGAAATCTGAACTCTTTTGTGCAAGTGATGAACAATCTACTGAATCACCAAGAAAGACAACAAAAACAAACGGATTCACTTGTATGGAATATAAATATACATTTTTGTATTGATTTTTATTTCTGGCCCTAATAAATAGAATACAAGAAAATACAGAAAACGCAGACTAGTAACATTTTAAAAAGCCCACAAATGAATAGAATCTGTGTAAAAAAAAAATAAACTAAATGGAGGGGTAGGGATCAACTGTTAGTACACAGACTTAAGAAGAATAGTAGTTGGCGTTTAATATTCAGATGGTATTTCATTTTAAAACAATACTCGAATTGCATTTCAAGATTCACATCTAGTCTGTATTTAATCCACACCTTCAGATCATCATGTTCTGATGAATAATGAACCAAAACTCGATTAAACCTCATGGTATGGGCATCTGTTCCTAGCCACAACCACTACAATCCGTACACAAGCACTCATCCACATCCTCAAGTCCGTTTCACTTTCACTTTCTGCCATTTTCCCCTTCTGTCTCCCTGCCACCTACTCCGGGTGGACCCTCAAGGTGGCGCTGCTGCGGGCCTTCCCCGTGGTGAACCGGACGGCGCCGCTCATGTCCTCGCTCGTCCGCTTCAGCGTGAGTTTGTGCGCCGTGCCCTGGCTCTCTACGCGCACCAGGGCCCCCGAGTGCAGGGTCTCCCCGTTCAGTGTCCACGTGGGCGGCTTGTCGATGGCCACGGACACCTCGCAGCGGAAGCACGCCGCGTCCGGGGCCCTCACCTCCACGTCCTCCAGCTCTTGCACTATCACCAGCTCCTGGGCTGCGCGGTCAACGGAAAACTTTGGTAAAAAACCTCGGCCTCGCTCCCGGTTATTTGGGTGCTAGCTTACGCGGCAGCCGTCAAGACTGCAGATCTTTCTCCGGATTTGTGCGTACAAAGGTCAGATTGGTGTAGATGTTCGCACTTGAGTCTGGGAATTGAGACAAAAAGTCTGTTTCCCAAAGCGAACCTTTGGTAAATGGTCTATTCCTTTAATGTTAATTGCTATTTGCTGCAGAGGAATTGAATTACAAGGGCCCCCATGTTCCCTCAGCCGAGAAGATCAGATTCAGTCATGGCTGGGATGTATAGGAGGCATTGCATACACCAGAGGGCATAGTTTACCTAGTTTGTGTAATGTACTTGGATAGCAGGTTCTTTTTTTTTTTTCTTTTTTTTTCAAATAAAGCAGACATGTTATTTTATGGATTGTTTGTAAAAGTTTAGTATTGGTCACATTTACGATATCCACATTTTGAAATTTTGTTTGGTCAGCAAAGTTTTTAACGGGTTATGACGGTTATGAAATAAGAAAAACTTACACAATATTGTTTCGACACATTATTTTACAAAATTCTCACTTCGTAACTCTGTGTAACCAAACTTTGCTTGGTCACGAAGTGAGAAATTAAAGGTTACATTTCTGCATTTGTGTATTAACCAAACGCCTAAATGTAAATTCTATTTCTCTGTGACACTGCTGCTACCAACGTCAACGTCATCCCACGAAAAAACAAACCAATCGATCAACCGATCAATAAATCAATATCCCGACGTACCTTCCACCAGCAGCTTAGCCTCGCAGCTGTGCTCCCCGATCTCCACACGGTACGTTCCCTCGTCCTCTGGCGCCACCTGCTGGATAACCAGGCGGTGCGAGCAGCCGTCGGCCAGCAACTCCAGGCGGTCGGTCGGCACCAGCTCCACGCCGCCGCGGTACCAGGTGGCGGTGGACCGCGACGTGGACGCGGTGCACTCCAGGATGACGCGGTGCTTCTCCAGTGCCGTTCGGTCACGTAGCGGCTTCACGATGGACACCGGGAGCTCTGGAAAGGTGAAAGGGGTGATGGTGTTATTTCGGTTTTTTTGCACCTCCCAAGGTGAAAAATTACACGTTTGGGGAATCATGTTCGAATTCCGAAGTTTTTGTCACGCTTCAAACCATTTTAGCGTGTTAAATTGTGAGAAACGCGTTTAAAACGTTTAAAATATCAATGCTTTCTCACCCCCAACTCGTCAGATATCGACGTAAACTGCAATTTCCTCGCTGTTTGACGAGTTGGGGACCCTTTTAGTGTCGTACTTCAACGTGCAGGGTAGAGCATGCATAGCCATAACCCTAACCCAACACGTGTTCACTCCCAACAAACAGCATTTTCGTCACTTTCTACCATGTTCTACCATGCACGTTAAAAAATGTCCGATAAAGGGTACCCAACTCGTCAAATAATGACGAAAATGCTGTTTGCGTCCATATTTGACGAGTTGGGAGTGAGAATATGTTGAAAATACACACAGCGTAGGTTCTGGAACCTTACCCTCCACCTCCAGGTAGGCGGTGGATTCTACGTCCTTGGCGACGAAGCGGATCTCCCCCGAGTCTTCCACGGTGACGTTGCAAATCAACAGGAAGTGCTTTGTCCCTGGAGGGGTGGTGTGAGCGGGATTACATTGAAACAGATCCGTATAGGATAGAATATATTGGAAAAAATGGTATTGTTTTGAAAACAATACACAATCACCAAACCTTCGGTGCGGGTCTTGATCGTGCTAGTGGGGCGGATCTTGACGCCGTCCTTCCACCACTCCCCGGTGACCCGCTCCAGGGACAGCTCGCACATGAAGACAGCGTTCTGGTCCTCCTGCACGTACAGGTCCACCAGCCCCTGGACCATCTCGAGTGCGTGTTCTGACGGACCGGAAGGGGGAGAGAGGGCGGATGGTTAACTTTTTAAATACATACTGTATTTTCTTCCTGCGCCCGTCCGTATCCAATAACGTTGACGAATTTGCAACGAGAGTGCCAAGCTCACTGTCGAATCGTCGAAAACCGGCGACAGCACTACGCCTTTAAACCGAATTTGACGGGCACCCTGCTTACCGTAGACCTCCAGGGAGCACGTGGTGCTGATGTCTCCCGCATCGCATCGGTAGGTTCCGGTGTCGGCCAGCGAGGCTTCCAGGACCTGGCAGTAGCGCTTCCTCCCCATGGAGTAGATCCGACAGTTTTTCCCCGGCTTCAGTTCCACGTTGCTCTGGTCAGCGAGAAAGGTTTTTGGGGGGAGGGTTTAGGGGTTTTTAAGTGAATTGAGAGGGAATTGAGATACTGCAGGTAACAAGTCCCAGGCGGACATTTTTAATTGAGGACCTAAGTCAACTGGAGGTTGTCTTGGCCAAAGGTTGGGAACAGCTTTTCTGTTGCACAGTTGACAGTTTTCCTTTACCTTGAGCCACTTGACTTCCACATTCTGTCTGGAGAATTCACACTCCAGGGTGACGAGAGAGCCCTCCTCCACACGAAGGTCTGCTAGCTTCTTCACGAATGACACCGGCGTCTCTGTGAGGCAGCGCAAACCATCCATCAGACGGCTGCCAGTAAATCACCACAACTGTCCTGTTTCGTCTCGTCTGGAAGAACCTCTCTGACACTTTACTGCAACATTCATACGTCTTATGATTCAATGGCAATTTAGCGCACATTTCCAATCTGAGGATGTTAAAGAACCCTCTTATCTTCTATCATCACATTGTAAATCATGCTACCATAGTTTTTTTTTCTCTCCAGTTCCAACTTGCGTTTCCAAATCTTTGCAATGTGGAGATAAGATAAAGGTGAAACTATGGCACTAATAGCTCATCCTAAACCCCAAACTGTCACCGTGACATGCTGTAGTCTATGGCTCTTACATCCATCTCTTCATCCATGTCATGTCAACAGAACAAGATTTATCTGCATTCACTATATAATCGGTGTTTGTATGACGCTTAATTTCTTGGTTCTTGAATTTGATTGGTTCTTGAATTGGTCCACAGCATTCTCATTTGCTCCCTCGGTGGCTCCTGAGCTCTCTCATTCATTCTCATTCTTTTATCATTGGTCCTCAACTCTTCTCATTGGTTCTTAGCTCTGTCATTGGTTCTCTCATCAGTTCTCAGCCCTCTGATTGGTCCTCAGCTCGGTTTGGTTCCTACCTTTGACGGTGAGTCGGGCGGCGGTGCGGACCCCCTCCGCAGAGAACGTGATGGTCCCACTGTCCTCCGGCGTCAGGTTGGAGAGGGTCAGGCTGTGCACCAGCCCGTTGGCGCTGACGCGCCATTGGTTGTTCGGCTTGACGCGGATGCCGTCCTTTTGCCACACCCCCTCCACGTCGGCGTGCGACAGCTCCACCTCGAAAGACGCCGTCTCCCGCTCAAACGTCTCGTGGTCGTCCAGACCCTTCCGCACGGAGATCTTCCGGGCTGGCGAGACGGATGGAGAGGGAATTGTTTGCTAGGTCTAGCCGTTGGATTGTACCTTGTCATCATACAATAGTTTGTTGTCTTATATTATCCTCAGGAATTATCAAGATTGAGCAAATTCAGAATTCAACCTGGCAAGTGTTGGTGAATTAGCAATGCAACAAATATTGGAATGGCAAGTCTCCACAGGAAAAACTATTTCCCCACATAGCTTATGAAGTCGGTAGTGTCATACTAGCATGAGTTTGTGTGTGTGTTTGTTTTTGTGTGTGTGTGTCACAAGGGGATCACAAAGTCCGCCAGATGAACTCTATTACATTTCAACACCTTGTCTGTTAGCAACCAGCGGTGTTCTCAGTTATTCTTAGTGACCTTGGCCTTATGTTATACAGAGAAGGGGTACTGAGAAGAGCTATAGTCTGACTATATTGTACGTAAAGTGAATAGATATGTGACTTAATTTTATGGCTACATGCTACAGCTAAATGTGTTCGGTAAATGCTACTGCTGATTGCTATTCCTTTATGCTATTTCCAAATTCTATACGAATCAACTGTCAAAATAAAGTTTCAGCGAGAGAAAACAGTGGTAAAACTAAATAATGTTGCTAATTGCTTTACCTCTTATGCAATGGTGTGTACTATGGGTAAATAATATAGCTAATGTATTTGCTGAATGCTAAAGAGCTAAATTCTAAAGCTGAACGTACGTTGTAATGTAAAATCCTCAGTTGTTTTTTTCCGACTTACGTTCCACGTTGAGCTTGACCTGCGTGCGGTCGTGCAACGTCTCACAGCGGTACGTGCCGCGGTCGGCCAGGGTCAGGTTGCAGATGGTCAGGCGGCGCGCGCGTCCGTCCTGTGCCAGCGTGTGCCGGGGTCCCGGCTGGATGACCACGCCCTGCCGCATCCACTGCACCTCCCCTGTGTCCAGGCTCACCTCCGTCTCCAGGCACGCCTCGCCAAACTCCTCCCCCATCACGGCGTCCATACGCTTGGTGAACATCACCTGGGCCTCTGCGCCGGGAGCAGAGACAACGTTGGACCGCTGGGACATAGAATCGCTGGGACAAACGTAGATCTGCGACATACGCCCCTTCCCTCACCCTGCACTTTGAGGCTGGCCCTGCTGGTCACCCCCTCTGCCGCCGCCGTGATCCGGGAGTTGTCAAGGATCTGGCACCTCCGGATCACCAAGGTGTGGCACAGGCCGTTGCTGCTCGCCTGGAAACGGTCATTGCCGGCGGCGATGGCCTCGTTGTCCATGAGCCAGTCCAGCTGGACGTCCTCAGGGGACACAACGCACTTGAAGGTGGCGTCCTCACCCTCCAGCACCGTGGTGTTGTGGAGCTCCGTGAGGAATTCCACCACCCTCGGCACTTTGAGGAGGATGAGGAGGAGGAGGAGAGGGGGAAGAAGAACAAAAAAGATGAAAACATTTTCATCACATAGCTTATGAAGTGTAGCGTTATGCTAGCTTGAGTTTTTCCAATTCAACTGATGGAAAAAGATTGGAATCGGGTAAGCCGCTCACTTTCCACGGTGAGCGTGGCAACGGTGCGGTCGTCGCGCGTCTCGCAGGCGTACTCCCCGGCGTCCTCCGCCGTGAGCCGGTGGATAGTCAGGCTGCGCTCTGTCCCATCGGCCCGCACGGAGAAGCGCCGGCCGGGCGCCACCTCCATTCCGTTCCTCAGCCATTGGACGTCGGCCTTGGGTTTGCACACCTCGCAGCGCAGGGTCACCATTCCATCGGCGTGGCCCACCGCGTCTTGAAGAGGTGTCACAAACTTGAGCCTCATTCCTGAGGTAAGGGGGAAAGGGAACATGTTAGGGTCCGCTTTTTTCAGCAGGATCGAAGTTAAAAGTGCTGCTTAAGTTCGGGATGACGGGTTGTTTTGATGCTAGTGACACTGGCTTTGTATTTGGACTTCCTTTGGTCAATTTTCTGGCATGGGTTTAGATTTCAATGAGGCAAAAACAATCAAGTTTGTAAGCATTTCAATGTGTCATTGATTTAGTTTGGCCCAAATACGACTAAAAGTCAAATATTTCTGTTGGGCTCACTTTGACCAAACAAAGTTGTACCTAGGAGGGAATCTACCTTCATAGCTACAACATTTGTTTGTAAGGATTCAATATTTCATTGTCAACGTTCTTCCTCTGAAGGTGGTCTTTTTACAACCGAAGCTAACTGCACGCCCCTCGCCAACGTCCCCCCCCACCCACCTTTAACCAGCAGGCTGAAGTGGATCTGGTCGGTGTTGACGTCACAGGTGTACTCTCCCGCGTCGGAGCGCCTGAGCGGCTCGATGGTCAGCGTGCGCTCGTTTCCGTCGGCGGCGGTGCGAAAGCGTTCACCCTCGACGACCGTCCAGTCCCGGAGCCACCGGACGGCGGCTGTCTCCTTGGAGACCACCCCGGTCAGGGTGACTCCCTCGGCCTCGTAGCCGGTCACCACCGCGTCCTCCTTCTTGTCCACGAACGTGACGGGAGGTTCTGGGGCGATACAGACAGTTCTTTTTGTTGGGTGGCGGTTTTAATAATGTCAAACTCATCAGTTTCCTTTCCAGCTCTATTAACAAAAGCTGGCCATTTCACGGCCAAAATTGGTATGCAATTCATTGGGGGTTTGTTTTCCGGATTGGCTACCTTGGATCCGCACAAGGCTGACCATCCGGTCGTCCACGGCGTCGCACACGTACTTCCCGGAGTCCTTGGCCTGGACGTTGGTGATGATGATCTTCCGCAGGGTGCCGTAGCTCTCGATGTGGATGCGCTCGTCCTCGGCCAGGGGTCGCTCATCACAGTACCACTGAACGGGCGCATTGGCCCGGGATACCTCGCAGGCCAGGATCAGGTCGTCCCCGGCAACCATCTCCTGGTGCTCAGGGTCGCTGGAGTTCCCAACGATGACCACCGGAGGCTCTGGTTCCGCAGCAATACCAGGTTAGGATTTTGATCTTGAATCTGTTGGTTTTGTCACGTGAAAAAAACACGAACATGATCTTGTGCTAATATCAGGTCCTACCTTCCACCGTCACCAGGAAGGTGACTCTGTCGTCCACCACGTCCAGGACGTACTCGCCGCCGTCTGCCATCTCGGCGCCAAGGATGACCAGCGAGCGGAAGGGCCCCTCCTCCTCCTGGCAGAAGCGCTCGTCGTCCTCCACGCGGCGGCCATCTTTGTACCAGCTGGTGACGGCGTCGGGGCGCGAGAGCTCACACTCCAGAATGATGTCATCGGAAAGCGTGAAGCGCAGTTCCCGTTTTGTCTCCGACTTCCTCAGGATCTTCACCGGGGTTTCTGGGAAACGTGGTGGGGATTAAGGTCAGACCCCTCCATATTCATTTGAATGTCGATCGAAAATATTTTCAGAATGTCTCCGTTTCACCTGTGACGTTGACCTGGAAGTCAAATGCGTCGTCATTGGCGTCGCAGGTGTATTTCCCAGAATCCCCCGGGGCGGGCGAGAGGATGGTCAGACGCCGGATGAGGCCGTCCTCGACGATGGTGACATCGGAGCTCTCCTGTATCTCTTGTCCGTCCAGCAGCCATCTGACCTTGGCGCTGGGGCGAGAGACCTGCATCTCCAGCACCACAGGCTCCCCGGAGAAACTCTCCAGCCGGTCTCCAGCCGAGAGCCCCCTGGGAGAGGACAACTTCACCGGCAGCTCTGAGGGAGGATGTAAGAATGTTGTTTAGAGCGCAGACATGCAACCAGGGTGGGGTGGGGCTGCCACATTGGCCGCGTAGAGCAGGGACATTGCTGGAAAAGTCACACATGTACAAGTCTCAAGCAAGTCTCAAGTCTTCTTAACCTTCAAGTCCCGAGTAATTTTTGTGTGAGTTGAATCAAGTCAAGTCATAGCTTCGGTCAAGCAAGTCACAAGTCACATCATAGAATAATAAGCTGGAAGACAACCGTCTTAAAGTGCTGGACTTTAATTTGCAACAAATACTTCAATATGTCTCAAAATATAGAATGAACTTCAACAAGTATGACTTCTATGTCCAATACTCCTTCAAAGTGGCCTCACTCTTTCATGTACAGCAATGAATTGTCGAGTCATTTCATGCAAGTCAAGTCTCAAGTCATGGATAGCAAGTTCAAGTCAAGTCTTTTATCACCGTTGATCAAGCAAGTCACAAGTCCTCAATGTGGCGATAAGTCTGACTCGAGTCAAGTCACTAGACTCGAGTCCCCCATCTCTGCCTGACACTGAAATAGTTCAAAACCATTAGTCTTGCCTGTAACGTTCACCAGGAAGGCAACGCAGTCATCCTGGGTATCGCACACGTACTCCCCGCTGTCTCCGGGGGCAACGGCCCGGATGACCAGTCTTCGCCGGGCCCCGTCCACCTCCAGGACGAGGTCCTGACCCTCCTCCACCTCCAGCCCGTCCCGGTACCACCGCACAGGGGCGTCCTGCCGGGAGAGCTCGCAGGACAGCTCCAGCCGCTCCGACGCCTGGAGGGTCAACTCCACCTCCGGGTCCTCCGGGGATACGATCCGAACCGGAGCTTCTGATAGGCCGATCAGAAGAAGGATTGTAAAATCGTAGCGATAATTACGGTTTCGGTTTTGGGTTTAAAAATCTGCGTGTAACATGCGCTTAGCCTGGCAACTATCCTTGAAATAACTTTTGCAATTGGACCCTCCCCTGCTCGTACCGGTGACTAGGAGCTGGAAGAAGACGGAGTCCCCGTCCGTGTCGCACACGTACTCCCCGGAGTCCCCGGGCGTGGCGCGCAGCACGCTCAACCGGCGGTACGGCCCCTCGCACGCCAGCTGCACGTTCTCGCTCTCCTCCACCGGTGCGCCGTCCTTGTACCAGCGCACCGAGCCTGTGGAGCGCGACAGCTCACACTGCAGGTGGATCTCGTCTCCGGTGTGGCGGTCCATCGCCACGTCGTCCCGGGGGTCCACGATCATCACCGGGGGCTCTTTGGTGAAGATATCATTTTATTAGAATAATAATAATCATATAATAATAATCATATATGCAGTATAGATGCGAGTAAGTCACACAAGTCTCGAGCAAGTCCCAAGTCTCAGCCTCGAATCTCAAGCAAGTCCCGACTAATTTTTGTGTGAGTCAAGTCAAGTCATAGCTTGGGTCAAGCAAGTCACAAGTCAAGTCATAGAAATATAACAAGTCTCAAGTCATGGATAGCAAATCCAAGTCAGGTCAAGTCTTTTATCACTGTTGATCAAGCAAGTCACAAGTCCTCAATCTGTCCACTTAAGTCTGACTTGAGTCAAGTCGAGTCAAGTCACTAGACTCGAGTCCCCCAT
>JAOTIX010000105.1:8502016-8516893 GCA_027123715.1 Gaidropsarus macrophthalmus | reverse complement strand
TTTTTCTTTTTAGAAGAAGTAACGGGTACTCACGGTTATGGATAGAAATGTAGTGGAGTAAAGAGTACAATATTTGCCTCTCAAATGTACTTAAGTAAAGTCACGAGTACTCACCAAAAAAGATACTTCCTACAGATCCCTCAAAATTGTACTTAAGTACGGTACTCGAGTAAATATACTCCGTTACTGTCCGGCTCTGATTTTGCGACATATTGAAGTATTTGTTGCAAGTAAAAGTCCAGCACTTTAAGACGGTTGTCTTCCAGCTTATTATATTTCCAGGACTTGACTTGTGACTTGACTCGACTCTACTCACACAAAAATTACTTGGGACTTGCTTGAGACTCGAAGGTTAAGACTTGAGACTTGCTTGAGACTTGCACATATGTGACTAACTCCCATCTCTGATATAAATATATATTCATCCCACACGTATGGGTCAGGGCCTCAGGGTTTGGAAACATTTCGTTAACTGTTCATATTGCTCAAGCTCAATTTTCCCAATCCCACCAGCAGCTTTATATGTATACATATAATAACAATATATATATACAGCATCAGAGTCCAAGACTAATGTCCCTCCAAGGACAATAAAGCGTATCTTATTTCATGTGCTTCCTTGAGGTACTCCCCTATCTTGTTTCCTCAACATGTACGAAGGACTGACCTGTTTACCCGTCATCAAACTTTGTGACGCAGGGTCTCCCGGGGAGAGAGGGAGGGGCGCCCGGCCCCCCCGGACCCCCTGGTGAACCGGGGCAGATCCTCTACCAGCCCAACAGCGACGTGAGTGATCACATTAAAGCCGGAGTGGTTCGGTTCCACTTTCTTGACAAACTGACGTTTTTTTCCCCCCCTCAACTCACCCTCACCCACTCTCACTCGACCACTCACTCTGATTCGATCTCTCCCACTTCCTCCCCACTCTCACTCTGTCACTCACTCCCTCACTCAGCCTTTCCTCACTCAGTACCTTTCCTAATCATCAACCCACTCAGTCACTCAATCACTCACTGAGTAATCTACTCACTCACTCCCCCACCCTTCAATCTCCTCCCCAGTCTCTCTCGGTTACTCACTCACTCACTCACTCACTCACTCACCCACTCAATCTTTCACTCACCCACACTCACTCAATCACTCACCCAATCTCACTCACATACTCATGAGTCCTCTTGCTCTCTTCCCTCACTCATTAGTTTACCCTAATCCTAAATCCACTCAAACACTCACTCTGTAATCCACTCACTCACCCATAATTGAATGCTTAATTGCATGTTATCACCTGCTCACTAACCCGCCTAACTTTCTCCCAACGTAGTATAACGACATATTTTGGAACGAAGACGAAGAGGTGAGCGAACACCGGACACTTTAGGCTAGCCTCAGTGTTTTTTTTGCGGCTAAAAAGATATTCAAATGTCGAATGTTGTATCTTGCGCTGTACAATCCGATAAAAATCTAATCAGACTCACATTTCGTTTTTTAAACTTTGATGTTGCTTCCTGAATATGTGAGGAGGAAATGTGTCTTCGAGCAGATCAGCATTGTCCCCTTATTTTTAGGGTGGAGCTGGCATCCCAGGCCGACCAGGATTCCCGGTACGTCTCACCGTCGCCGCAGGCCAGAAAAAAATATCGGGATGTGAAAAAGTTAGCATTTTCTAAAGATGTGGGGTTTTTTTATAACAGGGGCCAATCGGACCAAAGGGCGACACAGGACAAGCAGGTGTCCCGGGGCATGCGTCTAAGGTAGGTGACTGACCAGGACGGCTTTATTCTAGACTTATTTACAACCGGAAGTCCGTATATTGTGTTTTGGCTAGCTTCCCATTGGTTAGCTTCTTCTTTGAGAGTTTTCAAAACTAAATTTGCGGGGATATATCTCTCTCGTTGGTGAAAAGGCTGGCAAACCTAGCCGTGAATATGACTAGTCTCAAATCGGTTTTAGCACTCGCCCATGTCTAAAATTTCGTAACATGTGTAACCTCTTCATTTGATATTTGAAAATGTAATTGGTAAATGGTAAATGGACTGTATTTATATAGCGCTTTTCTACAACGTCGTTGTACTCAAAGTGCTTTACAATTAATACCTCACATTCACCCATTCATACACACAATCACACACTGACAGCGGGTCAGCCATGCAAGGCGACAGCCAGCATGTCAGGAACAGGTAGGGGTTAGTGTCTTGTTCAGGGACACCTCAACACTCAGCTAGGAGGAGCCGGTGGGGTTCGAACTGGCGACCTTCCGGTTTCCGCTCTACCCCCTGAGCTAATGCTGCCCCATTGTGGAGTAAACATTTCGTTGTTGTGTGAATTGTCCAGGGAGCAAAGGGCGAACCTGGTATCATCAGAGATCGGGATGGAAATGCGATTTACCTTGGCGGGTTGTCAGGAGAACAGGTATGAGACTTATACTTGACTTATCATTAATATGCGGTACACATTTTTACAGTGAAACAGAAAATGAAAAGGCTATCTGTTGTAACATATGCCCTGGCGTTTTTGTTCGCTTTTTAGTTTTTAACGGATTGAATCTGGATTGAAGCATTAATATAAATACATCATCGTACATACATTCACATGTGTTTGACCCATATCTATGAGTCACCGAAATATAGAATTAGAATTAAGAAATGTACATCATTAAGAATGATTTAAATTCTGAAAAATGTATCCGAATAATCCATTTATTTTTTAGGGGGATCGGGGATTGCCTGGCCCTCTGGGACCACCGGTGAGTATAAGGGCCACCTTAAAGGGCCCCTATTCTCCTGCCAGGTGTCAGTCATTCACCATCACAAGCCGTTTAAAAATGGCCGGCTTGTCATGGCCAATCTCTCTTTCCCTGGTGGTTTAATTAGGGGACACTTTTTAAAGAATTGCGTTTGAATGTAACAAAAATACTCACATGTCCCTTCCTTTTTCTTTTAAGGGCCCGTACGGACCCGCTGGTCCAAAGGGAGACATCGGATTTCCTGGTAGACCGGTGAGTTTGGGTCGTCTTCCTTTCCTGTATCAACCTGTATTGTAAAAAAAAAAAAACCCACAGACCTGCAACATGCTCAGAGACTTAAAGCGATGCGGTCAATCTTATCATCTTATTAAACATGTTCCTGTCCTCAAGTGATATGCTACCGCCCCAACACACAACAGCATAGCAAAAGGACACTTTCCAGTATCCCATGATAAAATATGTTTAAAATAGGCCTACTCATATCAAATGCCCTCAGTTTCCTAAGAAATCAGTCATCAGAAAACTTCTGTAAGTGACGAGAGGTCTGCAGTCAGAAGTATAAAGTGTAAATAAAAAGGGAGATACCCTGGAGATAACTGTACCCTGTGGTGCCCCTATGTTGGTGGTGATAATCTCAGACTTGGTGTCATTAACCCTCACATATTGAGGTCTGTTTGTGAGGTAGTCCGTGATCCATGCAACAGTAGATTTATGAAGTTTAAAACCAACCATCTTTAACCATTTTAGCTCAAATATTTGGCTGTAGAGTATTAAAAGCACTTGAGAAATCAAAAAACATTATTCTCACAGATGCAGCAGTCAGCTCTATACCCTATACGCAAACTGAAGCGGGTCCTGAAAGGCACCGACCTGTGCCCTTTGGTGTCCCAGCACAGTCCTCTCAAAACATTTTATAACATGTGATGATGATAACAGTTACCCTGTAATCCACATTCAGCAGTTTGGCATCTGTTAGCTCTTGTGCAAAAAGCAGGGGAAACGACACAAACAAGTGTGGACAAGGCAAACAAAAACAGGAACAAAGCAAACATTTGAACACGAACAAACCCAACAAAAAAAATATTTTGTATTTACTGCTACTGACATGAACATTTCTAAATAGCTAATTTTATTTCGCTGTCATCGTTTTTTCTTTTTTTTGGGGGGGGGAAGACGGCAACAGCACTGTCTGTGCTGTTGTCTTCAATGGAGGTGCGTTTGTTTTACTGTAGGGTCGACCAGGACTAAATGGAGCCAAAGGACCCAAAGGAGACTCTGCAGGCGGCGGTGGTGGCTCTGGATATCCGGTTAGCATACCCAAAGCTACCGTTTGAGCTTAAAACCTCTCACAACACTGAAAACGTCATTAACAAACCATCTTGAAGAACATTCTAGCTCCTCGAAAAACATTTTAAAATCCGTCCCATAAAGTTAACTTTCCAATGAACTGGATTTGGAAATTGAAACACGTTTGCAGCTGTGCGCTGCTTTAGCGTTAGCAAAGTATTAAGCTAGTTCTCAACATGACGATTAACCAGCATCACAACCCATGTAAATCAGCGATAACCCATTTTCTGTTTGTCCAGGGCCCCCCTGGGCCACCAGGACCCCCTGGTCCCCCCGGAGGCACCGGGACCCAGAGCAGATACAGTGTGAGTGTCCTCAAGAGTCGACTGTCTTACCGTATTGAATATTAAGCATGCATTTTAACATAAAAATAACCTTATTGATAACCTGTCTTCTGTTGATGTAGGGTTATGACGACTCTTCAAGATATCCCTACGGTAATACCCATTTTTTTAATATATACTGTTGTGTAGTATATATTTGATACAAAAATATTTGGACCCAAAGAATGGAATTTGGCCTTGCATTTTATGATGTCCCTGTAAAATCTTAAGCACAAGTGGAGACACTGATATGTCAATGTGGCCTCCCAACAGCTCCGAAGGGAGACAAGGGTGACCGTGGGACGCCTGGAATACCTGGGATTCCAGGTAAGTCTGCCACAACCTCCCCCCCCCCTCACACCCAGCACCCGCTTACACTACTGCCGTTTCTATCATTAAGTCAGCTCAGTCGCCAATTAGCATCCATGGCAACGCTGCGGAGGAGGAGCTACGGGCTAGCTACTTCTTGCGTTCCGATTGCGTTCCAAGAAATAAACTATGACTTTCTATTCCAGGTTTGACGACCAACTTTGACATCTACGCTTTCAAGGTCAGCCTCAAATCCTTCATGTGAAAGATGGTGGAGTCTAGTTTTGTGGTTGTTTTTTTCTGGTTTGCAACAAGTGATGTATCACGCTAAAGGTGGACTACAGACAACAGTTTGGAGATATCGTTTTATTTTAAATATGCGTAATGATGATGATGGATAGCCCTCAGCAACAGCAACATATCAATACTTATCACTACAAATTAACTGATCACGCCATAGTTCTAAATCAAAATGAACTTATTTGATTCGTTAGCTTCTGTCTCCTCATGGCGGACCTAGCTTGGTCACTGCACACATGCGTCTATATTACGCTAATCCTTTTTTCTACTTCCTGGTGTGGTACTCTCTCTCCCGCTGGCAGAATGAAATGAAGGGAGACCGCGGACACGAGGGTGTGAAGGGGGAGAAAGGAGAGTCAGCTGGAGGACATTATGACCCGGTCTACGGCTCCGCGGGTGGAGTTGTGGGGAGGCCGGTGAGCCCATACAATACCCGTATTCGATGATTACCAGTGTGTTACCAATACATTACCAATACATCCGTGGAACGTCCCGGAAATATTATGTTGCCGTAACGGAAATTCTTTTAAAGGGGTAGTTCGGAATTTTGGACATAGGACCTCATTCCCAAGTGAGCCAGTGTGTTATTTATCATTGGAGACGTTTTCAACACATTTCATTCAGTCCTTCTAGTTGCACAGTTCGCTGCTGCTAGGCTAGTACAAGTCAACGGTAACCGCTAGCCTGTCAATGAAAACAGTCTTACACACTCCACAGACTACACCCAAGGCAAATCAATTATGATGCCAGACTATAGATGTAAATGTATGTGTTGATATATATAATGTTAGAAATAAAACCAACCTCGCATCGCATGAATCATCACAGTTTGAGGGACTAGTTTCTCAGCAGCATCGGGAATTGACCATGGTAACCTAGGTAATATCAGTCCAACGCTGCCGTAGCCTACTACCCAGAAGTACAACGCTGCTGCTGAGACACTCAAAAGTCCCTCAAAATGCCATGCAGAAGCACATTGGGTCCTAGAAAAACTCAGTCATATTTATTATTATTATATTACATATTATTATTGTTATTATTTTTATTATTATTATTATTATTATGCTTCTGACCGGTTCTCCCCGAAATTGTGACGGTTCCCCTTTTGACAATTCTGTATTTTTCCGGTGAAGGGCCCGAGAGGTGAATCTGTGGTGGGGCCTCCGGGGCCCCAGGGCCCGCCAGGTCCCCCGGGGAGAGGTCACGAGGGGCGGCAGGGGAACCCAGGCCCTCCAGGAGCTCCTGGACCTCCAGGTCCATCTTTACCTGGAGCCTACAGAGGATCACAGAGTGCGTTCACTACATATAATACAACAGCCTACAGCCTTACAGCGTGTTTAGACAAACATATGTTTACATAATAAGAAGATAAACACAGTTTATAATATTCAAACATAACATTACAAACCATGTATAAACCAAGTATAATATTCAAACATAACATTACAAACCATAACCCCTAATCCTATAATCATATGTCATATTTATATATTGTTTTATATGTTGTAGGGTTAGGGTTAGGGTTATAAATCCTATGTGAAAATTCACATTGTCTGCAAAAAAAACTAGAGAGTCTGTGCCAGCTCACCATTCACTGTTATTCCTGATCATTCCCCCGTCGTCATCCACTGTGAACACACCGTGTGACATTTATGCTCTTCCTGACCCATCAACCCCCTCCAGCGATCAGCATTCCGGGACCCCCGGGACCACCTGGAACACCGGGCACACCTGGACAATCCTCCGGGGTGAGTGACAGCTGTTGGAACCCTTCTGGCTGAATATAGTGCACCCCAACCCCCTGTACTTCCCTGCACTCTTGACTTTGCAGGCTGCCCGCTCACTCTCAGTTGTACACATTTTTACTTTTGACCGCAATCAAACCATTTGAACCTCCATGACCTCTTTGACACTACGATGCGTTTCAACACGGTATCACGTGATTTCGATTTCGTGATTCGAGGTTGCGTAAAACAACTAAGTTTTCCGCTGTGGACCAACGTAGATTCACTTACCGGTAATTCTGGCATGAGACTGGTATCCATAATATACACACAGCATTGACCTTTTGTTGCATTGTTGTTTTGACGCATACATAGAAGGTGCGCTGTACAATATGAGGTTGAAGAAAAGCTCCCAATCAAAATGCATTGGTTTACATGAGGTTTGCTGCAAAAACTAACTAACTATCTGCGCACCCCCTTCTAAATGTATGGGTTTCCATTTCCAAAAATGTTGGAAATCGTGCTCTGAGACACGATTCAATAGCTTAGTTTTCGTGACCAGGAGCACGAAATCACGTGATACCGGGTTGGTTTTTCCGGTTAGAATTGGGGATGTGAGCATTGGCAAAATTCCCTGGTGTTACTGTCTGAAATGTAGCTGTTTCAAAATGACCTGACCTTGCAGAACATTCATGACCCATGGGAGCTGTGCATATGTGTTTGTACTCACAGGTGATGGTGTTGCGGTCCTTTGACACCATGAGGTCCACCGCCAGGAGACAGTCTGAGGGAACCCTGGTGTACATCTTGGACCAGACAGACCTCTACCTGAGAGTTCGGGACGGAGTCCGTCAGGTCCAGGTACAGAAATGCCCATTGTTTGTCGGGAATAGAACGTGATGGTAAAACCCCAAATGACCCACGAAAATATTAAAAGAAAAATCATTTGTTCAACTTTTTTGTTCTTGATTTTCTTGGTTTTAGCTCGGAGGTTACATCGCTTTACCGAACAACGACGTGAGTCCCTCGTTTTGCTTTTTTGTGCTTTCTAAAAAATGTATTAATGCTAGTGAATGCAATTTCGGACATTTTTTTGTCATTGTTTGCTTAAATTCTCCATAGCAACCAATAAATTCAATGCTCTGTCCGAATTCCCAACTGTGGCTGCCGCAGGTCTGTGATATCTCGTCCAACCAGACTTTCAAATTTGAACATACTCTGTCTGGTTCCTCCAGATTGCCTAGCCTTCCTTTAAATAAATGTTAACCACCATTATTTAGTCTTAATCCTGGCTATGCCCTTAATGTCCCCTTATTCTTCTTAATTTCTACAGATTTCCCAGTAATTTGCACCATTGGCATCAATGTTACAGGATCTGAGGTCTCCGAATCCGACTCATGATTTATGTAGATAGTCTATCGTCTGAACGTCCCCCCTGTGCGTCCCCCTAGGGCAACGAGGTGGCTGCCGTGGAGCCTCCACCTGTCGTGCACTACACTCCAGATCACCGCCACCACCAGCAACCCGACCCCCGAGACCCCCATCACCCGGACCACAGGCAGCACCTGCGCCCGGAGGCCGAATATCCCCCGCAACCGGATGA
This sequence comes from Gaidropsarus macrophthalmus, assembly GCA_027123715.1. NCBI lineage: Eukaryota > Metazoa > Chordata > Actinopteri > Gadiformes > Gaidropsaridae > Gaidropsarus > Gaidropsarus macrophthalmus. Next base: position 8,508,544 of record JAOTIX010000105.1, on the reverse strand, counting down.
CCGGCATCCCCCTCAACCGGACCACCACAGCCCCCGCGACCCCGACCACAGGCACCCGTCGCAGCCAGAACACCACCACCCTGATCACCCAGACCACAGGCAGCCGTCGCAGCCAGAACACCACCACCCCGATCACCCAGACTACAGGCATCCATCGCAGCCAGAGCACCACCACCCTGATCACCCAGACCACAGGCAACAACCTCAACCTGACCGCCACCATCCCCATCACCCAGACCACAGGGACCCGTCGCAGCCAGAGCACCGCCACCCCGATCACCCCGATCACAGGTACCCACCTCAACCCGAGCACCACCACCCCGATTACCCCGACCACAGGCACCCACCTCAACCTGACTACCACCGGCCCGATCAACCCGATTACAGGCATCCACCTCAACCCGACCAGCACCACCCCGATCACAGGCACCCACCTCAACCCGATCACCACCGCCCGGATCAACCCGATCACAGGCACCCACCTCAACCTGACCACCACCGCCCCGATCACCCAGACCACAGGCAGCCAGAGCACCACCACCCAGATCACCCCGATCACAGGGTGTCGCAACGACCAGAAATCCACCACCCGGACCATCGGTACCCCGCTCAGCCGGACCCGCGGTACCCTCCACCCACCGACCCACGCTTCCCAAGCTACGCTGACCGGTTGAACACACCTGACGACCAGGTTCCGAGATATTCGGCTACAGTACTGGAAGACGGCGTGGTCAATGGTCAGAGAAGGCCCGACCATCCCGAGCTCCGCCTTCACAAACACCACCACACCTCCGGTCCTGGGGTGAGCATGAACCAGGGTGGAGGCAGGGGTGGGGGTGTCTCAGAGCTGCCCGGGATGACAGGGGGGATGATATCTGTTCTGGTGATCTATTGACCGCTAGGATTACGGTTCTACGAGTTCGCACTACAATAAGGAGGAGTAAGGAGTACTTTTTCAAAAAGTACCAATTTTTTATGCTGCAGTCTTGTTTCAAATATTAGGTGAACAGTATTTTTGAGGAACCATCATTCTACCATAGATCAAATAGGTTGACAAATGTATTTGATACGTTTGTCAAAAAAACACATGACAAAGTTTGAGGTTTTATGAACTTATCCTAGTATTCCAACATATTGAATATGCGGCTGTATGGTTATTCCGATGGCAGCTAAATGAAACAGTTGAATATTGATGATGTACCTGTGATTCATGTTTGACAAGAAGACGTTACGCCCTCCTCTTATGCAAACAGCTTCATCTGATCGCACTGAACAGCCCTCAGAAGGGCTCCATGCTGGGCATCCGCGGGGCGGACTACATGTGCTTCACCCAGGCCCGAGCCATCGGCATGAAGGGCACGTTCAGGGCCTTCCTCTCCTCCAGGCTCCAGGACCTAAACAGCATCGTCCGCAGGGCCGACCGGGACCACGTGCCCATCGTCAACCTCAAGGTGGGATACCTCAGGGCTCTATTATGGATCCCCTTTCGTTTACCGGGAAAAGGTTGTGAAATGAACAATAACCGAAAACCGAAAAGCATGAACTGACATGAAGTGTCTTTCCTGGTACAGGATGAGGTTCTGTTTGATAGCTGGGATTCGATCTTCAGAGAGGACAAAATGAAAGACGTGCCCATCTACTCCTTTGACGGCAGTGATGTCATGAGCGATGGAAGATGGTGAGTGATATCTTCATGCATACAACCACAAGCAAATGCCTTGAACAAGAAAGTACCATAAAAATAATTATTCTTTCAGATAATTATGAAAGAATCTAAAAAAGCAAACCGTTCCTTCGCGGTTCCTGAACTACAACCCGAAATGTCTACATTGCAACTAATGTCAGAATCTTAACCTGCCTGAATTTTCCTTATTCAATCTGGAATCCGGAATTATGCAAAACTATACACTATGTATTCAAATGTCCTCATTTGAGCACATAAAGAACAGTTTGGTCAGTCAGTCGAAATTCAATATTTGTCTTCCATACACTAGATCAGTCAGTAGGGCAGTATCTGTGATATAAAAGCCATCATCAATCTTTTAAATAAATAAATTACAGAAAATGTACAATTGCAAAATATATACACCCCTAACCCCCAACCCCCAGGCCAGAGAAGATGCTATGGCACGGCTCCACCAGCGGGGGGCAGCGGAGGGTGGAGAGCTACTGCGAGGCGTGGCGGGTGGGCGGCAGCGTCCAGACGGGCGAGGCCTCACCGCTGCGGGGGGGCGAGGGGATTCTGCGGGAGGGCCCCAGCAGTTGCTCCAGCGCCTACGCCGTGCTGTGTGTCGAGAACAGCTACGTGGGCCAGACCAGGAGATAGGATAGACGCACACACACACATTGTCACCTTCCTAAAATAATTGAGGTTTCTATAGCCTATATTATAGTAAACCTCATCACTTACCAATAGGGAGTGAGCAGTGAATCATGGAAATAACTTCAGAGGTTGAGTAGATTTGCGTTCTTCCTGATGCAGCTGCCATCTTGAAAAGCTTGTAAAATTGCCTAAATTTCATTGTCTTTTGACTTAGGCAAAATGAAACAGCCTCTTGACTTAAGCCATTATACTACAGGGGTAGAATAGCATGATCTGTTCAACTGAGGATGTGGGTGATTTTACCAGAGGTGGTCAGCAACAGGAGGAGATGACTTATGCAAAAAGAAAAATTGTCAAAAAATGACTTGGGCAATTATTTTAGAAAGGTGACGATATATAAAACGGGAAGTCATACATGGTCAGGTACACTTATGCAAAACGTCATGCACAAACTAATTGTGGCTCATTGCCTACACACACACACACACACAAACACACTTGTGTTTACAAGTGTGTAACTCATTTGATCGTACACATGCCATCATAGATACACACATTTGTTTCATCATAATCCCTCCTTAACGTACACAGATGGACACACACTCGAAGACGTACACATAGTCTTACCATTGAATGTATGCAAGCATACACACGCACACACACATATATACTGTACAGACACACCTTTATAAATCGTACAAACACAACACAAATAAACATGTATGTACAAATGCAAGCATGCCCAAATACAACTTCACACACACACGTTCCAAAATCATCTTAAAATGATTTCGAAGTTTCACAGCATTCAGTAAGACTCTCTGTTTGCAATAAGTGTCAATGTTTTGTACATAATTAGGTTATTTTTGTGTTTTCGTGTTAACCCTATCCACAATCTTTAACGGTGCTATCCATTGAGAATAACCAGGAGTATGAATTCACCTTTTCATTCTTAACTTTCATAAAAAAAAGTGTCTATAACTCCTAAAAAAAACAAAAAACATGTTGTGACAAGAGCGACTTTGTGCAGCTTCGAGGGAGGCCCTTCACTACCGCTGTGTACAGATGGTCACAAATAATAAGTCAAACCCTAGAGAAACACTAAGTAATGGTTTGCTAGCTTGGCTTGCCACACCTGGGTAAACAATATAAGTTTGGACAGCAATAATCAATTTCAGAGACAAAGTTTACATTTTGGATTTGGACAGTTGACTTATTGACCAAAAGCCCACAGTGGACTGAAATGGTTATAGGAGAGGGTCTTTCGACAAGCAGTGCAAAGATTCTCTATGATTGCCGATATTTTTAGTTTTTGTTTTTCTGTATCTTTAAAAATCATATATTTTGTGATTGTTATTTTATACACTGTTTATAATCTGTTGTAACCAATGGCACTTGAGAAACAGTTCATTTTGCTATGGTCTTTAAGATATTTTTTAATATTTTGAGTTAAAAAAAGGGATATTTATTTTTGATTAACCCCTGTTTGTATGCGATAGCAATCCATTTAGTGAAGTTTTCAAAAATTATCCTGCGGCAATAACTTTAAAAGATGACTTTTGGATTATTAACCTAAACCCAATTTTGAAATAATGTGGTCTTGATCTGACCACATCGTGGTCAGAGTCAATGGAAATAACACCCACCCTTTGACTGGTTCCATTACCCCAAAAGCAGGGGTTCTCAAACTGTTGCAAGCTGGGCTCCCCTCAAAGCTGCTTCATTGCAGTTGCCCCCACCCCCCGCAGCCTCGCTCATGATGGACCAATTGAAAAAGGTTGTCTGCATTAGTAACTGAAGCCTAAAATGATGGGAAAAATACTGTCAGTTATCCAACACGAGACCAACTCAAGGCAGATTTAATCGTCTGTATATTTTAGCAGTGATAACATTTTTTAAGTCATTCTGCAGTGCAAAAATCCTAATATGCCGATATCAATTAGTTGACTAACATGAAATGTCCATGTTTTTATGTCCATGGACAGGTCAAGTGGCCTCGTCTTGCTTCTTTTTGAATTGGAAGTCGGAACAATAAAAACAAAACCAAACACAAGGATATGTACCCCCGTTGTCCAGTTTGTTTTTCTTGGTTCCGTTGTTTTGTGGACACTTGTAGTCAACGCAGCTCTGACTTGTCTACAAGGGTTCTGTCTTCAGGGATTCTCGTTTATTATATGGAATAAAAATAAGGTTTCTGACTGAAAGTATAACTACAGTGGTTTGGGCGGTCATACAATACCAACAAAGACTATAATGAGCATCACAGATCTTTTGCAAAACAGATTTATTATTCAAGTACAAAATCAAATGATTCAAGTTAAGATGTTTCCTTTTACAGCATTCCAGAAAGTTTCACCTTCTGAACAAATTAGAAGAAGTGAGTTCACGTAAATGTTCAATGTTCAACCAATTCCTAAATCAAAGAAATCACAATTTGTGTAGCAAACAGTTGACATCTTTCATGGTTATTGCGGATATAGCAAATTGAGGATTATGGCAAACCGAGGCAAAAACATAATGAAAGTTCTTCCCTATTGGAAAAATGTTTTCCAACTCATTTCGGCTCAAATTATTATTCCTCCCAAACCACCATCAGACCACAGTTAAATGTATGATTAATACAATTCTAGCGCCAGTGACCCAAATATCATGTGCATAATACCTTCAGTACCAGCAGTACTGTGTCTACCTCTCTCAACAGTCTGAATTGTTGAATGCTGACCTTGACTAAGTCGGATAGATAACTAAAACTAAACGTGGACCAGCTGCAAATATATTCCTATATCATTGGGTGGAAAATACCTACAGTAAAAACAATACATATTTTTGTGTAAGTCTAAGTCATCGTAAACTTTCTTCCTAAATAAATAAAAAAAAATTAAAAATGAGGTTGCTTTAAAAAAGATGGTTACACTTAAGCAACCTAAACAGTGATCACATGGCAATCACACACACCCCTTGTCAAAAAGCAGAGGTGATTCGCTGACCCACAATTCGGGCAGCTACAGGGGACAATGTCCAAGCTTAAATCTGCACTACAATCTTAAATCTACACTACAATTTCCCGATTGGCATCGGCTAGCACTGTCAGTTTTAAAAGGAATAAATCATACCTTTTTTGTAAAAATCGCTAAAGTCAACTTGCACTGGCATTGAGATAAAATACTGTTTTTTAACAAGATGAAAAACAAGATATTTAAAGAGTACAACGTCAAAATACAGCAGATTCCTGTAGCTGGTCCCAAAAACCCAAGGCAAATTCAAACTTTTCTCGCTTTAAATAGACCAAATATCGGCAGTGGCGACCCCCACGGGGATAAACGCACAAGGCAAGGCACATAGGAAACAAACCGTTTTCAATACTGATCCATTTTGGCACCAAAAATGCCCAATGGGGAGGAGCTATGAGTGATACCCAGGCGCCATTGGTCAACACCGATTGGGGTTTGGGGCTGAGACTTTGATTGTTTGGAACTGGTGACATCACATTCTTCCAGGGTTTTTCAGTTTTTCCGACGTTTTTTTCCCCATCCAGTGCAAGCAGTTTTGTGTGTTATGTGGATGCAGTTTTGCCATCTGATTGGGCCTCCGCCGGGCTCAGCTCGGTGGGTGTGGCTAGGCCGCCGGCCCCGCCCCTCGACTGGTTCCTATAGTAACGGGTGATGACCACGGCGGCGCAGACGAAGTAGACCGTGGTCAGAAGTGCAAAGTAGAAGAAGTAGACCCGAAACTGTATGGGTTGGGTAGGGGGGGGGGGGGGAGAAAAATCAACGCAAATTTCATGGTTTGACCAAACAAGTCAAGCTCCACCTTGCCGTTAGCATACCACAATAGTTTAGTAAGCGCACTCAGAAGTGGTCAGTCTCCACTACTATGGATTTTATTCCCACTTGTCCCCTACTATTGAAACCCTGACGCGATTGGATTTAGACACACAGGATTTGCGTTCAACCGCAAACAGTCAAAACAGATTGGTTTATCCTTCTTAGGGCCCGTCCACACAAAGCCGATTTGTTGGTGAAACCGCATAAGTCTTGTGTGTTTCGGCCGGCCGTCCACACGAATCCGGTGCCCGGAACCGCATAGATCTGAAACCAGCCTCGGAGGTGGTTTCAGATCTATGCGGTCTCGTGTTCGGATTCGTGTGGACGCCTGAAACGAAAACGATGACGTCATCGCCCCACCCCTCGAACCCTCTAGCCAAT
>JAOTIX010000105.1:8418435-8430692 GCA_027123715.1 Gaidropsarus macrophthalmus | reverse complement strand
CCACCCTCCCTCAATGACATCACTCCTCCTCCCCCCCTCCGTATCCATGACATCACTCCTCCTCCGTCTCCATGACGACCCCTCTCTCCTCGTCCGGTCCCTCAGGGCGGTGGTGATGCCCATCGCCAGCGAGTTCTCCCCCGACATGGTGCTCATCTCGTCGGGCTTCGACGCCGTGGAGGGACACCCCCCTCCGCTGGGCGGCTACACGCTAACGTCCAAATGTGAGGCCCCGGGCGCGCACACACACGCATAATAAAATGAAAGTAGCTCTGAAAAATGCTGCTATGCTAATCCCCGCTAAGCTATGCTAATGTTATGGTGTGGAGCGTCCTGTTGAAACATCTGGAGCGGAGTGCGGAGAAGCTACTCTTAGTCTGGAGTACTCTCTCCCCTGTGGAGGGAAGGATTTTAGATTTTTAGGTCGTTTTGGGACTCCCTGTCTATCTGCCTGTGTTCTACTTCTCTATCCCCCTCTCTCTCATTCTCTCTCTCTTGCTTTCTCTCTCTCTCTCTCTCTTGCTTTCTCGCTCTCTCTTTCTGTCTCTCTCTTGCTTTCTCTCTCTCTCTTGCTTTCTCTCTCTCTCTTGCTTTCTCTCTCTCCCCCTTTGTCATTTACTCCCTGGCTCCCTGTCTATATCTTCCTCTCCCTCCCTCCCTCTCTCTCTCTCTCTCTCTCTCTCTCTCTCTCTCTCTCTCGCTGTTTCTCACTCATTGTCTATTATAATCCCCATATGTCTTTCTCCGTCCTTATCTCTCATTGTCTGTAATACTCTCTCTCTCCCTCTCTCTCTCTCTCTCTCTCTCTCTCTCTCTCTCTCTCTCTCTTTCTCTCTCTCTCTTATTGCAGGTTTTGGTCACCTGACCCGTCAGCTGATGACCCTGGCAGGAGGGAGGGTGGTCCTGGCGTTGGAGGGGGGTCACGACCTCACGGCCATCTGCGACGCGTCGGAGGCGTGCGTAGCTGCCCTGCTGGGCCAGGAGGTAACAGGAAAGGGTTCTGGGTTCGATACCCAGCAAAATGGCCCCTGTGTGGGTCATAACGGTCGCAATGAACGGCTTCTAAATTGGGTTCCAGGTTTTCGCTCCCGCGACTAACACTGACCCCTTGTGGGCGATTCTAGAATTACAACGGAAATACATAAATAAATAAATAGGTGTTTGTAAATAAATAAAAAATAATAGGTTTGTAAATAAATAATAATAATAGGAAATAATAGATAGATAATTCGATAATTGATTATAAATAGATAATTGAAAAACACAAATTCAAAATCAAAGCATTAAATATGATTGATAACCATAATTCTGTATCATTAAAATACAATTATAATAATTCAAATATAAATTAAGAGTAAAGACCAAAAAGCTCTTTTGGAAAATTAGTTTTGGAAAAATTCCTAATCAACCGTTTTTTTCCCACAACGTTCCCAGCTGGACCCTCTTCCCAAGGCGGTTCTGGAGCAGCGGCCCAACGCAAACGCCATACACTCTCTGGAAAAGGTCATCGAAACTCACAGTAAGTCCAAACAGCGCTGTAATGACCCCCGACCCCCGCAGAGGAAATACTGCAAAAATACCAGTCAATTAAGCACAATAAGACACCATGCTAGTAATAATAATAATACATTTTACTGAAAGGCATCTTTCTTGGCACTCAAGGACAACTTACAGATACATATAACATTAAAAGAGGCAAAATGACAACAAAACAATAACACAGTAGTAGTAAGTAAGTACACAGTAGTAGTACACAGTAACAGACACTACTACACAATAAGAGACCCCACCACACAGTAAGACACCATAGTAATGTGATAACATTTTAAAAAATACACTGCTACTACAAGGAACGTATTTGATTGTAGTGGCTCTTAATCTGTGACACTATCCCATCTTGTAAAAGTCTACTTCATATGTTGTAGTAGTCTACAGAAAAGGAGTATGACAAACTGCCAAAATACAAACATCGTCTCTCTTTTACAAACAAACAAGACAAACAAACAAAATACGAGACACTTCACAATAAGAGATCATGGTAGTACTACTACAAATTAAGAGACACCTCTACACAGTAGGGGACCATTGTAATAGTAATTATAATGCTAATAAATAAGAGACACTGCAGTTGTGTATCTTAATGAGGGAGTACTACACAATAAAAGACTACTCAAAAATAAAAGACAATACTGCAAGAGTAGCGACAACATAAAAGGCCGTACTACATAATGTGAACACGGTTAGTTTCCACCAAGGTTTCACAAATATTTAGAAGAGACCTTGATTTAAAATGGTATACAATGAAAATATATTTTGTCTCTAAAAATACATTTTCATACTGCTCTTTGTGCAAGTCTATACAACGATTCTGGATGGCGTTATTGAAGGACATTTTGTAACTTGTGTTTGTATTCTTTGTGAGGGTGGGGTGGAGGGAGATTATATCTACAGCTGTGATCTTTGACACAGTTTGTCCATATGACGTAATCTGAAACTTACACACACACACACACACACACACACATACTGATAGCTCCCGTGCACACACACGCACACACACATGCACACAGAGGGCAGGGTCACGCTACATTCACAGATACAAGGCCGATTAAAGCTTGCTATCCGAACGTAAACATAAACAACACGCGTGCAGATTTGTCAAGGTCTTGCTTTGCTGAATGTGTGTATTCTCTCCCCCTCTGACCTCCCCGTCTCTCCCTTCTCTCCCGCTCTTCACCCCCTCACTGTCTCTCTCTCTCCTTCTCCTGACCTCTCCCCCTCTTTTTCCACCCTCTCTCCCTCTCCCTCTCCTTCTCATCCCCTCTGATGTCGCCCTCCACCCCTCTTCCACTACTCTCTTTCTCTCTCTCTCTCTCTCTCTCTCTTTCTCTCTCTCTCTCTCTCTCCCCCACCATCACCAGGTAAGTACTGGCGCTCGGTGCAGCAGTCGGCGCTCAGGCCCAGCCTCTCCCTGCTGGAGGCCAAGAGGGGCGACTCGGAGGAGTCGGAGACGGTCAACGCCATGGCCTCGCTCTCCGTCGCCAATAGCAACGCCATGGAACACAGGTGAGGCCTGTGAGGGGTGCAACGGACTCAAAGAACTCACAAACTCACTGTCAGCTGCTTGCGTTTAGCAAATAATTGCTCGTTGTCAGTCGTTTCATTTAGTGGATTAGCTGTTCAAAGTCTGCGATTGACTGCGGCGATATCTCTGGCTATCTTGCTACCGTGATTACATTAATGCTAGCAAACAATAAAAGGACAGATAAAAGGTCACAGGATGTGGGACTTGTGTCTTGAAATGTGCGTGTCTTGGTTTTTCTCCCCCCAGGCAACCGGAGGAACCAATGGAAGAAGGGGAACCACTGTAACGGAGGGGGGGAACCATTTAGGTGATGCACCGCCACCATTGGTCACTCCGAGAATCGCCCTCCTTCGAATGTTTTTCGAAAGGGCCTCGACCGTTCCCTTCATTTAGCTCCTATAAAGCCCCGCCTGCCACATCAGTCACCTTGATTGGCGGCCCCTCCAACCAATGAGAGGGCGTGGGTGGGCTCAGCCTCACGAGTAGGGAGCCAATCGGAAGAGGGCAAACTGAAAATCGACAAATGGAAAGAAAATAAACACATTCTCTAGCTTGCGTTTTGTAAAAACACTCGCACGGTCACACACATTTTGTGCCAGTCTTAGCACCCATCTCCTGCTCCCCCTTTCCCCCCCACCCCACCCCACCCCACCCCACCCCACCCCAAGTTAGCCGTTAGCCAGGGTGGCTAGCGAGGTGACCCTGCTGTCCCGACAGGCTTAGGGTGCTAGTCCATTTGAAGTACTCAAGGTGGCGGAGAGCTGTAAAAGACTCACGGGTGCCGGGTGGCTAATCCGGCTGTTGCCGCGGTTACCATCACGACCCGGAACACAGTTTTCACCGGTCAGTTATTCTGTTGGGTTTTTTTATTTTATTTTTTCAACTCGACACATTTCTTTTGCCTACGAAAACAAAAACAAAAACAATGGCTCCCCCCCGCCGACGCAGCCGTCGCAGATGAGACCGGCCTTGTGGACAATGGGCAGGGGGGGGGGGGCGTCCCTTAACCGACGAGATGCGTTCACTGTGGACTTTTTTTTTTTGTTTTTTAAAGAATGTTTTGCCCCCCACCCCGGCCGCAACCCCACGCTGTATCTCCCCGCGGCAACGGCGGCGGTGACAGAAATCGCACGGCGGTCCCGAGAAGCGTGGGGGAGTGGGGGGGGGAGGGGGAGACACGGAGTCCCGGACGTCGACGACGTACGACGGACGGGCGAAAGGACGGACGGACTGGACGGGACTGGACCGGAGGAGTGCCTTGGTGCAGATCCACCCGGTTTCAGCCGGTGGATTCAGGAAAACAAAAAAAAGAAGATTGCCTTAAGTCACAAGATTTTAAATCCCTCCCCCTCCCCCCCTGTGGCTAACGGACGGGGAGCGGGGCAGGGGGGGTGGGGGGGTGAGTGAGTGAGTGAGAAAACGATAACGGAAAAGGAAAGCCGTCAGCATGTTTACTTGGGACATTTCTTTCTTTCACGGACTCGGGTCTCAGGAAGAGGTGTGTTTTTCTCTCTCTCTCTCTCGGAACGAAACTGTTTTAGTTTTTCAGAGAGACAAACATGAGAGAGACACTATTTGCTTAAAGGGGAAGGTAGGTCGTTGGCTCCGGCAGTGGAGGTTATTTCAAAAAAACTATTACAAAAAAAAAGGGGTTGACAGACGCTCGCTGGAAGCATCAACCGTGATGCTAAGTACAGAAAAGACCCCTGGAAAATCGGGAAAAAGTTCATCGGGAAAAGTTCAGCCTTCTATGTAGCCGAACCCTTTTAAGCCCCTCCCCCTCGCTGAGTCATGGCTTTGTACGAAAAAAAAAAAAAAACTCATCAGCATACCAGCATGCATTGGGGCGGAAATAAGCCCCGATATTTTACCAGAAGATTCTTTGAATGTTATTCCCCCACCCCCCACCCCAAAAAATAATTATAATAATAATAATAATAGTAATAATAATGCAAACACACAACAGACAAACAAAAAGCCATGCAACTTAAAGCCAAAGCATGGATTTGCATTGACCCTCCCCCCAACTCCCATTATGACATCACTGGTTCAACTGGTGAACAAGCGCTCCCGATCGGAGAATCTCATCTCAGTACCGATGCTCTTTGTAGATTGATCACTATACGTTGTGGCGGTGACGCCCGACATTTTAGCCATGTACATTGAATTTAAATATATATTTTACAAAGGTTGGCATACGCCTCCACGGTTGTCGCTGTTTTCGTAAAAAATAACTTTTACACGTACCATTTTAATTTGTTTTGTTCCCCAGCCCATTGCTGTGCTGTTATTCTTTCCATATCGAAATGAGTTTATTATTGTGAAATTAGAAATTTGTCCACTTTTTTTTATTTTGATGTATATTTTTCTAACGTATTTTTTTTTTTTCATCCCCTCCACCGTGACCTGTCCTTTTTTTCCGGATGGGCCGAGGGAATTGAAACACAACCAGTGCTGTGGTTACTTTATAAGTCGATTACCCTTTCTTTCTTTCTTTCTTTCTTTCTTTTTTCAGTCTGTCCATCTTCCTTCTCCTTTCCCTCTATCCCCCTCTCTCTCTCTCCCTCTTCCTCCTTTTTTCTTTCAAAGAAGAAGGGACAATCCCGTCTTTCTTCTGTTCCCCCCCCTGCGTAGTTCTGGCGGCCTTATACCCGCGGTTGCTCCCCGTTTCTGTGTGTATTTATAAAAACTTTGCTGTACAGTGTAGGCCTCTCACCAGGCGGGACGTTTATTTGATGAAAAAATAAAAAAATAAAACGCCAGGTCGTCGCCGACTGAGACAAAAATGGCGGCTGGCTGTGGCGTTGGTCCAAGTGGCGGTTAAAACAATAGTGCGCGGCACTCAAAGTCATTGACTGCACTGTATTTCGTTTTATAGTTTTCGTTTTGGATTACTTACTTACTGTTCGATGGGGTTTCCTTTCCGCACAGAAGATGATACGCATTCCTTTCGCGCAACGAGAACGGCCGCCTGCAAAGCGCGGCGTTGCGGGGCGCAGAAAAATAACGGAATGCACTTCGCCAGTTACATAAAATAAACCCACCGTATAATCGAACGTACCCTGACGACAATTGATTTAATGTTTGTGCCTGCCACAACGCAGACCAATCAGAGAATGGCAGATGGCTACGTAATGACACTACGATCCAGGTTATTTTGAGATCCGTTCTACTACATTTTTGCAGAAACGTTAAAAAGCAACAATCACTGTTATTGTTATTGTTTGGTAAATGTTTGGTTTGTTGTTTCCTGTATGGTTTATCATGTTTTAACAACACATTCCACCTTTTAGTTTGATTTGGCCTAACTATGTTGTCGTTTTGTTTTTGTTTTTGTTGCCTTATTTGAGCGTTTTTGTAGGAAGTTCAATAATATTGAGGTGCTTTTGTTTTGTTTTGTTTGTTTGTTCCTGCTGTCAACTCGCGCCAACTTTAACTCTTTGCATGGTTTGTGAGTCAGCATGCCTGCTAGTCTATGTAACGCAAAATAATGTATTTGCACAATAAACGAAGAACACTGGGCCGAGGAGGGGGGCGGGGCCCTGGTCTCCCACGGCAACCAAGTATCCAAGGGGGGGGGGCCGACTCCGCCCTCCTCACTGTGCAGCAGAATTAAGAAAAAGACGTTTGTCCCAAAACGGACTAAAGTGGAGATTAAAAAAAAGAAGACAAAAAAAAAACATTTTTATTGTTCTTAATCAATATTGTTTTCAATTAAGTGATTTCACCCGAATCCAGCACTTGGAAAAACAATGTATGGACAATTGAGAAAAATGTATTTAAGAGACTTGTCTTCTGCCTAACTCAGATGTTGAAAACTGGACTCTCCCAAAGAATGTTCCGGCACTACGGTTATACCGCGGAGACGGAGAGAGAGAGAAGGTGGATTGGTGGCGGAGAGGGAAATCTCAGAAACTGGGCATCTTGGTTCAACTTTTAACAAACCGCCTTGGCCAGTTCAATCTAAATACCACTGTGGCTCAAGAGTTCTTCTTGGTTTACATGTAAATGGGGTGGGGGGAGGGGGAGGGGAAAGGATATTTTTAGTTTGTCGTTTGTCTCTGTATTGATAAATAAAAAAGAAGAAAAAAACCTTACCATTCTTTGGGACCTACGCTTTGGACATTTCATCCCGTCATCTATAAAATATATTTCAGAAAAATGATGAGTGTTTTGCTTCATTGTGTTTTGATAATTGTGTAGATGTGTTGTTATTTAATAATGAAATGATGAAGAGGGCTAAGCCTACGTATATGTCTTCATCAGATAACTTTTTGTTACATGCTAGTACTGAGCATTCTCAGTACTAGCTGGTTCATGATGGACTCCGTGATGCCGGCGGCGGTAAGGCTCTGGTTATACACATTAGGATAAACTGGTTTCTCGAGGAGTACGCTGGAAATTGCTCCCTTGTGATCAGCTGTGCCGAGCACGCAACCCTGAAGGATCCCGAAAGGGGGCGGTCCTCAATAGAACTCGGAACACAAAGTGGGCGCGTCCCGGACCCTGAATCGGCCAATCACGTTAAACCACTTCCGCTTTTTATCCCGCAAACACAAACGTGTTATTTCCTCTAGGCTCAGCTCACCTCTGTCGTCGTACCGCAATGCCAACTCGTCAACATTAGCAATACCTTTCACTTTTTCGAACCCCTTACTGTGGGGGGTGTGGAGAAGCCGTAAACCACGGTCTGGACCATTTCCGTTTGATTCACAGTAAAGAGTCCCGTTTTCTCTCGTCGGTACCATGCCTAACATTGTGCTTTTTAGCGGGAGCTCTCACCACGACCTGTCACAAAAAGTGGCCGATCGGCTCGGACTGGAGCTGGGCAAAGTGATCACAAAGAAGTTCAGCAATCAGGAAACATGGTAAGCACGTTATCTCGTAATGCCACACCGTCGTGTGGTGTATCTGGCGTTGTTAACTCGTTTTTTGGGAGACTGTATCCCATGTGCGCAAGTTAGCGTCGAAGCTAACAATAGTTATGCGCGCATCGTTTACACGTGACTTGTTAGCCACTGGTAAACACTCTATGCTAGCACAGGCCAGCCCTTGAGTGCCAACGGGATGCACCACTATTATGAACGAGTGAAACATGTCCCACATGAATCCCAGGGTGCATAACGCTACATGCAACGCCAGATGTCCGGCCTGCGAAGACATCACATGAGTCCTAGTTTGACTAGTGCAGTGGTTCTCAACCTTTTTCTACAAGTGTACCCCCTCTAATATATCTTTTTCAGCCGATACCCCCTTCAACGGCAGAAAAAAATATCTGGAGAGAGAAAAAAGGAACATTAACCTAAATAATGCGTGTGGGTTTTAATTGGCAGTGTAAACATGAACATTAAAGGGTGCAAATACTCACAATTCAGTGAGCATTTGCTTTGTACTTTGCTCACTAACTTGTATGTGAGTATCCAGTTTAGCAGCTTGTATTAATGTGGGATAGTGTGTGTATATATATTTAAAAAGCAACACATTAGAAATGTTCTGAGTACCCCCCTTGAGAACCACTGCATTAGTGGGTCGTACACGACACGAACGCCAATAGGAGCTTTGCATGTCGGTGTGCATGGGGAGCGGAACGTGCCACATGCAGTGTTCTTTGTTGTGTTCCAGTTAAAGTTGGGGCTTTGTGCAGGCTTGTGCTACTGCATGTTGAAACTTTAAAGGGACATGCCAGTGGCATGCATTGCATGATTTGAATCATGCGATGGCATTTCAGAATAGTTGTGTGATCAGCAACTATATTACAAAATTCTGTTATTATGCAATGTTTTAAAGGGGAACTATGCAACCTTTTTACTCAGCGGATAGCGCAAAGTTTCGAACTGCTTTACGGCAGTACACCCCCCCCCACAAAAAAAAAACCATGGAGCCGGCAAACAGATTGGCGGAAAGATTGAACGCATACCTCGGATATGGCTCCAAGCATTTGCGGCTTCTTTGAAAACAATTGCCTGGCTGGCGTCGAAGTGGTGTTGTCAACGAGTTGTTACGACAGTGTTGTAAAATGTAAAGCTGCAAGGGGAGCTGTGTAGTGAAAGATCTGGCGCAAACCCAGAAAACAGCGAAGGAATGGCCAACGTTGCACACACAGTGGATCTTTAAATAAATATGGCAGTTGCAAAATCACCCAAATAGGTTGCACCTTTCGTTTTTAAGCAGTTGTATATGGTGGTTCATTTAATGAATCCTTTCAAAGAAAAAATGTCGATTTATTCGCAGCTTTGTGCTGTGGGAAGAACTCTGTGCACGAAGTAGCTGTCGTGCAGTGGAGGCTTCTCTCATTCTCAAAACATTTTTGAGAATGAAGTGTAGATTGCCCACACTACTGTAAAGAATTAATCCCCTTAAAAATGCTGTTACCATGGGTAAACATGACATTAGCACCCCCTTTGGCTATTGAAAATTACTGCTTGAGGACCTTCCTCCCTCAGCCTCCTATTGACTCCCATTCATTTCGTGATAACATGGGGTTTAATGGGGGAGAAGAGGAAATTCCTCCTCTGAGAGGGTGGGACTAGCTCAGCGAATTAACCAATACGATGGAGCCCTGGCTGCGCTAAGAACCAATAAGCAGGAGCCGTGGCTGTGGAGCAGCCCGGAGGTTGGGGTTATCCCCTCAAGAAGTTAAGATCATTTGAATGATAGCGAAAACCTAACATTCGCTTTATGATTCCATCCACAACAGCATGGGCACCCAAATCACCCAGCGCTTCCAACTCCTCGATCGTTTGCGCATTTTTTAGCTTTGGGATGCGGTGACATTCACAAGTTGCACAAGAAACACAATGGGGCAGGAGAGGTACAAGCATCTGACCATTAAGAAGATTCAAGATTCTAGTATTGTCTTATGCACAGCAATTACAGAGCAGTCACTGGCAATGAAATTCTTTTGTCTCTGGCTCCTCCATTACCGGTATTTTAATTGAAAAGAATAAGAAGAAGAACATTCTTAAAACTCTTCAAAAAGATCCACCAGGTCACTGATATCCTGAAATGAAGTATCTCAATCTTAATTTGCTTAACACCATGACCAACATTCTGAAACATCCATTAACATCCACATTTGCCCACAGACAATGTTGGGCGCCCAGCTCATGTTAATTCAGATTCAGAATACTTTATTAATCCCCGGGGGTAATTTTTTTTCGTTCCAATGCTCCGTGCAAGATAGAAATACAGCGTGAATGGAAACAAGCAATGAAGATGTAAATAGAAATAAGTATTAAATGGTTGTGAAATAATGTTCTTGTTGTTCTTTTACTTGTTGCCTTTGTTGCATGTTTAATATTGTGGAAAGGGTGTTCTTCTAATTATGAGATATTTCCTCATAATTATGATGCGTTTGTGTCATAATTGCATAATTACCTTTTTATATTATATGAATGCAATGTGCCACTGTAAAAACACCCTAAAACAACTTGAATCTTGCATCCATATGCCACCAACAGAATAAGCAGGCCGATGGCAACCAAACACGCAGTCCTTCCTCCCTCACCTTAAAAACCAGCAGCCGCCACCGGTGTTGTGTTATTTTATCAACCCTACGGAAGAAAAGCAAACCTGTGCTAATCAGTTGTGTTCTCACAGTTCTTCAGTATTTGTAGCACTTGGCCCCAAGGACAAACGCGACCCGTAGAGAAGCACATTCCCTTGGGAATCAGGAGGTCGGTGAAATATTTCACACGGGTAGTTCGGATAATAATTGTATGAGGACTACATTGCCATGTCTCTGTAAACCACAATCATCCTCCTGCATTTCAAGCAAGTGTTTCAAGAGTATTTGTCTATTATGGGTGCTCTGATGACTCCCCTTTTTTTAACCGTTCTTTAAAGGTGTTTGTAACCATTCTCAGCCATATGGAGGGGGGGCTTTTATTTTTCATCACAAATGGGCTCTACACCCCCCCCCCAGGGTCACATGACCTGAACTCTTCTTTCCCTCTTTCTGGAATGTTGTGGGCGTCCATTCTGTCAGCGCTCAGCTTTCCCTTGTACTGTTGCCACGTGAAAACAGCATTCAAGGTGATTTAAGATTAGAAAGGTATTTGCCGAATGACGATAATGGCTGTAGTTGTTGCTCAGCGTGAAGTACACCGCTTCGCTTAGGATGCACAGAATGTTTGTGAACATCGCAAAGAACAGAAAAGAACACATTGCTCGACCTGAGTGAAAAGACCGAATAATATTTATCAAAACGTTTTTGATAACGTGATTAAATGGATGAAGTCAGATCGCCACCAGTGTAACAATTTTCTGCTATGAACAAACACAATATGTTGAGCACAGAACTGTGCAACTCTTACTTATTTGTTCTCCAAAGCCAGTTGATGGCAATTCAGGTAGAGGACAGGGAACAGCGTATAGCTGTCAACTTCTGTATATGTGCATGCCGGCTGTGATGCGGTTATATGTTAAAGGTTGTATCAGCGATTCTAGACCAAAACATAATTCATCACATTCAGCTGATCTTTCCTCACGATCCGCTAGCTGCCCGCCCCGTAAGCAGGCCGTCAAAAAACGCGTCTCTGTAGGCAGCCTACGCTCCTAGACCGCACACAAAAACTAATGGCAGTGTAAACAAATGAATCTAGAATGAAGCTAGAATCGCAGATGCAACCTTTAAATCGTGTTGAACCGGTAGTGGGGTGTTTGCGTTGTCTCCATCGTTTATGGTATTTACAGTTTGGCTTATTTACCATGACAAGTCATACTTGCTTAAGCCAACACCCCCGGCAGTGCTTGGCCACGTACGGTGACCCTTGGGCAACATCAATTTGGTCTTTGTTGAGACAGAGTTCATGACGCACACAAGCAATAAATAATAATGAATGATAATTATTAATAATGGGAAATGATAATAATTCATTTTATTTACATAGCACTTTTCAAGGACCCAAAGTCGCTTAAATAAGTCTTCACAAACATGCACATTATCCATCACTGGTTTGGAAGCCGTCTCATTCTCTGCCCCCCCCCCACCCCCAACAGCGTGGAGATCGGGGAGAGCGTGCGCGGCGAGGACGTCTACATCATCCAGAGTGGCTGCGGCGAGATCAACGACAACTTGATGGAGTTGCTGATCATGATCAATGCCTGCAAGATTGCCTCGTCGTCCCGCGTCACCGCCGTCATCCCCTGCTTCCCCTACGCCCGCCAGGAC
>JAOTIX010000105.1:8286355-8299158 GCA_027123715.1 Gaidropsarus macrophthalmus | reverse complement strand
TTTTATGTCCATAGTGACTTTTCACTTATTTATTGCTACTTTTGCACTGAACGGAAGGAATGCACTTAAATTCGTTGTACCCGTTACAATGACAAATAAAGATATTCTATTCTATATATTCCTTCAAATAATTACCATTTCAGTATCTTTTAATGTCGGGATTTGAAGACGGTATCAACAGAAAAGGCATAATGATAAGCTTGATAGCTGAGCAGGTAAATATATTATGTGTGTGTGTGTGTATGCGTGTGTGTGTGTGTGTGTGTGTTCGTGTGTGTTCGTGTTCGTGTATGCACCCGCGACCCTGAATTCACTAACCACTGGCCGACTACACTTTGAATTTGCAGGTCTCGGCGGCCATCTTGGCAGAAGTATTCATTCATTCAACATTTAATTTTTCCCATTTTCATAAATCATCTGGCTTTTTTACACGTAAAACGTGGCCCACACCTTCAGCATCTGCCTCCGCCTCTCCGTCATGGTGGACTCCCGGGACAGGTTGGCGGGGGGCGGGCGGGGCACCCGGCCACTCCTGCCGGCGCGGCCCTGGATCTTCTTGAGCTCGCGGCCGACGCTGCCCTGGATCCGGCGGCCCACCTCGTCCCGGAGCTCCGAGATCATGGTGTCCAGCAGCACGTTGTCCTCCAGCTCCCAGCGGGTCTTGAACTCCACCATGGCCTCCGTGTAGTGGCTCATGAACTGCTTCTCCAGCTTCCTGAGCAGGTGCAGTGCCCACGCGGGGTCCGGGTCTCCGGTCTTGGCGGCGAGTGGCGAGGGACGCGCCACGGGGGGCGTGCTGTGGCCGGAGTCCTCGGCCGGAGTCTCCTGCTCGTTGTCCGTCGGGGACTTGGACCCGCCCGCCGCGGAGCTGGACTTGTCTGACGAGGAGGGCAGAGTCTCGGGGCCGGCGGTTGGCGCAACTGGCACGTTGGCCACTTTCGCCTCTGCGGTTACATCCGCTCCTGAGACTTCTGGGTTGTCGTGGTCTCCCTCCTCGCGCCCTTGCACCGATTCCGCCGCATCCTTCGGCAGACTCCCCGGCACTCCTGCTGCTCCTTCTCCGTCGTTGTGGTCCTTCCCAGATCCGCCCGAGCCGCTCCCCACCTCCACGCCGGAGGAGGACCCCGGGGAGGTGGTGTGGTCCTTGGGCGAGCAGCGACCGCCGGGGTCCTTTGGCCCGGCGAGCCACAGGGACTGGAGGATGCTCATGACCTCGTGGTAGCGCTCGCTGCGCTCCTTGTGCACCTCGCAGTGCGGGTCGGATCCCAGCGGTTGGATCAGCTGCAGCTGGGCCAGGCAGTCCAGCAGACCCTTGGCGGAGGTGCTCAGTTTGCGGCCGTACACTGGAGATATCTGGGGAGGGGTGGGGTGGAAAACAAAGACGCGAGGAGAGTTGTAAAGTACAATTTCTGGTCACCGTGTTACAACTAAATCAATCACAGTTCGTTAAATTCACGCATTTGATGTACGGTATACTTAAAATGTGGGCGTGTTCATCATGGTATAATTTCTATAATGGTTAGACTTACTGCTATACTTTCAAAGTGTTCTCACATTGGTCCAACACTTCTTAATATACAAAGTAAGCCATGGCTAGCTTCAAAGGCCACTTGTTCTCCTGCTTGTTCAGGGTCACCCACAAGACACAATATTAACAGCTGTGGATCAACCTGGCCCTGACGTACCTCTGGTAGGCTGTTAGATCTCCCAAGGCTGGGGCCGAGCAGCACCTTCATCACTGCGACCGATGAATGGCAGTTTCTGGACATGGAGACGCTGTGTTGGAACAGGGCCTTGTGATCGGAGGGAGTGACCTCATCATCAGTGGGGTTCACTCCCAAGTCGGACAACTCCTTTGCCAAATCTTCTTCTTTGCCTCGCTCTTCTTCTACCCCTTTATCTGAGGTCTTTGAGTCCTTGTCTGTGTTGGCATCTCCAGGATGATCTTCTTCTCTGGTGGAAGGTGCTGTGTCCACCGCCTCCTCCTCCGCTGCGCCTCCCTCTGGGTTCATCTCATCCCCGTCTGGATACACGCAGTTGTCCGTCGGGATGCTCTGGAGCCAATTGCTGACGACCTCGTTGGGGGATGCGTTGGGGAGCAAGGCAGGCGTGAGCTCTCCTCCTCCCGCCTCGTCCTCCCTGCGCATCCTCTGGGATCCGCCCTTTGCGCTCCTGCTTTTGCCGCTCCCTCTCGACTGCCCGCTGACAGGCCTGGCGCACTCCAAGGTCTCCTTCAGCAGATCGGCGGCGGACAAAGAGTGGGACAGGGCGCCGTCGCCGGGTCCCTCTGCCCGCACGTCCGGCCGGGAGATGCGCGCGTTGCAGGACTCCTTGTTGGACCTGGAGGTCCTCGCCGAGGCCACGCTGCCTCTGTTGCTGCCGGCTTCGGACACGGGAGCTCCGGGTGCGCAGTCTGAAGATCCAAGGGGAGCGTTAGCGGTCGGGGCTCTCGGCTTCGAGCTGGAGCGGCTTGACGCTGCCGACTTGGGCCTGAGACGGCTAGGAGCCCTGGGTGTCACGCAGAGCGTGTTGGCGTCCGCGTTATCGTCCTTTCCGTCGGCCTTGTTTGCGCCCAACGGCATTTTGCCCTGGACATTTCCACTGGCTGCCGACATGGCGGACGGAGAGCGTTTGACGGAGGGTTCGCGGTGGCTCCCATCATCGCACCCCCCTCTAGCGCTCGACCGAGACTTCGCTCTCTCTGACTCGTGGTTCTGTTCTGTTTTAGGCATTGGAGAAAGGGCTCCGCCGCTTTTCGCAGATGGTTTATTCGATTTACTGCTTTTCACGGACACATTGCTTCTGGACGAATTAGCAGTGTGGGACCTTTCTGTTGCTCGCCCTTCATCCTTCTCGCTGTGGGTGGTCCCCCCCGGTGTTTCGATCGTCGGAATATCCGCTGGCTTAAGGACCGCATCCGCCACGTCCGTGGTGGGATTCGCCGAAGACACACCGGCTCTTCCGGCATTGGTGGAGGAGGCTGCATTTGTGCGGGAGGAGACGTGGCACTCCCCCTCATCTGAGTCTCCCTGCTCCTCTTCAGGTAACACCAGAGAGACGGAGCCCAACGACTCTTGTCTCAGGAGTTCCTCCGGGGCCCCCGGATCGACCCTCGACCTTTGGGAGGTGGCAGAGCGAACGCTGTGTGCCCTCTCTGAGGGTTCCTTATCCTCTGCTGTGTCAGCATCCTCCCTGTCCTCTGATGTGCTTTCCTCCCGTCTTGTCTGGGTTTTCGAAGACACGCCGCAGCGACACCTTGACTTCGTAGAGGCCCCCGATCGCACAGACGTAGGGCTCTGCCCTCTCGTCTCCCCATCTCTACTTGAGGGCAATGGCGATGACGCCCGTGGGGTGGGTGTTTTGCAGGGTGAGGGGCTTCTCGCCAATTTGGTGACCCCCGACAGGGCACTCTTTGATCTGCCACAGTTGCTCGCATGTTTTCCCATGACTGTGGATCCAGTTTTAGATGATATAGTGCTGGCTGGGCGCTCTTCAGGCTCGTCTTCCTGGTCGTCTGCCTGTGCCACTGCACTAATAGGAGTGTGTGCTGCTATGCAGAGGGGCTCTGGCGAATGAGCATCTAACACGGTGCAATACTTGGTTAGGGACATTTCGCTTGTTTGTTTTGTTTCGTCTCCGTTGTCCTCTTTTGTTGCCTCTATGTTGAAGATGTCAGTTTTTGTAGGACAGGCGGTTATCACTTTCGCACACTTTCTACATTTAGACTTTTTACATGTGGACCTGCCGGATCGTTCTGAACATTTAGAGAGGACAGACATGGCACTCCCCATCCTCTCTTCTGGTCCAACTGACATCAGGCCATTTTGTGCTGGCTGTTTGTCTTCCTCCGCCAAGCATTCTTCATTTTGATCCTCAACTCCGTTGGCCACGACAGTGGAGATGAC
Organism: Gaidropsarus macrophthalmus; assembly: GCA_027123715.1. Classification (NCBI taxonomy): domain Eukaryota; kingdom Metazoa; phylum Chordata; class Actinopteri; order Gadiformes; family Gaidropsaridae; genus Gaidropsarus; species Gaidropsarus macrophthalmus. Next base: position 8,295,253 of record JAOTIX010000105.1, on the reverse strand, counting down.
AGCTGCCGTTGAGCTAATTCGGGTACTTGACTTGTGTGATTTGGAAGACTTGACGCTGCTTCTCACTGAGGAAGCACTAGGGCTCCTGTCCATCCCATTCCCCAGCTCCTCGTCAGCTGCCGGAGATTCAGCTGTTACATGGATCACACACGTTGGTTTTGGAGTCCTCCCAGATCTGCTAGAGTGGGCTGATTTAAAAGACAACGCGCTGCCAACCCTTTCATCATTGCCCTCTTCAGCTTCGACCCGTTTGCCTGCCTTGGGGTCTGATTCGGTTTCCCCGTCACAGTTAGATTTACGCGCCTTGCCAGATCGGACGGAAGTCGCAGATTTCACGGACATGGCGCTAGCAGCTCTGTCTGCATCTTTGGCACACTCTGCTTTTTCAGCGACTGCAACCTCTTCAACCTCTCCGCTATTAGGATCCAGGGACGATGACGACTTTGCCAACTGGGGGACTTTGGCTGATTTTGCAGACTTAGTTGACATTACACTTCCTGACCTTGACACTGTGTTCTCCTCCTCCAGATCCTCCGCTTTGACTTCTACCTGCAAACAGGGAGTCCTTGAACAGCAGGACTTGCATGACTTTGCAGACTTGTTTGATTCAGAGGCAATGGATTTTGCCGATCTGGCAGACATAGCAGTGCTCGCTCTCTCAGTTTCATTTTCCACATCTCCGGGTTTGGGAGAAAGAGACCTGTCAGAAGCTTTTGTACACTTTTTGGATTTATTTGAATTGACTGATAGACGGGAACTTGCTGACATGGCACTGGCCGCTCGCTCACCGTTCTCCAATTGTTGCTCTTCTGCATCCTCATCATCTTCCAGATCCGGAGCCAATACCTTTGAGCAGCGACTCAAGTGAGATTTGGCAGATTTAGTTGACCTTGCTGACACATCTGATTTGGCTGACGCGGCAGACGAGACGCTGATGGGTCTTAATGTTTCAATTCCCTCTTCCACTGCGTCTATGTTTCCCCCATTATCAGGGCTGCTGTTAGTTTGCAGAGCAGAGCCTGCAGAGGTGAGGCCCTCATCCTCTCCTTCGGCAGCGTCGTTGTGTTTTGACGCTGCTGACCGACAAGACAACGCACTGGCGACCCTGTTCTCTGCCTCCTTCATGGAACGATGGGATATGCAGGACCGACTGGACACCTTGGACTTGACAGAGGTGGTGCTAGCACATCGTCTTTCCTCCACATCCACTACTGACTTGTGAGATCTGCTGGATCTTTGGCTGCTGGCTGAGGCGGCGCTCACGGCCCTCTCTGGAAGTTCTGCTGCTGTTTCGGTCTGAGTTGTCCCTGGAGCCCTGGTGTCCTTGCGCTGGCTCGACGCGTCGGACAGAACGCTGGAATCTCGCTCCTCCGGGATGTTGGACATCACCGAGGTGCAGTCGAGGTGGGTGAGGTTAGATTTGTTCGAGCGGAGGGATACCGCTGAACATTCGGAGCTCTGAGATGTCTGGCTGGGAGACCGCTCATCTCCGCGGCCTCCCCCTTGGTCTTCAGGACATGGGTCGGGATTGGGAGTTACCTTGTGAGAACGACCGGACCTCTGCGAGGCTTGCGACTCAGTCGGGGTCGTGCCCTTGCAGCCTCCGCATTGAGAACATGCGCTGGATTGGCCGTTGGATTGGCTGGTCATAACCCTGTCCTGCACGTCTTCCGTTCCATCATCTGCATCCATTGGACTTTGGGTCTTGTTGGACCTGCAAGACACCTTGCTTGTTTTGGACACGGACCGTGAGGTTGCCACCTGACAATGACAAGATGAGGCCCTGCTGCCACCGTCTTCCCCTTTCTGCAGTGTGAGGGAAGCCGGGGTCGGTGATGGCTCACATTGGCAGCACTGGGAAGCACTGGGCGGTAGCTCATCCTCCTCTTGATCCTGGTCCTCCTGCAGCGCTTGGAGAACGTTGGAGGTGTCGCTAACATCGGAGGGTGATCCGTCTTCGCCGTCTGAGAGATCCAGTTCGCTGCCTCCCGCGCGTTGGCACGGGTTGTCCTCTGCGGGTCCGGGGTCGCAGGGCCATGCACCGCCGCCATCGTCCCCGGACGCCCCGGTATTGCCGCAGCAGTGGCTGACGGTGCACACCTCCTCTGTCACGCACAGCTCCTCCTGGACCTCCACCCGAGCCTGCTCCGGACCCGAGCCGCCGTGAGAGCTGGAGAGCCTCGAGCGCCGGCAAACCACCCGGCGAGAGTGGGAAGAAGAGGAGGAGCTCGACGAGTGGGTTTGTCGCACCCGGGCGTGCGCTGGCCAGGAGCCGTCGAGGGGCGGCTGAGGAGCGTGCTTGTTGCTATGCGCAGGGTTTTCCCACAGGTCGTACTGCTGCTCCCGGTTCTGGTGACAACAGGGGCAGAGGTTGGCCGCCGGGGGACGCCGATGGAGGGAAACGTCGGCGTAGACGCCCGCAGCTTCCGGATCGCAGGAGCCGGAGTCGGGATCGGAGCAGGTCTCGGAGTGGCCCCCGTGCAGGTAGCACAGCGGCGCGGTAGTCGACGCGCTGTAGTCGTTGGTCAGGGAGGTGGAATTCTTCAGCTGGGTGGACCACTGCAGGGTCTCCTCGCTGTGGAGGCGGAAGCGCACTTTCATCTCCACCGACAGGCTGCCGTCCTTGTTGACCATGACGCGCTTCTCGATGTCGTCGTTGGTGATGGCCGCCGGGCTGCCGTGGCCGTGGCCGCAGTGGGCAGGGCTGTTGCGGTAGGACTTCTCGGAGGACAGGGAAAAGCGCGTGGAGCGGGTGGAGGAGTCCGACCGCGGGTGGATGATGCTCTTCTTGGTCTCCAGGCCCAAGTTGACTGAAAACGAGATGGAAAAGGGACGGACACAGGCGATGAATAGGCTTGCTACATTCGTCTAGTGCAAGAAGATATATGACAATCCACCCAATATATAGATTTCTGTGTATCATCCACCCACCGTTTTTCCTGCTTTCATGGCCCTCGCTACCCTCGCTGCCTCTGGAGCGAGCTCCGATGGTGGGGGAGCGGGCCCCCTGCGTGGCCGGGGACCGTGCCCCGTTCCCTGGGGTCCTGAAGCCAAGGGTGCCGGGGGATCTGGTGCCGAGTCCTGGCAGCCTCTCCTCAGAGCTCTTTCTCAGGAGCTCCACCAGCAGTGGACTGAAGGGCTCCCGGCCCACGCACACCAGCAGGCCTGGGCAGGTCATCAGGCTCTGCACGCTGTCGATCTGGAGACATAAGCACATAAACAAGTGATGCCATGCGCTCAGACGCGGAGTAATGCACAGGGTGGTCTCAGTTGCAGCCTAGGGGCCCCGGATTGGCCAGTATATATATTTTTTATATATAATATTTGTTTTTAATTTACAACACTTGGAAAAAAACCCTCTAAGGGCCTCCAATTGGGGCCCTTAGAAACATTACAAAACATTAACAGCCTGACTTTTTCTGTGGGATTGTTGTTTATAGTAAAGGCTGTGTCATTGTGTATGCGCCCGAGTGTGTGTAAAATTCCAAGCGTTTTCTTTAATTTATAATAAAGTATGATTAATAATGTGGGGGGGCCCAAATAAACAGTAGCCTAGGGGCCCCATGACCACCTTAATCCGCCACTGCGATGCAATGCGCTTCAGGGTGGAGTCACGGCGCCAGTAAAGTCATTTCCGGTGAAACGCGACGCGAGCCCTCACCTTGCGGCCCTCGGCCGTGTACAGCCGTCGCACATGGAACTGCATGGCGTCCGACGCCTCCTCCAGGAAGGCGCGGAGGCTGCGGGCGGAGCGGCGTCCCAGCACCACGCTGCGCCTGCGGGTCGGCTCGCTGTTCTTCACCAGCAGCACTCGCCGGCTCAGCTGCTGCTGCCTGGAGGGGGCGCCGTCGGGCTTCTGGGCCTGGGGGCCGTGTCTGTGCTGCGGATGGTGGTGGTGGTGGTGGTGGTGGTGGTGGTTGGGGTGCCAGACCGCGGGGCGTTTCCCCGCCAGCCCCATGTCCACGGGTTTGGCGCGGCGGTGGTCGGAGCAGAGGTAGCAGGCGCCGTCCTGCAGCTGGTCCAGGCGGCGGATGGCGTGCGTGCCGCGGGGCGTGGTCACCGTGCGAACGCCAAACGGCAGAGGCACCTGGGCCACCGGGGAACGGAAGGGGTGGGGGTAAAGGTCAGAAACAAAAATGGTTTACGTTAGTTTGGCGAGTCTTCATTTTTGAAATACTTGTATATTGCGGTTCAGGGATAAAACCATAACATCACAAAAGATAAAATCGCTTCATACATTATATATATAGACCAGGAAGTATCAATCAATGTTTTGACTACACACCCTCGGTTTATGCTAGTTAAAGGGGAAGTCCGTGTAAAATGGTTCTGGGATATGTTTTAGTATGATAACGACTTTGAACGTTTGATATAGAGCAACAGTTGATTGAAAACGCAGAGCAAGCCTGCTCCCTCGTAAAGTCTACAACACATGCTTCGAGGGGTGAGGGGGAAGGACCTTCCTCCGCAGAGATAAGGACTCAGACTTGCATTTTTTTGTGGTAAACCTGGAAATATTATATTATATTATATTATATTAAATTTAATGTTTCCGTCTCAAAAGGGTTATGACATCGACGGGTGAACTACTGAAGGCAATGTGTGTATAAAATATGCAAGTATCGGGCTACTTCTAGCCTTGTAAGTGGTTTAAAATCAGTCGATGCCTCCATGACACAAACATATTAGCATTTTGGTAGAATCAGATAAAAACATATAACTTAGCTTCACGTTGCGTCGTATATGATTTATTTTGCTCTATATACTGTTCAAACTCGTTATGACACTAAACATATCCCAGAACCATTTTACACCGGACTTCCCCTTTAACTCCTCACAACATCCGATAACGTGGAACCAGATTGAACATCAAAAACAACGGCAGAGCAGTCAAGCACAACTTTCAAAGCGCAACTGCACCATCAAACGCCCGCTGACCTTTTGCGAAAGGTCGTCCAACAGAGCATCAAAGCACTTGAAGCTGCGCCGGTGGACGGCCATCTTGACCCCGCCGAACTGGCTGTCGCCGCTCCTGAAGAAGGTGATCCTCTTGGTGGGCGGAGCCGAGGTCACATGGGAGGGAGGAGGGCGGGGCTGCGGCTGGGGCAGAGGAGAGGCGAGGGTGGGCGACGCGTCATGTTGTTCAGAGGAGCTGGTGGGGGGAAGCCGTTGGCGGTGGCGGTGGTGGTGGTGGGCTTCCCACATGTCTGACGGGACTGAATGCGGCATGCTGCCCCCTCACAGCGGGCACCTGGTGGGTACACACAGAGACACGGACATCAGAAACACGTGACGTTGACGTCAGGGGTGCAGATCCTGGGGGGACAGTTTCTGAAAAACATGAGTTGTCCCCACCAATAAAAATATCTGATCTGCACCCCTGGGTGACGTGAAACGTGCAACACACCCACGACTGCCTCAAGCGGAATTCACACTTTCGACCCTGCGTTTGCGATGGTTCCTCCGTCGGGACTCAGAGAGACGTGGATCTTCCTGCGGTTATGCTCCCAGATCACGTTGAAGGGGAAATCCGGTGTAAAATGGTTCTGGGATATGTTTAGTATGATAATGGGTCATAACCGACGTGATGCTAAGTTAAATGTTCTTATCCGATTCTACCGAAATGCTAATACATTTGTGTCTTGGGGGCATCGACTGATGTCAAAAAGAAAATCGCTTTTTGGCTTGCTCTGCGTCCGTCAATCGACTGTTTCAGTCTCAAAAAGGATATGACTTTGACGGGTGAACTACTGAAGGTATTGTGTGTATAAACTATGCTTTTTAATAAACTATCTGTACACTTACAAAGTTGTCAATGCCTCGTTTTATATGTTAAGACCTTCATCGCTGATGCCCCGATACACAAATGTATTAGCATTTTGGTAGAATTGGATAAAAACATCTAACTTAGCTTAGCGAAATAAATAAATATGATTTATTTTGCTCTATATCAAACGTTCGAACTAAGTAAACATATCCCAGATCCATTTTACACCAGAGAGCACACACAGAAAGCATTTTGGATGCTGGTGGAAGGACTGCTCTTTCTCCTCCATGGTATAAATATAGCAGCGCTAGCCAGCAAACCTCGACAAATCCAAATTGGATTTACGGTAACAGTTCCGACCTGGTTCTCAGGACCAAAAAAATCCCCACGTAGCATAATCCGATCTTTACATTCGGTTGAGACCTGAGAATTGGAATTTCGATGAGTTGACATTGTCACTGTTGGTCGCGAAACTCGAATAAACCTGTAATTAGTTACACGTATAGTATAGGAAAATATAATTGCGCCACAAATAACAATATTTTGTACTCAACGTGAACTGCAAATAAATAAACCAAAACCATTATACTCTGAACACAGTAGGGAAAAACGCTTCTCTTCCATATAATAACCTTGAAAATGTGTCAGTTTAATGAACACCATGTTCAGCTATATAGAAATACATTAAGGACAGAGACCACGATAAGCTAGCTGTGAAAGAGCCCAACATATCGAGGGGAATGGTGTTAGAAAACAAGCTTAGAAGACATCTTTAATTCCCCCTTGGCTCGATCGTGGACCAATCAACACATGTAACAGCGTTGCATGCAAACACATGCCAGCTCACTATTTCCCATAATCCTCTTTGTACCTCACATCTGATTTGGTGAGCTCGCTCCATCGTTGTTAGCTTAAAAACCACACAACCACTTGTTAGCCTTTCACCAAAGTTTTGAACAAATGATTTAGCTGTTCAATGTAAACATTTATTGTTTTTTACTGTTCCAACTGATATTAGCAAAAATGTCAACCATTTCAGACAAAGTAGTTGGAGCCCGCCAAAAATGTGTTGGTAAATGTAGAACACACAGCAAGCAGACATCAAAACAGAAAAGCAATATCCATGACTCCTTTCCAAAATCAAGATAAACACAGTGTGTTGTACAGCAGGTAAAGCCTACTTAGCAAGTAGGTCTCAGGATTAATGTTGTTTTTAACCTGTGGATCAGACCTCCACAGGCTAAGAACCGTGCCAGGCAAGCACTAAATATAAGGCCTCGTAAAAATATCGACGAAAATGTAACTAAAATAAAATAAAATAGAGCTCAGGTGTGATTGGTGGCATAGGATCAAAGCATTGTGTAAATAACCACTGCAATATTTTGGAAGTGATTTTGTGGAAATGACTTTTACTACTCTCATAAATACATTGATGTTTAACTGCACAAAGAGTTCTAAAAGTAACCACAAATCGGTTCACAATGCAACCATTTTTCTATCGCCACCGAAACAACAGGCTAACATCCCCCAACCAAAGCAAGCCTGAAAAGTTCAGTACTTAATTGTCGGTTGACTTAATTGACGTTAGCTGGACAGGTACTCACATCCACGGGAAACATGGTCCAAACGCCGTTGAAAACGAACGTGACTTTCGATTCTGTCGTCGTTGGGACGACTGCGTTTGCCCTGTTATTTCTACTCGACTTATTTACTCTCAGTCATTTACAGGAACGCCCGGACACAGCCTGTCTCACACCTCCCACCAGAACACTCCTCACAAAATGGTCGCCATCAAGTGCCACCGTTGTACTGTGCACTGTGGCGGAGGTAGAGCGAGAGAGAGGGAGAGAGAGGGGGGTGGAGGAGGAGAGGCAGAGTTAAGAAGATAAGGAGGAGCAGCGAGGGGATGCGCAGGGGAGGGAGGGTGAGGAGATTGTGACTAAGGATAGAACGTAAGCCTACTTAGGCACCATGGGGGGGGAGACATGCTGTGGAGGGGTGTTGTGTTTGTGACATGGCATTTTTCATTGTTCAAATTCACACAAAAAGGACAACCTTTGTGTGTGTATGTGTGTGTGTGTGTGTGTGTGTGTGTGGGTGTGTGTGTGTGTTTGCGTGTATGTGTGTGTGTGTGTGTGTCAACCACTGCCAGGAAGCACAGAGAATGATGGCGGCCAATCAGAAACCTTGTCGATCTTTGACCCAAAAGAACTACAACACAGGAGACGGCATGAAACACAAACATGTTTCTTTTTGTTGTCATTTCAAAATAACCTATGTACATATTGTTACTCTCCTAAAATCATTTGCGTCTCCAGAAATTCTTTCTATTTTAATTCAAATGTTTGGGGGGGGTTTTTTACACAACTTCACTTTCTGCTGTGTCACCAGAATTTTCTGTTGAGGATTAATATGTCTTAGCAGCACAGCACACATAAGCTCCCCTTGGGACAGAGGAGCCGTCACAGGGGTAAACACAGGCGACGTAACACTAACGATGGCTCTGCTGTTCTTATACAACATACAGTCCACCATTGCTGTAACCCTGAAACACATGCAGTCACTAAAACACCTGCTCAGTGTTTTCCCTATAAATGCCAACTCTGTGAATAGGTTTTAATCATCCCTTTCTTTATAGACTTTGAGTTTGCTCTCTTAAAGCAACACCATGTCGTTTTTCAACCTTCATAATTTATTTCCAAGACTCTTGTGATGGCACATCGACTTACGATATAGGTTGAATGACACGTCTGCCGTAGCCTGACGGGGTCTGTATCGCTTTTACTGGAACTACGGAACTTCAGGGTGCGGGTAGTAACCCGGCCACGGAAAGAACTACAAAATTCGACTGATTTACGGCATACCTCACTTCCCCCGTTTCCTCACATTCGGATGCGAGAGCCCAACTCGGTTTGTTTGCCGGCTGGTATAGCGTGTGTATGTTGCTGTCGTGGCCAAAGTAGCAACGAAACCGAAGAAGGCAAAGGTTTTGTCGGAGGAGACTAGGAAGAGGAAAAGGCAGAGTGATAAAATCAAAGGCCGGACGAGGATCAATATTGGTCCAGCGTTCGCTCGCTGGTGTGAGCTAAAGGAGGAGGAGGGGTGCTGACCGATGCTGACTTGGCCGTCAT
>JAOTIX010000105.1:7618850-7632571 GCA_027123715.1 Gaidropsarus macrophthalmus | reverse complement strand
GTGTCATGAGCGTGTGTGTGTGTGTGTGTGTGTGTGTGTGTGTGTGTGTGTGTGTGTGTGTGTGTGTGTGTGTGTGTGTACAGGCATCTTGAACAGACATGCTTCTGAACGTGTCTTGTATTGGATGTGAGCAACAGCACAGATTTCACACGAAATATGTAAATCTGTGACAAGAACACGTTAAAATAATGTCTTATTTAGCTGGAACATTTGGATGATTTCAGTTGACATTCTTGGTTGGTTGGTGTTTGAGACTGCTTATGCCCGCATGGGTTTGTGCATTGGTTTTAAATGTGCGCTGTGCCCTCTATTCCACTTTTATTATCTTGTAATCAAACTGAAATATGTCACAATCGCCTGCAACATTCCTTCCTTCATCACAAACGGGCGTTGTGCGCCGTCTGTTCGGGGATGACCTGCTCATGTCATTAAAACGTACCTACAATTACAAAGAAACTACTACAAATAACAGTTAGAACACAGCGGTACATTGTAATCACGAAATAATGACCGTGTACTGATGTGTTCTAACTATTATTCTGAACTGGCAATGTTGGAACCCTTCCAATTCATGAGTTTAGTCATTGTGTATTACCATAAAAGGTTGAGGATGTTAGGATGGTGAGCGGGACATTAATAGTTCATTATCATTGCATTATATGAGTCATGTAGAGTCAAAGGGAATACGATTACTTTATAGTATTGTGCAAATGGCAATGTTAAGTCATTTCAAAGTCATGCAACTAGCTAGCTGGCTAACTTTGACAGCATAGATCAGTGGTTCCCTTCAACGGCACAGAATTTTTTGGTGAGAATTTATTGAGAATTATTATAGATTTTTTTATAACAAATACTTTAAGAAGTAGGCATAACTCTTTTTTTTATAAATGTTCTGAGTACCCCCTGCAGTACTCCAAAGTACCCTTATTGGGTACGCGTACCCCATTTGAGAACCACTGGCAGAGAAGACTGTCAGACAGGTACCACTCTCAGAGCACACAGGTGAGGGCCAGGTGCTGTGCGTTACATACCCCATTGTTGGTAGATGTGGGCAACTTCTGGTCTTTCAGTTGTTCTCCGGAGAAATAAACAAGTAAAGCTGGGAGGGTTCTGTGTATCAGTAACGTTATCCGTTGCACCAAATGGGCTGATGTCTGGACCGCAGATGGCTTGAAGGTGGTTGCGCGGTGTATAGTGAACGGCAGGGTGTTGGTTCAGAGCTCATTTGAACAGTCGTATTGGTGCATGCATGTTGGGACCAGCCCTTATCTAGCGGCAGCTCCACACAGTGCTGCCCTGCAACATGGCTCAGCCGCGGGTTAAACGCAGGGGATTACGGGGCTAACTGGATGCGGGCTGGCCAAGTGAGAAATCGGTGCAATTCAAACCAAATGAGGATTTTTTTGGGGGGGGCGAGGATTTTGGATTTGTGTTTGAAAGGGTTGTTTTTTAGGACACGCAAATAACTGACTGTCGATGAAACTGTTGTCGGGTGAAATAAGCAAATGGTGTCGACTTTTCTGCAGAATGCGATAGCTTTTATCCATTAGTGGCTAGCTCGCTGATTACACAATTTGGATCACTTTCGACGTTGACTCCCGAAGAGGATACTTGTTTGAATAAAACCTGTTACAACCTACAGGTTTAAATACAGTCAACACTCATCCCAGTAATCCTGTTCAAATGAATATGTGTGTGTCCCAATGTTGGTCCTTCTTGGTCGTTCTTCTGCCATCAAATCCTCATAGTCCTCCAAAACATCTGCACGTTTCTCCTGCCGAGCAAGTAAAACTACTTATTTCCGCAATGTTGGAAATAACAATTTCTGTAGATGCTGCTGATCCATCTCCATCGTTTGTTTATGAAGACACTTTTTGGTGCTTGGCTTCCATAGCCTCTGTCGCAGAAGACCACAGAAGCATAGAAGTACGATTATTCAATGCTAAATATGCAAATATCGTATCTCACTTTCTATTGAGATTATAATCTAAACCGGGTCCAAATGGGTCCTGGTGTCCCGTCGAACGGTTTTCCTTTCCAATCGCCGTCTGGTCCAAGCGTTAAAGCGCTCTAAGCCCATTCATTACCTACTCGGCTCCATCCTACGCTCACTGAGAGACTGAAGTGTAAAAGCGCCACGTCATCACGCTAGCTGTTCGAAACCTGACGTCGTAGGGTAGAGTCTCATCACTTCCGATCATAATAGATTATTATTTTCACCAACTCTAACGTTATGTGACGAAAAGAGCCGTGAGCAATGACAATATTGACTTGACCACTGCATTTTTTGTGAAAAAGTTTCTCAGCAAACACAACATTATTTGTAATATATAAAGGGTAGTCTATCTATTTATCAGGCATTGAATAGGAGTATGAGCACATAGTCTATACAAATAAACGTTATTGTACCTTTTGTATTGTCAATAGCACTACTAACCCTACAAATAATAATAATTATAATAATAATAATAATAATAATAATAATAGAAAAAAACAAATACATACATATATTATTATATATTATATATAAATAATATACATATATTATTTATATATACATAATAATATGTATAATTATAAACGTATTTATAAAAATAACAACATAGTTATATTACATTTGTCATGTGGGAGCTGTTCCTTCTATGCCAGAGAAGCTGGTGAATTCAAACTTGTTTACCATGAAACGGTGAACCCTGGCGGTCTGTTTTTAGCCCGCATGAAGCAACGCGGCACACTGCTTATGTCATCCAATACAGCCCATAACCCATGGAGAAGGGTCTCAGATAGTCTCCAGATAGGAGGGTCTCCAATGAGGTGGTCTGTTACATGTATTCATGTCTTTATTTTTGTGGAGGAGAAATGACACCAATTTGCACCAGAAGATAGCTTTCAATGTGGCACAGCGGATGAATACGCTGCCTCGATTAACCTGCCTACCTGCGTCACAGTCAAGCGATACACACACAACCAGATGCATGGTCAGCAATCCATATCCTGGGAATTCAATGCAAAATTCACTGTTGACACATGCTGTCAATCCATCACTATAATGCTGATAATACAATTACATACAAAATGGCATAAAGACAGACAGGCAAGCAGATACATAGACACAGACAGACAGACGGACAGACAGATACAGATACAGACAGACCGATACATAAATAGATGGCTAGTCTATCTAGATAGATAGACATGTAGGTAGATATATAGGTAGGCAGATAGGAAGATCTAAAGAGTGTGGAAGTGTTCCATAATGCAAATGGGTCCCACAAGGGGCCAGACGGTGTGAAGACCAGTCACATATGAACCAGCCGACATGTTAGGAATGCCTCAGATGAAACACTGGATGCCCAGTTTTCTATTTCAAGATTAGTGCTGAGCAGGAGATCTTCTCTCAAGTGCTCTGAGCCTGAAGTGTTCCCAGACCAGAGCGGAGTGTTGGTGCAGACATATTGCAAATGTGATAAGACATGGCCACAATGGATGCGGAAGACTGCATTAGGACCGACGTAGACACGGTGACCGTGTTGCCGTGTGAAGATTACGCGAAACAAGAGCCGGAGTGTTCTGAAGTGGAGGACCTGCAGAATAGGTAAGGATCAGTCCCTTTTCAAACAAATGACGACTGAACAGTTGAGTGAAATGGTGTAGGAAATGTTTTACTTTAAATGATCCCTTTGTTAGTTTGAGTCAGATAAACTTATGAAATCAGACATTTGTTGGCACTCATGATGACAACTGCTACGGGTGCGCATATCCCTGCAAGTATAAGACCAACAAATATAATTTAACATCATATAATGGGGTTAAGTTTCTTCATTAGCTGAACACCCCAGTGCTCAAAACGTTTTGCGTTGTGCTTGTGCGTCCAGCCTGCGCCAGGCGCTCCACGATGAGGCGGTCCGGCCCAAGATGCAGTGCCTGATGATGGACCCGTCCTTCTCCATCGTCACCATGCAGGGCGAGGACAGCGGCATTGAGTGGGAGACCAGCGCCAGTCGCTGCCCCACACCTTGGGTCTCTGAGGTCGGGGCCGCCGCCGCTCCGGAACCGTACGCCGCTCCCTCTCTCCGTCCGGCCACGCCCGGAGCCCCTCCGGCAGGGAGAATCATCATCGTGATGGACGAGGAGAACATCTCCAGGAGGAAGAGAACCAAAGACAGAGAGCCGAGCACCAAACAGCAGCAGCAGCAGGAGGCTTCTGACGAGCATGACGGGGTCGCCGGGAGGCCGGAGTTGGTGGGATTCTCCCTTCCAAATGTCAAGCCGGACCAAGGACAAGAGACGGAAGCGGAGAATCCCACCGGAGATCACGAGCAGCAGGTCTTCTGCCTGGTGGCAGAAGGCTCCGAGATCCTGAACATCGTTGTTCCTCCCATGCTGGCTTCTGTCGACGAGGAAGAGAGCACGGCCATGGAAGACAACCTGTCCTACTTGGAGCAAAGCCGGGTGGTCAAGTCCAGCGAAACGACGACAGATGTGTTTGAACTGAACGACGATGCCCCAATCTCAACAGAAGCGGACCGATTAAACGCGAATGAGAGGAGACAGGCGGCCTCAAACCCGCACGGGGCCCATGCAACAGATCCACCGGGGGCCCCTGTGTCGAGGCCCCCTGCCCGGGCAGCCGCTTCCAACGTGGATTACTTTGAGAATTTCACCTTGGTCGATGCTCAGGCCCCAGGAAGTCCTGCCGTCCTTACACAGGACCAAGAGACTCCCCAGACAGGGGAAGAGGCAACGCACAGACGAGATCACCCGGAGCCCAGTGTGACCCAGAGCGGTCGGAATGAAAACCCGGAGGAGGCAGAGGAGGATGGGGAGGAGGACATGACGTGCGCACTTCTTGACGATGTGTTCTACGGCGGCACCGCCGACGCGGCGACCCCAGGGGATTCAGAAGTGGAGGAGTGCCGGTGCCCTAGATCCCCGCTGAAGCAGAGCGGCTCCGCGTTGTTTGGCAGCCAGGAGGAGATCCTCACGCCCATCTTCCTCCCCGAGGGACCGGCGAAGATCATCGACCCTATTTTGTTCGAGGAGCCCAAAGCCATGGCGTTCCTGTACACAGACCTGTACGAGGAGGCCATCGGCAGCAGACTGCAGGAGGAGGATGCGCAGAGCCAGGCCTCTGAGAAGTCCTTCCACAGCAGACACTCAGACCGCGAGGCCAGGGGGTACCTGGAGAAGTACATGCTGAAGGACGAGACTCCCGTGGTGGACACAACCAAGAGGGAAAACCCTCAGGAGGACATCGAAGGTGTTCGATTGTTGTCCCATGATTCAAATGATTTGGTAGACGTGCCCGGAAAGGCTTATGTCTACAACGGGGAGGACGAAATCACAGACTTTTTCAGATCCAGCGGGAATTCCTCCCCGTGCGACATGAACCCGTTCGCTGAGGCCGCTCAGGAGGAGGACGCGGCCCAGGCAAAGCTCCGGGCCAGGCTAGAGGTCATAAAGGCAACCCAACAAATGTTCCCCCCTGCTAAACCCAGAGAAAGAGACTGCAGTGACAACCGGACAGAACCAACAAAAAGTTCTGAAAGCTACGAGTTTGAGTCAGAGGGAGCAGACTGGAGTCTCGCGCCTGAGGAGGAGGAGGAGGAGTTATACAAAAGCTTTCCTGACGAACTCGGGGCGGAGTTCTCTGACGAGGGGGCCAAGCCGGTGGTCCCCCCGAGGAAAAAGGCAGCCACGGCTCCCAAGACGTCCCTGGACCTGACCCCTTTGAGCCCGGTCCAGGGCCCGGACGAAGGAGACGAGGCTGGGGTGAAGGAACAGAGGGTGGAGGACAAAGAGACGGCGTCCCCGGCTGAGACAGCTGACGAGGCAGACGGAGAGAAGGAGGAGAGCAGTTGGCCGTCGCGTGGGCTGACCGCAGACACGAGCGGTCAGGCGGGGAGTGTGAAGGAAGAGGGCGCCAGCAGGGACTTGGTTGGGAATAACGAAGCAAAGGAACACACAGATATGGCGTCCACCGATGTAGCAGACATGGATTTGAGATTAGACCAAGAAGGAACATGTGTGACTGAATCTAGTGGGGAGGACGACTCCAGGTCTCCCCCACCTTCAGTGTCTGAGCCTGCTAAGGAGAAGGGCCGATGTATCATACTGTAATTGTTCTATGGGTAACAGTATATCCAAAGTCACAATTGTAACATATCAGCCGGCTCGTGGCACGACATAACAAGTCTGTTGAAACTGATGGTCATCATTTCAATAATGGTATCAAATCTTATGACTGAACTAGAATAAAATAAAAGCCTTTCTCTTTGTTTACAAAGATTGTACTATTGACACTTAAACCCCTCCCCTTCACCTTAATCCCCTCCCTCTCACTGTAAACTCCTCCCTCTCAATGTAAGCCCCTCCCTCTCACCCTAAACCCCTCCCACTCACCCTAAACCCCTCCCACTCATGCCGCCCAGCTTCACGGAGGACCTCTGTTGTTACGTTACTTTTTATTCTAAAAGCCTCCCACGTGAGATAGGCTCGATCTCATTGGGACTTTGACTTTTACTTGTTTTAGTTCAGTGGCGTCTTAGATAATTTGTAAAGCCCAAATTGTGTAATCATGTTTAGCAACTTAATCTGCGGTTGTTGACAAGTGCTGACATGGCATGATGTATTGTTTTGTGATTTCCATTATAATCCATATTCTAATTACAATCTTTTGCTCAACCATTAGGATCAGACAAGATGTCAACCATATCTTGTAGAATAAAGTCCTATATTTGGCATATTCAACAAGTCCTTTATTGTGAAGCAGTTCAACAAGTTCTATTTGATTGAGGGTTCTGGTTGAAGAATTACAAAGATGTGCTGACCTAAGTTTTGAAAAAGAAGCATTTGAATAACACGGCCCTGCATATTGACATATGAAGCCTAGCGTGACGCAGTATATGTGATATTATCCAGTTATTCCAGTTATAAATAGACTCCTCTTGGCTCCTTAGTCACACAAACGATCTTAACTAAACTGTCATTTAAACAAAAACAAAAGCCTTCATGTGTAGACCAAATAGAACACTGTTAAATCATATTTTATTTAATTCACTCCAAGAACTAGTCCATATGAGTTCTTGAACCTGTCCCACAAATGTCAGAAAAATATGTTTTGTAACAAGCAACAAAATATAAGGGAAATAATGACTTGGACAATGTACATAGGCTGTTATTGAGCTATGCTAAATATATGGGAAATAAGCCACCAAAACATTTAGATTTTGTTATGTTATGTTATGTTTTACCTCCAAGCTATTTTAAGTAGATGCCTTTGACGCTTCTCCACCACGAAGACAGATGGCAGCAAAGCGTTTATTGCTGCTCGCCAGCTACCACATTTGATCGCGTAGAAGCAAGTGGGTCACCTACCGCGCATGCGTGAGATTCAAGCATTTGCAATGGACGACTGTCTATCTCCTGCTGTCTGTAACGATGAAAACCATTCCTACTCTTTTGAGAAATGTTCGTCCGAGGACGGAGACGTAGACGTGTTTGGCGACCTTGCTGCCCTACCTGTAGAGGTGTGTGAAAGACGGCCCACGTGCTCACGATGCCGGTATGTTATGATCATCAGCCTCAGCCTCACGGGACGCATCATGTCCTGATTCCCATTTCGTGTTCACATATTAAGGAGTCTCGATTACGTTTACAAGGAACAATCTGTACAGGATCCAAATTCCCCTTTTCTGTCTTTTCTCCCTCTTTAGTCGTCCTCAGAAAGTATGCCTCTGCCCCTTTCTTCCTGTTCATCCTTTGGAGGTATCAACATGTTTGTACATAGTACAGCATCCAGCAGAGGTATGTGGGTCAATGTTCATTCAGCGCCATCAGTCCCACGGGATTCTAACGAGATGTCGTGAAGGAAACACTAAAAACAAACGCGTAACAGTCGGGTTGTGTATTGATACTTGAAGGAGAGCAGAGTCCTGCGCACAGTGCCTCTCATCGCTGCTTGCCTGCCTCCAGGGAAATGCAACGTCATAGTTGGCCGGAGATTTAGCGAAGAGAGGTGACCGACTTTTGTTATTTTCCATTCTATAACTTGTTGCTGGAGTGCATGATTCGTAGTGTGTCCTTGAGGCACCCGAATGGAAGCTACAAACAATTGTATACAATTAATAACGATAATAATAAGGAATAAAATAAAGAAACTTATACACACGCACATTATATCTTTACATGTTTTAAATGTGCTGTCGATCTGCCTCTGTTCTCAGGTATCCTGACCTGGCTGCAGTGTGCCGAGACCCTAGAACCTTGATCATGTACCCGGGCCCCGGGGCCCAGAACCTGGAGGAACTGCTGCAGTCTGAGCCAGAGGCGGGTACCGCAGGGTTCAACGTTATCCTCATCGATGGCACCTGGAGCCAGGCCAAGGACCTGTTCCTGAGAAATGACCTGCTGCACTTGCCCAAACAGGTGGCTATATTTCCTCATGGCATCTGTGAGCCAGATATACCCTCTACCTGAGTCTCTGTGGAAACGCGCGTCTCAAGGCTGGCTTATACTACTCCGTGAAGGGCTGTACACGGAGACGGAGAGCCCTCTCCGTCCTCTCCGGACGCGTACGGTATTTTTTAACTGTCCTTCACTCCATCGAGGGAAAACGGAGACAGCAAGGGCTTTGATTCGTCCTCTAACAACATCATTTCCGGAATAACTTCCGGTTTGACTACTGGCAAATTGCAGTACTTTGTAAATAGTATTTACATTTAAAGCATTTCATTTTTAATTATAATTTTTTTTTATTCCTTTTCAATCACAATCTGCTGTATGGACGCATCAAGCGACTGAACGTCAACCTGTTTACTTTACCTGTTTACTAGAACTTTGAGGCTCGAGGGGTCTCCGTGGTAACGGAGTCGGATTACGTATCACGGAGTAGGAGTAGTATAACCCAGCCTTAAGGCTTCATCATTAAATAAATATAAAGTGTGCTGGACATCACATTGTGACTGATGTGAGATGACTGTGGTTGTGATGGGAGCAGGTTCAGCTCAGCAGGACTCTATCCAGCCAGTATGTGATCCGCACTCAGCCCACAAACATCTGCCTGTCCACCCTGGAGTGTGCTGCCCTCACGTTGTCCACGCTGGAACAGAGGGAGAGCATCCAAGAGGTGACCATGTCCATGCTTTTCCCCAGCAATGCTGGTGTATATGTAGAACAAGCTTACCTTAAAGGGGAACTCCGGTGTAAAATGGTTCTGGGATATGTTTAGTACGATAACAAGTTTAAACGTTTGATATAGAGCAAAATAAATCATATACGACGCTAAGCTAAGTTAGATGTTTTTATCCGATTCTACCAAAATGCTAATACGTCTGTGTCATGGGGGCATCGACTGACGTCAAAAAGAAATCGCTTTTTTAAACCACTTGGCTAGAAGAAGCCTGACTTCACTGATTTTGCTTCCGAACAATTTTACACCAGAGTTCCCCTTTAATATTCGTGTTTTAATGCGTGATCTAGTAGGCAGACGGCAGACGGCAGCAAGCACTTCACTTGAATCTTTTGCATCTGCCGAATTGGCGTGGGTGGGGTCATTGGCCGATGGCTGGTGTTAATTGTGACCCCACCATCCCCTCGATCTCCAGGTGCTGCTGAGGCCCCTGAACGCCCTGTGTAGCTTCCAGCTCCAACACGGGGCTCAGATCCACCACAGCAAGGAGCATCTGCTGAGGAACGGCCTGTACGACAAGCCCATGCCCAAGAACAAACGCAAGATCAAGAGGATGGAGAAACTGGTCACCCAGCAACCGCTTGACTGACGGGTCCAGGCAGTGGTCTGGTCCTATCTGGCTCTGGATCTATCCAGGACTTTCAGGGGGTGGGGAACTGGGTTGGTATTTGGCGATGAAGCAATCCAGTGGCCAAACAACTAATACAAAAGCAGGTGACCTACTCGTTTGTGTTGTGGTTACCCCGTTTTGGTGGGAAGGCTTCTGATTGGACGATGGACAGTTAAATTGACATGTTTTTACATTTGTGCTCTGTGCTCTGTGTTCATGTCAACACGGTTTATTCCCTGAGCTGATTGGGATAACTGCACTATGTACAAAAATGAAATAACTTCTGGGTTTTATTTATTCGTTACACATTTTAATGCAAATTGCTTCTGTTGGTGCGAAACATACCAAAGTTTAATTGTAAATGACTTGGATGACTTGATGTTGCACACTGCTTTTCCTAATACATTGTCACAAGGTTGTTTGCATTATAGAACACTAACTGCCATTTTATGAAATGTACAAGATATTTTCTATATGGTTACAAGGCAGCTCTGTACAGTTGATGGGACACTAAGCTGTATGTGTGTGAGATTAGTGTGAAGATGTGTTCCATGAACTCACTGGTTTTCAAACTGGGGGGCTAGCCAGTAAAGCAGGTCTCTTTTTATTTGACCAAACACATTCTGGCATATTCAAAAACCTCATTGGACTTGTTTCTGGATGTTATGTAACTGCTATGAACTATTTGACATTTTTAACAGTTCTTGTCTTGGCAATGTCTTACCCTGGGTCACTAACAGCAATCAACCCACACAACCTTTGTATTGTTATCTTTAAGAGTAGAAGCCATGTTGTTCTCAGCAAGTTGATACTCGTTCACTGCTAACTTCGTTGATAGAGCTATCTCAGAAAATAAAGCAAACTATACACTGCTCAAAGAAATAAAGGGAACACCACATGCTAGTTCTCAATGAATAACAATATTCCAGTTGGAAATCTTTATTTAACTGCTAGGCTCCGTACCCACCTCTCCCTGTGAACACCTCTCCCCTGTGCTCTTCAAACTACTCTGGCTCCCCATCCGCCAACAGATTAACTACAAGGTCCTTGTTGCTTACCAAGCCATCCACTCCACCAGTCCATCCTACCGACCCATCCCACACACATTTGTGGATGTCGGGCCCTCAAACCACTAATGGAGTAGATTTTTGGCCGTTTGAGTTGAAACTTGAAGATCATTGGCCTGCTGGAGGTCATTCTGTAGGGCTCTGGCAGCGCTCCTTCTGTTCCTCCCAGCACAAAGGAGCAGATATCAGTCCTGCTGTTGGGTTGTGGTCCTTCTTCGGCCCCCTCCACGTCTCCTGGTGTACTGGCCTGTCTCCTGGAGTCTCCTCCATGCTCTTGACACTGTGCTGGGGGACACAGCAAACCTTCTCTCCATAGGACACATTGATGTGCCATCCTGGATGAGTTGCTGTAACTGGGCAACTTCTGTGGGCTGGAGAAACCGCCTCATGCTACCTCTAGTGGTGCAAACACTGCCAGCATTCAAAAAAGACAAAAATCTGCCAGAAAGGTAGAGAACAGAGAAATGTTCTGTGGTCACCACCTGCAGAACCATTCCTTTATAGGGATGTCTTGCTCATTTCCACCTCTGGTCTGATCTATTTGCACAACAGCAGGTGATATTGATTCCCAATCAGTGCTGCTTCCTAATTGGACAGGCTGATATCTCAGAAATATGATTGACTTGCAAGTTACAGTCGTTGTATTAGTGTTCCCTTAATTGTTTTGAGCAGGATATGTATTGTATTAATGGATTATCATTAAACTACACTTGTGGGACTGTTTACTGTATATTGGGTATGTGAGGGAGGGTCGATGTCATATACGTTGTAGCTAGTTGTACCATTTATTGGTTTCTATTGGTGTATATTGATCCAGTATCGCTACGACTGAACACTGAAAAGGAAACAGAACGCCACCCGGCAAGAGCGCCGCTAGGTGCGTGCGTTCGTATCTCTTCGAACAAACTGACGGTCAGTGCGCATGCGCTAGCCGCTCCGCTCCCCGCCATCTTTATTGCATGCTTTTGTTCATTCTGGAGTTAGCAGGGTCGACTAAATCACAATTACACAGCAAATCAAATCATTTTAAACGCGAAGCGCGTTGATCCACGACCGTCGTGGACTTGTACTCAGGGTTCAGTCGTGCGCCGTGGCCAGTGAGAGCAGAAAATGGACGACGAGCAGCCCAAGACCTTGTGAGTGTTATGTTAACATAGCTAGCTGGTACTGCTCACATTAACGTGTTTTGTATCCGCAATGGGCACATACGGGCCGCGAGGGAAGAGTACGTATCCGATAACCATGTTCGTGTTTTGAATGAGCATTTTGTGTTTTGCCCTGATGTTATCGTTTGGGCTACGCGCTTTGTAGCATGAACGAATACGGACGTAAGGTTAAAGTTAACGTGAACGGAATGGGCTCAGCCACAAGCTGTATGTGATGGTCCGTACTCCCATGTGTAACCCAGATCTCCTGCACATCTCCTGTGTTGTGCATGTTTGTCCCGCTCTCTGTCCAGGTATGTGGGAAACTTGTGCAGGGATGTGACGGAGGCCCTGATCGTGGAGGTCTTTGGCCAAATCGGACCCTGCAAGAGCTGTAAAATGATAGCAGATGTAAGCCGCCAAGACTATGTTTTATCAGAGTAAATAATGACTCACTTCGTTCCCGTAGGCTGCTGCTGTTTAGCATCCATTTCGCAAACGGGTATAGGAACTATTTTGAACTGTCGTGGTGGTTTGAGTGAGCCATGTTGGAGCAGAATTGAGGGTATGGGATTGACAGGAAGGTGTTTTATATTTGGTATTCACCTTGACATTGGCGCCAGCTGGCTATACTGGCTATACCACTTCATTTGAATGGCAAACGAAAGTACATGCATGTTATGGAGGTTGCAAACCACTACACTGGTTATATTGCAGCTTGCTTATACTCCAACCAGCATTTGAATATGCTGCAGTACAACAGTAATATAACGTTCATTACGCCTGCCCATTTTCCACTGATTTCTTTCCTAGCAACTATTGGCAGGCTTGATGCCTCTTTTGGGCTTTGTTCTTCCATCATTTCAATTCCCACCTGGTTTTTAGGGGAATAATTCTTGCCCTTCTTAAAACTATGTTCAACTCATGCATTGAATAGCTGCTGTAGCCTCGCAGCGGCCCTCTACTCTTATCAGAGCATGTATGCCAAGGCCCCTCTGGTGATCATAAATAATCCCAAAAAGATAATGATTCCGGCGACTGGCCGTGTAGTCACACTTACGGAGAGTTGCACTGAGCTGGTGGCCTCTGCAGAGAAGCTGATGGACAGACCTACGGTAGATGTTCTATCTAGAGGCCCGAGGCAGACCGACAGTGGCTCTTCCAACATGAGGCCCAGAGCCATGGTGGCTAATCCATGTCTGAGACCTTTGATAACTCCAATAATGATGATTTAGTATAATATGGACCTCTGGGGCTCTGTTCAAGGGCTATTTTAATAAACCTCACATGACAAGCAGCAGGTGAGTGGAGTAAAGCATGAAAACGCCACGGTTGAGTTTCTGAATGTCTTGTTCTATTTGCAGATGGCGGGGAATGATCCCTACTGCTTTGTGGAGTTTTATGAGCATAAACACGCTATTGCTGCACTCACGGCCATGAACGGTCGGAAAATCATGGGCAAGGTAAGCGATGACTTGAACTGGCTGAGTAGGGAGGGAGGGAGGGAGGGAGGGAGGGAGCAGAAACACAGGATGATGATTAAATAATAACATGACACCGAGCTCCATCTCACACAAGGGTCAAGGGTCAGGAACCAATGATGTCACTTCCATGCAATTATGATCAATTATGTGATGGATGATTATTAATTTTCCCAATGACATTAAAGCCACCGATAATTTTGCTTTAAATACACAATTGCTGATCTG
>JAOTIX010000105.1:7285295-7296698 GCA_027123715.1 Gaidropsarus macrophthalmus | reverse complement strand
GTGCTGTTTACTATAGGTGGTTTGTTTGTTATGGATGGGTAGTAGGTGATGGTTACCCTTCGCCCTCCCCAGTCTCCTCCCCCCTTTACCTCAGTCTCCTCCCCCTTTCCCTCAGTCTCCTCCCCCTTTACCTCCTCAGTCTCCTCCCCCTTTACCTCAGTCTCCTTCCCCTTTACCTCCTCAGTCCCCCCCACCTCTAAGCCTGTTCCATCTCCTCCGTTCTTCCATCTCCTCTTCTGTCTCCTTCCCCTCTAAGCCTGCTGCTGCTTACTGGGTTCTGCGGCTGCCTGGTGGGGGAGATTATTCGGCGTTGGAGGGAGAAGGGAGGCTCATGCCGCTGCATTCATCAAGCCGTGGGTAGCGGGCGCTGGGGCTCCGGGGCTCCGGGGCTCCGGGGTTCTGGAGCTCTGGGGCTCCGGGGCTCCGGGGCTCTGAGGCTCTGGGTCTGGGTCTGGGTAATGGGCAGGGAGCTTGGGGGTACGTGTTGTCCATCTCGCCCACAGATCAGCCCCTCCCTGGTGGAGATATACATCATGCAGACAAAGGGAACGCTTGACCTACATTCATGTATGTGAACTCAATCTCTCTCTCTATGTCACACACACACACACACACACACACACACACACACACACACACACACGTCCCTCCATTGCTAATTCATTTACAATTCAATTTATAGTCTTTCTACCATTCCTGTGTTTTCAATTTGTATCTGATCTTTTCTTATCTGCCTCCTGCGCTACCCGGAGAGAGTTTCATTTTCCCAGAGTGCGCCGCTCTCCTGAAGCCGTTCGCTCTCACTCCTCGCTTTCCATCACCCTATCTCACCTGCCAATCACGCTGGCACACTCCCGCAGACACACTCACACTCACTGACACTCACTCAGACCAACGCATGCCTACATATGCCTATGCACACACACACATACACGCATGCACACACTCACGCACACACACACACTCACTCAGACCAACGCATGCCTCCATATGCCTATGCCCGTGTCTGCGTGCACACACACACACACACACACACACACACACACAC
This sequence comes from Gaidropsarus macrophthalmus, assembly GCA_027123715.1. Taxonomy (NCBI): domain Eukaryota; kingdom Metazoa; phylum Chordata; class Actinopteri; order Gadiformes; family Gaidropsaridae; genus Gaidropsarus; species Gaidropsarus macrophthalmus. The sequence goes on along the minus strand of JAOTIX010000105.1, from coordinate 7,295,650 downwards.
ACACACACACACACACACACCTACATAAATAATAACCTGTTCACACATCCACACACTCACACACACACACACACATCTAAACACTTCCCCCTCTCAATATCCACGGCTGAAGTGCCCTTGAGCAAGGCACCCAAACATTGCTCCCCGGGCGCTGCACCGTGGACACTGCTCCCTGCACAGTGTGTGTGTGTGCTGTGTCGTGCAGGTGATGGGTCAAATGCAGAGAAACAATTTCACTCTACCTTGTGTGTGTGTGACAATAAAATGTGTGTGACAATAAGATGTGAAACACATCCCATGTGTTACACATCTAATGACAGTGAGGGGTCCCCTCTCCATGAAGGGGGAGAAGATGGTGCCAGGCCTAGATGAAGCTATATGTTCAGTGCTATATCAGGGCATACCCAGCTGTGCTTGAGATGTTCTTCAGAGGTGTCAAACTTGAGTGCATTTCCTTCCAACTATCTTGAATAAATACAAACTTGTGTTGTCAAAACGATGAGCACACTCATAACTGAGCTGTTAGCATGATGCTCTACCTTACTTCCTGCCTTGGTGTTGGTATATTTGTTTCTTTGGCGGTCGAAGAAAACGTGGAAGACGGATTAACAACCTGATGGATGGGAATCAATAACCGCTTGGGACTGTGCGGTCAAGAGAGGTCATAGAGGGGTCAAGACAACAGCATATCACTTTTGTTTTGCTTCTGAAATATCTCAGACCCTATAGGCATGGCTTCCCTCTCACAGAGCCCATACCTATCCAGAGTGCTTTTCCTGGTAGCTTTGAATGAAGCTTTAGCACTGCTCAAATCATTACTCGAAGACAACCATTCCTGAGGCATCAAGATGATGCTTCATCATTTTTCTATCATTAATGAATGTGTGCCAAGGCTATTGAATTAACTGGGAGGTAAGAGACATTACCGATCCCGTGAGGGAAATCCGACTTTAAAACGCAGTATATTGTGTTGTTATAATATATAACCTTTACATTGGCCAGGCTGTAAAGATCCATCTCATTTTGGTTTACAACAAAGGGGTAAAACCCAGGGTTAAACAGTCACATCCTCTTTTCCTGTGATTTCCGCAGAGTGGCATGCCTTCGGGCCCGATCGAACACTCATCTATCACCCTAGAGCTGTGTTTAATAGTGTGAGGTGTTGACTACGGTGTCAATTACTACCTGCCTCCTGACGTGTGAACCTCACGAACACTCGCGCGTATCAATCACCCACGGGTTCCACGCTTACAGAAAGTGGAACGAAATAAGACTTCTCTGGCATGCGTTCACACCGCTGTCGAAAGGAAGCGCGAAAAAGAGAGAGTTGAGAGAAGGAGAGAGGATGAGAGAGAAGAGGGAGGGATAGAGAGAGAAGAGAGAGGGAGAGAAAGAGGGAGCGAGACCTATATGGAACAAGGCCTGGTTAAGCACGAGAGCTACAGGGAAGTCAATATAGGTTCCATCGTAATAAAACTCAAAACTCCTTTTCAATTAAAACCCACTTCCCAGGTTGATGCCTGGCGACAACTCCGTGTAATCCCTTCCAGGTATGTGTGTCCCGCGTCTGCTTTTTGAAGCATCGCGGTGGGATTCCCTGCAGGACTGCGCATCGTTTAAACTGCGATGAAGGCCGGCGACAGCTCCAGTCATGGAAGAAGCTTCAGGCTGCAGCCGCGGTTAGCGGTGAGCTGCTCTGCAGAGAGAGAGAGAGCGGAGAGCTCAACTTATATGAAAGGGGCGAGGGCTCAAGGGGATTTATGCGGGTAAATAAAAGCAGAGAGGAGCTGGGCATCACGTCAGAGCCCAGACAGCCTGGGGTCCAGAATGGGGTCCTGTAGCCAGGGGGTTAGGATCGGGGAACAGCAGCAGGAGAAGGGCATAGCCCAGAAAAAACAAAACAACCACCAATAACACGACGCAGCAAGGATCAAAACCCATTCCGTCGCAGAAGGCGGACGAAGGAAGGATAATACGCACAGCACACAGCAGAGGGGTGTGAAGATATCCCCAAATCCAGCCCTTCCTTTATTGCCTTGCGTTCATCCCTCGATAGCGCATGTGCTATCCTTCTGGAAGGGCCTTGTTAAGAGATAATTATGTTCATCTGTTACCTCCAACGCCAGGGGAGGAGACGTGGGGAGAGGCGTGAACGCAGAGAGATGAGCATGTATAGAAAGAGAACTAGCTCTCCCGCCTGCGCCCAGCCTGTCCCGCCCTGCGCAGGTCACCTCTGGCTGGGTCTGGGGCCCGCGGAGATCAGCCTGTGGCGTCCTCCATCAGGAGTCAGCCATGAACGTAGCGTTAGCATTAGCCACTCCTGCTCCATCTCGCTTGTGAGACAGGGCGGCTTTATTCGACTTTCCTTTAACCTGGCAGTCAAGGGAGTCGCATCAAATCTTCGATTGCATTTAATGTTGAACTTCCTCAACGCGAGACCCGGGCTGCCCCCCGCCAGACCGTCCGTCTTTACTCCTTCGGCTCAGCGTGTGCCCATTGATCTGAGACAGAGATCAGAGGCTGCACCGTGTCTGCGCTGCAGCGCTGCTGTCCGGAACACCAACTCATTTGACCTGACATCGGTCCCTCTTGAAAAACTCCCTCTCAGATCCTCAACAGTGTTTGACGTCTGACCCTGCCCACCGCCCTCCCGCCACGCCCCAGACACCCCCGCCCTTTTTTAACCGCCCGTGTTGACAGACTCGGGGGTTAATTTCTTATCCTCAGACAGACAGACATCAGACAGACAGACAGAAATGTGCATAAAGAAGACGGATGACTCTTAGCTAGACAACCACGTGATGTGTGATTAAAATCTTAGTTCCTAATGCTCCACTTATTTAAAGATAGATAGATATATAGGAACTGTAGTATAGGTAGATGCATAATATAGATATATAGGTAGATAAAGAAATGACAAATATATAGGTAGATGGATCATAGATCGATAGAAAGGACGATAGATAATAGACAGATACAGATAGAGAGATTGAGAGAGATACATAAAAAGATATATACATACAGTCAGACATAAAAATACAGAGATGAAGAAAGACCAATAGATACATACATAGAGAGATAGATAGAAACATACACACACACAGATATGAATAGAGATAGAGCTATAGATAGATAGGTTGTTAGAGAACAAGCTTTCTGTGATATCCTAACCCATTGGTAAAGATATATTGGATATCTCGTCTCCAGAGGAGGCACGATACTGCAGACCACAGAACACTCCCTGTTCTGTGGTCTCCTGGGCTCCATCTGCCTCTCACATGCTCTCACAAAGCGGAGCTCCAAACACGTCCCACAATTTGTTTTGCAGTGAAAATGAGACTTCAGCAATTTCAGCCTGGAGTTTGTATCGGCTCAACTTAGTGACAAAAAGTAATACGGAAATGCTTTGTTTGGGTCACTGCACATAATAGGCTGATGCACACCATCTCCTCAGAGCCGTCTCTCTCCTCCCTCTGTTCTCTATCCCTGTACCTCTCTCTCTCTCTCTCTACCTCCCTCTCTCTATCCCTGTACCTCTCTCTCTCTACCTCTCTCTATCCCTGTACCTCTCTCTCTCTCTCTCTCTCTCTACCTCCCTCTCTCTATCCCTGTACCTCTCTCTCTCTCTACCTCCCTCTCTATCCTTGTATGCCCTCTCTCTATCCCTGTACCCCCCCTCTCTCTCTCTCTCTACCTCCCTCTCTCTATCCCTGTACCTCTCTCTCTCTCTATCCCTGTACCTCTCTCTCCCTCTCTCTACCTCCCCCTCGCTCTCTCTATCCCTGTATCCCTCTCTCTATCCCTGTACCTCTCTACCTCTCTCTATCCCTGTACCCCCTCTCTCTACCTCCCTCTCTCTATCCCTGTATGCCCTCTCTCTATCCCTGTACCCTCTCTCTATCCCTGTACCTCTCTCTCTCTCTATCCCTGTACCGCTCTCTCCCTCTCTCTACCTCCCCCTCTCTCTCTCTACCCCTGTACCCGCTCTCTCTATCGCTGTACCCCCATCTCTCTCTACTTATCTATCCCTGTACCCACTCTCTACTTCTCTCTCTCCATCCCTGTACCTCTCTCTCTACTTCTCCGTCTCTACCTCCCTCTCTCTATCCCTGTACCTCTCTCTCTACCTCTCTCTCTCTATCCCTGTACCTCTCTCTCTCTACCCCTGTACCCGCTCTCTCTATCGCTGTACCCCCATCTCTCTCTCTACTTCCCTCTCTCTCTCTATCGCCTCACTCTCTACCTCCTTCTCCCTCAAAGTCCTTATCTAGCTCCCCCTTTCATTCTCTCCACCCTGCTTCCCTCTCATCTCCCTCCCTCTCTCCCTCCCTCCCTTCGAGTTCTTTGTTCAACGTTTTCCATCACTGAAGCAAGTGTTAGGGTTCCTCCAGTTATCCCTGAGGGAGACCAAAGCCAACCTTGTGGCCCAGACAAGGGTAGCAGTGATGTTTAAGGGACAGTTCATGAAACACTACAAATGGTTTGTGCTTCTTACGAATTTCTATATTGAAATGAAAACAGATGCAAGTTGGTCAGTTGGATAGACTTGATGGGGGCAGTATAGCAGTATTGTGGTGAGAGTCAAAGGTGAAAGGTGGCAAGTTTGTGCCTGCATGGATTCATGAGGAAGACGTCCTTACCACCCCATAGCTCATTAATGACATCCAACACATTGACTTCAGACCCCTGGTGGAACAGAGCCACTGCATAGCAGGCCAGGAGCAGTAGTATTGCAGAGGCAGAACAGGAACATGTGATCCGTGGACCTCAGTAATATGCGAGTCTCCACAATGCAGGCGTGAATACAAATGAGGACAGGCAAGAAACGTTCTGCGTGCCCAACCCTTCAGACAAGGAGAACCTGTGTTTCATCTGCCGCTCCAAGCCCTGCGAGAGTGGCGAAAGACGAAATGAGAAGGAATCAGAAAACAGCCATGTGGTGATGCATGTTTATGACCTGATTGATTGATTTGGAGCATATTCCCATTCAGACATGTCACTGGGATGCCAGCCATGCACAGCCCATTAACTGCGTTCTGATCCCAAGCAGTGTCAGGGCCCTGTACGGGTCTGGGGATGACAGAACCAGACATGAATCACAAGAAGAAAATAAAAAGCCCTATTGATCCTTTGGAAAATGGGAGCAACATTAAAAAAACATCAAATTCCTTGCGTGGTTTCGGGGGGGAATGGGATTGGATCGGATGGAAGAGTGTGCAGGTATTTCAGCTCCCCACGCTTTGCATTTATCGTCCTCTTTTCATCGCAATTCATTCTGCTGTCACCGCGGAGACGCGGTGGCGGCTGAGGGCTTTTCAAAGCGAACACAAGGTTAATAACGTGACGAGGGCTTTGTCCTACACCGCCCGTCCAAAACAGAGTGCAGGTGACACCTGTGTGAGTCATCCCCTCTCTGCTGCTAAGACCAAGACAGACAGGGGCTTAAAGCACTTTACACTTTATCTTTCCCCCCTCACCACCAAGTCATCCTCCACGAATTTCGTTATATAACTACACACTCTTTCAAACAGTCTGTAGAACATTCCAGATTGGACCGGACAGACAAATGAACAGTAATGTGTCACGTTTAATCTCTGTCTTGTCACCGAACAGGCGGCGAGCAGGAGAGGTTAGCGCAAGGAAGAAAACGAAGGTCGTAAAGTGGTTGCTTTTAGTCCGTCTCCGGAAGAATGAGAGAACGGAGAGCGTTGCCCAGGAGGGCCAAACTAACAGACACCCTGCAGACAAAGTGGGTCTCGAACCCAGAACATGTACGCGTTTCAGATCAGGCACACTACAGAACTAGGACTAGGTGTGTCCTGACTTCATGCAGCTCCCTGAACATGCATGCCACACGTGTCCACGCATAGAGGGGAGGGGAGGAGCTCATAGAGGACATGCCTATGGGCCTGTCTGTATTTGAAGTGTGTGCATGCATTTCATGCCTATGTGTGTGTGTGTGTGTACGTGTAATTAGTGAAAAAAGAATTCCCTCATTGTGGGACTGCTGAATGAAATCTTCTGGAGGACTTGTCCAGTTGGGGGAATGCAAGATTCAAGATCAAGATGGTTTTATTGACATATGCACAACAATTAGAGCAGTCACTGGCAATGAGCAGTCACTGGCAATGAGAAAAAAAAAAAGAGAATACATGTACGAACTTGGAATAGATGTCTCACGGTACTGTCTCTCTGTCAATCCACCTCCTCCACGCACTCGCTCTCCCCCCCCCCCACCGCCTCATTCCATGTACAAAGCAGAAGGTCAACGGAGAAGAACAATTACAGAAGAAGGCGCTGAAGGCCATTGATTTTAGAAAGGAGGAAAGTGTCACAGCCACATCATCTCATATTGGTAAGTGACTTCACATGTTGTCATTGCCGCGCTGTCTTGAGTACGATGATAATGTTGGGGGAGAAGGGCTTCGATCACTCCGGTCTACGTCAGCCAGCTCCAGGCTCAAGCCTTGCGCCAGATGAACACAGCTAGGGGGGGAAACTATTCTCCGATTTCCTGTGTAAAATGTTCAGCGTGGCACTACCCGTAACTATTATCTTCAGAAGAGCAGCATGCCAAGGGGCTGGTTTGCTGGAGATGTCTCGGGGTATATTGCCCGACTTCCAGGGAGTTTGAAATTGGCGTATTTCTCTTCCTCCAGTTCAAGACTATCTCAGCAAAATGACCAATGTACCAGACAAAGAGAGCGTTTTCTTATGTTTTGCATGCAACCTTCAGTCGAACTGTTGCTCTGTGTTGGCACATCCACTTCAAAAGGGCCTATTATCCACACTCTTTCATTAACACGCCATTCAGGGGTGTGTGTGTGTGTGTGTGTGCGTGTGTGTGTGTGTGTGTACTCCACTTACTCAATAGGTGGTGTGCTGAAATACCACAACTTGTACTGCACCATCCATCACCCCAGATGACGTAACATGAACATAAAGCAGTTTCAGATCCTTCTCTCAAACAACCAGTTAGATTGATCCTATACAATGTTGAGCAGCCAGAGTGTGTGTGTGTATGTGTGTGTATGCGTATGTGTGTGTATGTGTGTGTAGGTGTGTGTGTATGTGTGTGTAGGTGTGTGTCTGTGTATATGTGTGTGTGTGTGTGTGCGTGTAAGTGTGTGTGTGTGTAGGTGTCTGTGTATGTGTGTGTGGGGGTGTAGGTGTGTGTGTGTATGTGTGTGCATGTGTGTGCGTATAGGTGTGTGTGTATGTGTGTGTACGTGTGCATGTGTATGTGTGTAGGTGTGTGTGTGTGTAGATGTGCGTGTAAGGACAGTTGTACAGGGCTGCCTCTTTTTGTACATATGGAGGCGGTGTGTATTTGTGTGTATGCATCTGTGTGTGTGTGACACATTCAGCACTCCTGTTTTATTTAAGTCAGGCTTTTATTTCAGTCTGCACTTCACATTCACGTCTAACCTGAGCGCCAACTCCCATTTCACTTCGCTCCCTCCTCGCCTGAATGTGTCTGTCGTCGCGGCGACAACAGACACTACTCCAGGAGCCAGTTACTACGACAACGACAACACAACCGACTGCAGCGGTTGGAGCGGAGGTATTGCTCACGCGTCAGACCTGAGCTCCGTACCCTGAAGCGCTGCTGAACTCAAAGCGTGCGCCACCCAACACCGCGTGTAGACCGGCCATTTGTAGAAATAGACTGAAAAGTGGATTCCCTTCTGAAGGATTCTTTGACTCTCGCGGATGCGATTCCTTTGGTGGGCACTGATTCTCAACTCCGCCCCCTTCAGTGGGTGGTTCCAGCCCAGGCTCTGTGCCCCCCACCCCCCACCAGAGGTTCTGTTAGGACACAGCTGGAACACTGGGTCCCAGATTAGCTGCGGCATTGATCTGGAGTCTGCAGCGTCGCCCTGAAGGGAGTCCTAACACCTCGTCTAATGGACTCTAATGATATTAATTGGCTGCAGGACGGCTGATAAGACTCTGAAAGGCACTGGAGCATATCTTAGGCCTCCAATTCACCCCCGTGCTTAACACCCTGGAGAGAGAGAGAGGGCAGGAGAGAGGGAGAGAGAGAGAGAAAGAGAGGGAGAGAGACAGAGAGACATAGAGAGGAGAGATACACATTTAACAAAAGCAGGGAACAACAGACAGACGTGTGCGCCTGCCGAAATGATCAGCGGACCCAGTTCACACCAAGAATGGTTTACAGAATCTGTTGTCCACCTGTCCGCGACAAGATTCAAGATCTCAAGATTCAAGATGGTTTTATTGTCATATGCACAACAATTACTGAACAGTCGCTGGAAATTCTTTAGTCCTGGGCTCCTCCAACAGTGCAATATAAGAAAAAATAAAACAGAAAATATAAGGGAATACAAGTATGAAAGCTGAGACTTAAATAATAAAAATACAAATAAGAATACAAATTAAAAAAATACAAATTATAAAAATATATACAACAATAATAATAATAAAAAGTAAAATGTGAAATGTAAACAGACGTGTTTGTATTGGAGTTGCTTGGATCATTTGATATTTCAAATGTGAGGAAGATGCTTTGAAACACCACTTTCTACGAACACCAGCACATCTACAAGTTCAATGACATACATTGAACCCGCCACCCCAGCCCTGCTCCACCTCCTCCATTGTTGGAGGCTGATTGAACGAGATGAAAGCACAGTCTTCGTGGCGTGTTGGAGTGTCAGCCCAGTCGATGCACATCTGTTCTTTCATGCATGCACTGACGGAGGTAGTGAGGCGGAGTACCCAGGGTGTGGAGGGTCAAACTACGTCTCTCTGCTCAGAGTTCTTTCAATGGCCATAAAATACAGAAGATGTCTCCTCTGGTACCACCAGCAGACTAGTTGATCTGAGGATCTGCTTTTGTTTTTCGTAGAGTCTGGTAGAAATCAAACTAAATTCAGGTACTAACGGAGGACTATGAATGAAAGAGTATGTGTCTCCCATCTCTCTCCCATATCCTTGTCTGCTCTCATTTCTACACAATATTCAGTCGACAGTACCAACCCAAGCAGATCCGTCTCTGGGGGTTCGAACACGTGTCGGACGTCCTCCTCACTAACCCTGTGCTGTGAAGGCAGAAATATTCTGAGTGTGACATAGTTGATGACTTTTAATGTGTGCAATCCCCAAAATCTGTTTTGATTTTGGCAACACTCTTTTAAAGTGTAAGTAAATATTAAGTCAGTCACATGACGGTGAATGAAACTCTAATGAAAGATGAATTGAAAACCAAAATGCTGAAAACGATCGTAGATGATAGTATTTCCATAATGCAGGTGTAATACTCGTGCATATGTTTCATACGGCTGGTTTGATTTGAAGAAATGAGAATCTCCCAGAGATTGCCTCTTTAACCTTCCTACCTTTCTTCAGAGGCCAGGTGAATCTCTTCCCATTCGATTACCAAATTGTCTGTCAACCTATGGAGGGAAAAGCCAATGGCTTTTCGACAAGCTTCAAACAGTGAGCTTTGATCTGTGCCTAATGGAGTCCTATTATGTTCCCCAGCAGCAGTTTATAATCCTATTTTGTTCAATTTAATCCTCAGAGGAAAAAGTCATCACAAAAGATCATTCGAGAACCAGGAAAATACAAGTCACAACTCGTGCACAGCTCACGTTAACGGATAGCTTCAGCGTAAACATGTATTGTATTGTTCGAGGTACTCCCGGATCACTAAAGGCACTGGCCCTCTGGCCAGCAGAACAACCAGAAACACTGGAGGGCCTTCTGGTCCTCAAAACTCTGTCCATTACAAAGGCTGGGACCTGAGACACGCTAACACATTTCACAATGTCACCAGGAAAACCGTATTACATTTGTCATCAATTTGAATCATTCATTTCTTCTTCTTTAGATTCGCTTTTTCAATTGTCATTATTGATGATCAGAAAACTAGGGACAACAAAAAAAGGCTACCAATCCAATTTCAAGCATGAAGTGAACAGGTCAGCGCTAAGCAATCATAAAACGATTTGAGTACTCCTGGACATCTGTGCGCTGTGTGTGTGTCTTTGTAGGACAAACACAGCCTCTATACAGTGTTCTCATTAAGTTCTTATTTCCGTCTTAGATCTGAAATAACAAGCGGATACATTAAGTGGCCTCTACAGTATCAAGCTTTTGGCTAACACGATGAACGTGCAATTCTGATGTAGCGCTCATGAGGTTAAGGACCAATGAGCTAAAGGAGAAGGGTGTTCCCTAACCCAGCCTGAGCCACCAACTGCTTATTGATCACAGGAAGCATGAGTGGGTGTCCTCCGATCAAACACACACACACACACACACACACACACACACACACACACACACCCACCCAGACACACACCCACACGCACATGCCCACGCACACG
>JAOTIX010000105.1:7265471-7285195 GCA_027123715.1 Gaidropsarus macrophthalmus | reverse complement strand
GTGGCATCCTCAATACATCCCCCGGTACACAAAGACAGCACCGCTGCCAGGGCGCTGTCCAGGTGAAGATATGAGCAGAGGATGTGTGGATTTCCGTAGGGTGAAAATCTATATGGCTTTGATAACAGTACTGATTATGTGCCACGGATGTAAGACCCAACTGGTAAGTGCTGGAGCCCATAAACTCTGAACCTGAACGCCCGCCACACATTAACCATAAATCCTTCAGTTTTACCTCAGGGTACACCAGCTTCTGTGTTCTTAGGGCTACACTGGAGAAGGACAACGTTTTGTAATGTAACAGAGAAACTACAGAGGCCAGTACAAAAAGAGGGAAGGAGATAATGAACCAACTGCAACGTGATGATTCCATGTGGTCAGGGGAGGTCTGTCGTCCGGTTCAGTGTTGATCACTGCCTGTTCTCCTGGCTCACCACTAGGAAGCTACCCGAAACGCTTTGACTTGCTTTGAAATATTGTCGCCTGCACCTTGACTAAGTGTAAATATTATAAATCGATTAAATCATTAACTCATCTGGTGTTAGATTGCATGTTAAAAATGGCTACAAATATCCCAAATTTGTCAAAACGCAGTAGCAAACGAAAACAAGGGCCTATTTATTGCATTCACGATATAATAACATTTTTAAACAGGCTAGCCTGTTATCAACTGAATATCTCAATTGTCAAACAATATACTGCAGCGCACAACACACACAGACACACATACCTAATCCAATAGCTTTGACTCAAAGTGTCTGCCTCATGAAAACAGTTTCAGGGTTAGAGCAGTTCAGAGCTGCCTCCAGACATCCTTACACAGGGAGAAGTTCTGGAAAAGAGTATGGGGTAACATGGTTGATTCAAACGTACCGCTGAGGGGATTCGAGGACCCTCTCCTCTCATGTCCCTGGCTGCTGAGGTGTACGGGCTGGGCAGATCCCCAGAGCTCTGCACTTCAACGGAGACACAAGAGGCAGAGAGAGAATCCTGTTTCATTAGCCCCAGGGTGTCGACAGTCACACAGCTTCCTGTTTTTTCCTCCAATTAACATTGGTGGGCGTCGTTATTGACGAACGTTGGAGCACGCTGCTGTCTAAACACTGTGGGGTCAATGACAACCGAGGAGGCGGGTAATGTCAGGAAGAACAGGAGGGCATGAAACATCACGTTCATAGGAATTCAGCAGAATGTAGTTCATGGACTTGTTTGAATAACTGATTATGTTGTGGGAACAACTCCACTACAGAATGTTTCCAGCAGCACGCTACGATACCAACACTTTATTAATGAATGACACTGCATCAGCAGCAACTGGCTTCCTGGTTAAATTATTGATGATCCGATTGATATCTGGATGTAGTCATTCATCTTGTGTTGAAGGAAAAGTAGTCCCCTGTTTACTTCCAACCAAGAACAAGGAAAATATGTTTTTGGGTCCCTTTCTAAAATATAGTGCAAAAGCAACCACATGAGGAACAGGGTAACAGTACACTTCAACAAGAGGAGCTATAAAACAAGAGGTTTAAAAAAGTATTTTTAAGAATGACATATTGCAATAATGTGTGTATTTTCCATCTCGGCTTATAATTCTTAAATCTTCTGTTCCCTTCACTTGAAGTCATATAGTTGTATTTATATTCCATGGTTGCAGCAAAGCTTCCAGAGAGAAAGTGAAAAGTGTAATTGAGCCAGGTTTAAAGGTAATCAATATGAGATATGGCTGTAACACGAGCCCATGGAAAAGTAAATTTTTTTTAATGCAATTTGCGGTGAAGTGGATACTTTCTATTATAATACATAGCCAATAAAGGCAAACACATTAAACCATAGAAGCCCAAGTGAAACACCTTTCTCATATTTTGATTGATTATACGTTCTCTTTCTTTATTTCCTGTTCTTGCACCTCTCTTGTTCTCTCTCAAAGAAGAAGAAGAAGAAGACAAAGCCTTCCACACCTGTCCTACCGGTGGCCAGGCATTTTATTCATACTTTAACATGCATAACCAGTGCACCAGTGTCTCTACAGGGAACCCCAGTCTTCCCATGGGGGTCACTGTGGTCTGGCTGCAGAGGTCAGCAATACAGGGAGGCCTGTGGTTGGAGCGCTATAGTTCTCATTCTGACGAGCCCTCTTCAGTTTGGCCAACTTCATTCTATTCTGGGGGCAACAGTGTGATGTCTAACCGTCTAATCAGGAGGATTTTTTTTCAGGGTTCATTTGCTGGTACACCAAGCACTTGATTTAAAAATTATTGAAAATCAATATCATAAAGTAAACATCAACAAGCCAGTCGTCAGGCCCAGTCAACTTTTATCCAAAGTTAAGATTCAATTTAACTTTGACAACTTCCTGAACCATTTTGAGAAAACCCATCCTCAGCAAACTTTTGATAAATAGCCCTTGGGCTGGTCGTTCCTTTCATAAATCGGTTGTTACAATGGATCCAACAAATCACAAGATTTACCTCCAACAATGCTGTTATCACATCCATCACTTTGGCAGCAGCGGGCTGCGTGTCCCACTGTTCTTTAGGTCCGGCTGATGCGGTCGCATTGGGTCTAAACGATATCCCCATTTCCCTAAACCCCTTCAGCACTTGCCCGTCTTCTCAGTTGAGTCGTTCATTCAGGCTCCATGGTTGAAAACAAAGTCAAACGTCTGTGTTGCTTCATACAGATTCTGGACAATGCCATTGTAACACAGAGAGCCGTGCTCAACATCATGAGTCACGTGAGGCACGTGGATTACACCCACACAACATCCATTGTGTGTATATTATGTTAAATATACGAGGCAGGAAGTCACTGAGGACCAGGGAAATGGGTTCCTAGCCAAAATCAATGCTTCATGTCAAATTTCTCGCTCACCTGTACAATATATATTGGCTTTCCCTCCCTCTGACTGCTTCCAGTGGTCGAATGTGCTTTTGGGATAAAAAAAACATAGGATCAAAAACACATAGAAATGCCATAAGCATATTGTATTCAAATATAATTCCCTGTTTTACTGTAAAAACTTCATACAATTTAGTCCTGAAACATGTGATTTGGGACTCTAAGCAGCTGTAAATCCAGTTAACCTGTCATCACGGAGCTGGGAGGGGTGAGGCCAAATTATATCCATGGATAGGCTGAAGGAAATCAAGGATCCCACCCAATGCCGCTCAGCTGGGAGTCCTGAGCCATGACACAACCCTTTCCTTTCCAGGGGGGTTCAGACACGCCCAACCGGAGTCTCCAGCAAAGTGAGTGGTTCGGACGACCTTGGCCCTGCCTCTGGCGATCCCAGGACCCTGGCCCAGCAAACAGGCCGTGGTCAGACAGCATCCCCCTCTTCTGTACATCCCATCCAGACGTCTCCCAGTTTCCACTACGCTGCCCACACGATTACCTGCCAATCTTCTGCTGGAGCGCCTGATTGCCTCAGAGTACTGGGGCTGACGGAGGTAGAGGTGACTGTGGATGTGGTGTTGTAGATGCTTGTGATGGAAGAGGTGGGAGTGGGTGTGTGCAGTGGGGGTGGTCTGGGTGGGGTGATGGAGGTTTTTTACGCCCCAGCGGTACGTGGAGCAATGTCACAGGACAGTGGAGCACAGGGAGGTGTGGAGAAGCGATCGACCGCTGCCTGCTGCACAGTCTGAGCGGATGTGAGGGGGATTAGGGGATCCTGACTGTGCACACGCATAGCGCCTGATTCATTAGCTGGCGAGGGGTGTTGGTGTTTGTGTTGCTTCTGTTCCAACACCTGAACAGCCACACAGAACAGCGCTAACAGGCTCGACAGCAGTCTGCACCACCACTGGGTCTTTTACCACTGAAATCTACTTCCCCGTCATCACCGAACCACAGAATAGAGGATACATTCTTCCCTGTTCAAATTCCTTTTTTAAAAAGAGGATAGGCACGCATACGCGCGGTGGGGTTTCGGCTGTTTGGCTTTCAAGCCACTTGAGCGCGTAGCGTTCGCGGTATCTGTTAAGACCGGGCTGCTGATTAAATCCCTTGCATCAGCTTCAGTGAACCAGCGATGCAGTGCTTTATCTGCTCTCACCTCCCCCATGAGCCCCCCTCTCCCTCTTCCCCCGAGACCCACTGCTGTGAGTCCTGCTGGGCTCCAGCCCCTCCACCTCCTCCTCCACCTCCTGTCACACAGCATCAGGTTGGTGAGTCACGGCGGCGTCTAAACCTGCTCTTCACCACCACGTTTTTCTTTTCTCTTTCCAACTCATGCCATCACCGTTTGTTCAATTACCGTTTTTCTCTGCGGCCCAAATATATTTTTGGAGGAAAAAATGTGTCGGGAATAGTATTATTCTTTTAGTTACAGGCACTACTTTGAATCATTCTGAACGAAAAAGGCGTTGGCTGCAACGAGAGAATCAGTAACCTGCCACAGGTGAGGGCATCAAGGTGTCCTTCAGCGCTGGGGGGTACAAAGGAGGCCCAAGACACACTCCCCGAAACCTTTCTTCACAAGAGCAGGCACCAGGGGGAAACGCTAAAATTCGAGCAGTGCCGCGATAATTGCCTGTGGTAAGCGGCGTAGCGATCAAAGCATGCACACCGTGGCCCGATGGTGGGACACTGTGACCAGACGCGGGGCCTGTCTGCCTGTCACTTTGCTGCTCAGCACCGTGGGGACAGCTTGAAAGGGGAAATTACCAGGTCGAAAGTTTCCCGGTGAGAGCAATGCCGCGGAAGCGATCAGTGGTGGAGGCGAGGCCAGCCGTGCTGATGATGATCGCGATGGTGATGGTGCAGAACCTCTCTGGGATACTGTGGGCTTAACAGTGTTGGTCCATCCCTGCGATGCCAGAGCGGGTTGGTTTTGGCAGCGGCCGCACATGTCCGGAGTTTCCACTCAAGGTACCGCCTGGCGGGTACGGCCTGTCCGGCGGAGCGGCACGACCACAGGCTAAGTTGTTTTATATCACATTTTTAAAATAAATTTCATTAAGTTATATTTAATTTGCCACTTCACATCACTATATTCCAGTTGACATCCGGACAAACACGTCTGTTTAAGTCTCAGCCTCTTATATTTAATTTTTTTTCTTATATTGCACTGTTACAGGAGCCCAGGACTAAAGAATTTCATTGCCAGTGACTTCTCCGTAATTGTTGTGCATATGACAATAAAACCATCTTGAATGTTGAATCTTGAAGGCATCTGAGAATGACAGAATGAATTCAAAGTTAGCTATTGCCGCAAATATGCAACGGAAGAACATATAATTTGCGTTCGGTGTGTTTATGTCTGCTTAAAGACGTACGCAGGGTAAGATTAGCGAAAGATAAAGACAGAATGAAGAAGAGAAACATAAAACAAGACGGATGGGCTCTGTAATAAAAGGCTACTCAAATCTCAGACTTAGCAAGCAGACGGCATCTGTTCCCCAACAGCCCCAACCTCTAGTGTCCTCACATCTGGTCTGCAGCCATCAACCAGCTGTCAACCAGTCTCACCCCACACCCCTAAGAAAATCATGCTCATCCCACCCCTAAAACTCCTCCCTTCACCTCACCCTACCTCACGCATCGCAATCTACAAATGCACTTTCTTCTTTTCTCTTTTCAGACACTCATTTTCTGTAAATATACCCCCGCACAAATGAAAAATATGCTGTGTTTGTGACTTGTTTTGCTCCCTGTGCTACTTCCAAGCTTCACCCACTGAGTCATAATGACAATAGTACTCTGATCAACCTGGCATTTGTCACTGATCGGATGTCTCATTAAATGGAAAAATCTTTTGAAATCCATGCAAATTAAGAATGATTTTATTATATAAAATATTAAAATGTGATTATTTATTTTCTAGTGATATTTCAATACTGGAATATAACTTAATGAAACTTATTTTAAAAAATTTAGCAACTTCAATTCAACACTGTTGAGCAAAAGGTTTGTTCATGTATATTTTACGTTTTCGTGCTATGATTGTATGCAATATTGAGGGGATGAAACTAACAAAACAATTTTTCACAAAGTTCTTGCTGTTGTTTTGTTGAAATGTCACTATCAATCTCCTAAAGTCTGATCCCTAATGGGTTGTTTCCACATGGGGAAATACTATGGGCCCCATGCATCTGAGATGTACTGTATGTTTAGCATGAGTCCAAGAGGGACAAAAATGCTAATCGTATGTTCATCATTTGAAGTAGCAATAAACTGTATGCAAATGAGTTAAATTTAGCTAATTAAAGGATCTAATGAGTAATAGCTAATTACTTTGGGATTCAAATGAAGGCTAGTAAATCCACTACTACCTCCCACACACAGAGCCGTCTCCTTGTTTAGCCTAAAGCAGCCGTTTCACCTTGGGCAACCGTTGATTGACAACATAATGATTTTTCAGATGTAAGGATCATTAAACTTTATTCAGAGGTTTAGAGCCTGGCTCAGCCCTGTTTGCCAAAGCTGATGATTACCAGTCTAGACACTGATGCACCCGAATCCTAGCCAATTTATTTTACTAAAACCACATCACCACATTTTATCTTGATATGAACATATCAAGATCCAAAAATAATAGGACATAAAATCATTCAGAAGTTTAATCAATCAATCAATGTAAAAACATGACCAACTATTTAAGAAAATGTGCGTAAAAAATGCAGGTTTTGCAATCCATTGTACTCTATACCATGACAAATCGATATGACGGCTTTCTTCTGCCTTCAGGGCAACCAGACAGCAAAGGTTCTGTGTGGTTACCGAGTATGTGTGTGTGTCCACGGCTAACACATGTCGCCCACACCACCTCGACGAGACCTCCAGCCTCATTAGAGACGGGACAGGCCGACCTTGCGGAGACACAAATGGGTCTTTTAAAAAAACAGATCTTTCCGTCTCAGTGAACGCTGAGCAGCTCAACACTCACAACAGCAGCGCTATTAAGTTTCATCATGGACCATTACACGCCACAACTTCATCCGCCCATAACCAGTACCCCTCCGCCATGCTGGGTGTGTCACACGGCCGGGTGGTCGTGTGCTGATGGGTGAGGGGGGGGGAAGGACAGGTGCTGGTGAAGTTAGAGCAAAGAAGACTGTGACTGTTCAAATGTCGGATCGCTCCCCAGCGATCCGACATTTGAAGTGACCTATCGAAGTAGACTCACTGAGATAAAGAACTGAAATAGGGAGAGAGAGAATTAAAAATAGAGTGGAAAGTGTTGAAAAGTCAGTGGCTAGGAAAGGCATTGATTTGAATAAGAGAAGATAAATATAACTGTTAATAGGGCTGGTAACCAATCACAGTGAGGGGCAGAGGCCACATTTTCAATACTGTAACTTAATGGCCAGCATTGACATTTGTATTTCATCCAGCCAAATAAATAACTACCTAGAACGAAGAAGAGCACGTATTTAACATTGCTGCCGCTGCAGAAGCTGTGAGTAAATATTGATTTAACAATAATAAATGATGATAAAAGATGTTGAGACACAGCGTATACCCTTGGATTTTCTTTGGCCGTTATTGCTTTGATAATATGACTATTCATTATCAGTACTACGAAGTGATGTTAAAAATGATATATATTATATATACCATGAATATTACATTATATTATACCAAAATGCTATTGGGATTATGAGGACATTTTATACAAGCAGTAAAGAAACATTCCTCTAAATACGCAACGCTGTTTAAATTGCTAGCGAAGAGCATGACATAATCACACATTGTGAGTAGAAAACAATAACTATGAACAAAATGTTTGAGAGGCGAGAGAGCGCGCTCTTTTGGGGACACTGAGCCAAACGAGTCGCTGAACAGAACCGGACTGAACAGAAACAGACTGCAGCGGCTCAGGGGGGAGAGTGGGTTGTTCAGCAACAGGTTACCAGTTCGATTCCCGGCTGCTCTGAGCCGAGTGTTGAGGTGTCCCTGTCCCTGAAGACGCCAAACCCCAACCTGTTCTTCGCCTTGCATGGTTGACCCACCCGCTGTCGGTGTGTGCATGACTAAGTTGTTTGGGTAGAAGCGTCTGCTGAAGAGCTTTGATCAGAATAAACCCGTTTCTTCAGGAGCGGAAGGAAAAAGAAGGAAAACAAAGAAAAATGCGATCCTTGGTGCTTCGCTTGTCAGCCAATAGAAACCCTGCTTTCAAACACCCTCGCTAATACCTATAAATGTTTTAGTGTAAATTTGGCATTTGGCAAATCAAATCAAATAATAGAAAACCTATTTCCTGCTTGTGTACATTCTCGGTGGAATTACAAATGAATATTGCATTCTATAAATGGGTTGCTTTAGGAAACAGTCTTACATAAGCCATACCCTAAAGGGCAAATGAATGCAGAAAAATGAATTGACCGTAGTCAGAATTGGTTTCCGTTAGGTTTAGGGTTAGGGGTAGGGGTGATCTCGGTACAGCGCACCCACGTTAAAACAACGCCCTCGGACCCAACTCTCAAAACCCTTCCACTGACCAACTGGAATAACTTGGGGGGGGAAAAACGAGATAGAAAACAAGCTGGAGAAAGAAGTAAAAGTGGGAAATGTCAGGAGGGAGTTGGAAGCAGAATGTCCGGAAAGCAATCCCCTGCAAGCCATTGAGAGAGACAGCAAAACCTGATCACAAAACTTGACAGTCCTGGCCCTGTTCTTTGCATCTCAATCCTCCTCAAACTCTGCGCACAGAGCTCCCGTTCCAACGGGATATACAACTCCAAACTCAAAATGGCTCATCTTTACGCGACATCTGACTGCAACGTGGTCCTGGTAACATGGGAAACATTGGGAAACGTAGGTATCACCCTGAAAAACACATTGCGTAATGGCTGTATCAGGAGTTCTTGTTCTTCGTAAACACACCCACATTTAAACAGCCTGATCTTCCAACACTGACACTGTGTTACTGACACTGCATCCTTTAGATCCAGCTGACTGGTATTTCAAGGCTGGAATCACAGAGACAGTATTCAAGCACCCAGGCAGAGCGCCCCACCACCACCACCCAGCCCCCACGGCTGAACACACATCATCTCCGCCTGCTTGTCACAGCTGGGAACGGCATGTTTGCACGTTCTGTATTTTGGTCCTCTTTCATCGCCCCTTGTTGCTGAGGAGGGAAGTGATATGTTCCCTGACACTTTTATTTTCGACACTGAATGTATGTTTATGGTGACATTTGCCTCTGCTTGGTTGTGCTGCTGCTGGAGAGCACAGAGTACACAGTGGTTCTGCTCCTCTACAGGAATAAGTTGTGATACAGGCAGGGCAAGATGGGAACACATCCGCATAAACCATAACGCCGCCCAGTACCTTGTTTGAAGAGTTTCATCAGACTAGCTTCACTGTACACATTGTTGTCAGATGCGTCATGTGCCACCACACATAATGAGCCCTGCCGTTGGGCAATCTCATTTCAACCCCCCTCTTATTTCCATTAGCGAACCACCAACCCTATTTTATTCTTTCTGTTACAATTAAAGACAAGACTACTTTGAAGCCTAATAGCGGTTCGGTTTTATCATGCATTTCCTCTGACACACAGGGACCCTAGAGTGCTGATTAAGCGTTGAATCGACGACATACCACCTCCAAGTTATAAGTTGCAAGGCGTACACTTCACAGTCTGTGTTAATGAACACATTTCCATGTTGCATCACTTTCTAATTCCTGAGATCAAAGTGCTGTCCGGGGGTGGTGGGGGTGAGGGGGGTTCATTTGTTGCTGCCAAAAGGATTGGCTGAGGCTGAGAGGTCTTCATCCAATCCTCTGGCAGGAAGTAAACCTCCTCCCCCATTTCCTGTTGAACGCCTTTGGTTGTACTTTTGTAATTCCAATACGCTTGTGCCTTAGGCTTGTCTAGACGAATGTCAAAGCCAGTTCACGTTAATGTTGCTAATCAATTCCCAAAATGGACTGGAATATTATTGTAAAAGTGTAATAAATTAAAGGTTTGATGAACAAATGGGGTCTGTCTGCAGTGATTCCTGAAAACAAACGTTCCAGATCTCCAAAAACCTTGTGTAACCTCTTACACGCTTGTGTATTCTGCATATTCACGTTTGCCTCTTAATATTCATCTCTGTTTAAGGACATTTGCTGAAGGCCAAAGTTGTTAAAGTATTCTGGTATGAGAAACCATTTACTCATTGAATAATTCAAGCTTTTATTGTATAATATATTTAGTATATTCAATATAATTATATTTAATTTGCTGTTTATAAGATGTTTATTAATGAGAATGATTAGCAAAATAATCACAGCAAAAACAAAGCAAAAATAATCATACATTACATGCTGACTCACAGCACAATTCATATTCAAATCAATATTTAGTCCCAGCATCTGCACAGCAACACTGGACTACACGCTCCTTACTCTGCATCTGTGGGGACATGCGGCGTGCGCTTTGGGCTTCAATTTAAAACAGTTTGCCTCCTGTCCAAGTGCCTCAAAGTACGTGGTTTTACAACCACAATCATAATCTGCGTGGTTACAACACAAACGATTATAAAACCAAACGAAAACATTTGGAGATATTTTGTTTCTATTTAAGGTGCAAATGGTTTATGTGTGCATAAAATTGTGACAAATGTTGATAGGTGTGCTATAAATGTAGCTAACTGCGGCGCAATGACAGACATCCCTTTTCCTAGCGCCGTCTCTGCAATAATCAAAGTAGTTTGTGTGGGCAAACAAATGACTGCGTACAAATCAACGGCGCTCGATAGAGATCTCGCTACTCCGAGTGATTGCCGTCCTGCTGTTCTTCATAAAAGCACTTAGGAGATTTTATGTGTGATATTAATGTCAGCGGTAGATTGATGCTCTGGCTCTATTAATAGAATGAAAATGAAGAAAAGCATTGGGCGGAGGGGTAAGTGGAGAGCAGCAGAAATCGTTGTCGCAGAAAGCACTCCGCCTGGGGAGCACATTGAGAAGACGCCGCACAAGAAAAGGTAACGAGAGAACCCAAAGGGCCTGTAAAAACAAACCGCGTTCAAAACAAACATGGATGTCTATTTTCAGGTCCTGAGCAACCACTTTGTCACCCATACATAATCCTGTTTCCAAATATTTACACCGCCCGTTTCTCAGAGATACGGAGTAAGCTCACCGAACTGATGCGGTCGTAAACAGTCCATTGTGCTCTGATGATGCCTTCCTTATCAGACGAGATCAAACGGGCCAGACAAGCATATGCCTATACACTGCAGCAGTGATGAATGCAGTTATCTCTGATGTTTGCACCATACCATCACACTAGCTTACTTCTTTCCATGAAGAGGGGTTCGATTTGGGGCAACCATGAAACGACCGTTCACTTGAAGTGACAGACTGCCCTCCCCACGCACGCCATTCGATATGTGATCTTATCCGAGGTTTGTTTAAGATAAGCTAAGATAAGGCAGTGCCTCATTGATCGCCCAGACGGGAGGAACTTTGAGGCAGCGAGAGCTAAGTGGCAGACGAGGAAATAATTAAGCGAGAGACTGCGGCAGTAAATCAACACACCTGACTGCCGCTGAAGTTGCAGTGCTCAGGTGCGTTTATTTACCGTCACCCAGATGTGGAACCAGAGCGCCGATGGCAGCAGAGCCGTCCACCTCAATAAAACCCAAAACAGAACCAAGGTACTGAGTGGTTTATCACCAGCACCCAACACACACACACACCAGTCCGACACTTCACTGGAATAATACAGCAGCCTCCACTGTGTGTGTGTGTGTGTGTGTGTGTGTGTGTCTGTGTGTGTGTGTGTGTGTGTGTGTGTGTGTGTGTGTGCGTGCAAGATAGTAAGTGCTGCTGCTGCCGTGTGTCTCTATGCCTGATTGCAGCTTATTACATTGTCATCCGCCATTGTCTCCATGATTATGGGTGTACTTTGTGTTGGCTCTGGTAATAGCATTTCACCTCCATTTTGTTATTTTTCTTCAAAATGGCTGTAATACTCATGAACACCCATGACTAACCCCCGCGTAGAGGCAAACGCAACAGGCAGTCCAGAGGAAAATCCATATCAACCAGGGAGTATTTCATAGCATCATATCGTATTCCAGTAGCTAGGCTAGTTTCACAGCATGACTGTGACCCACTATGCTATGCAATAGCCTAAACCAAAATAAATGATTGCGTATTCGATCACAAATATATTTTGTTTTTATGCGGAGGGGTTTTACGTTTGGTTAAATTCGACATTTTGCACGAAAAACGACCTGGGCCCCTTTCCAAATCGACAGCACTACTAATCTTAGCCAATCACTTTGTGACATTTACCCTCCTGGGCCCTCTGTTGTCACCCCTGCTGTCTCTGCCCTCCTGCATCGTGTGGATAGCCTGGGTGTCACACAGCACGAACCGGTCATTTATTATAGCTGCTCTCGACTTGACTGCACCAGTTCTCCTCTACAGAGTCTCTCCATCCTCTTCACCCTCCTGAACTCCTTATCAGCGGCTGCAATGTCTGCCAGCGTCGCTCCTTGCTGAATGTAGGGCACAGGGATAGATTAAAGACTAACATATACTTGAATGTCAATGTTCTTTCTTTGGCTCTTTGTTTCTTTTTTGTATTGTCCTTTTCCCCGGACTCCGCATAATTTGCCCATATTAACCAACCTCTTTTAATCGACACAGGAACGGTGCCATCATGTGAACATGCATTGACATTTTCTTAAATCTTGCTCTGCGGATAACGTTTCATACCCTGCTACCACCGTTTTCAAATATAAATCATGTTTTCCGTTAAGAATCACTGCAAAGGTGTCCCCCATGCCATCTGGGATTTGCCTTCCATGAAATGTCCGTGCCATGTACCGGTCAGACTGGCGGAAAATGGCCCACGGACTCCCCTTTAACTATCACCAAGACAAAGTCATGCAGAAACACCAGCATGTGCATCTTCCGGGACATCTCCTGGTACCAAACCTACAAGGGGAGCTTCTTCGCAGCGCTTGCAGCAGTGGTGCTCTGCTCAGCGTCAGGCTGATAGATGTTAGACCATATGGAAGAAAACGCTGGGGTGGCAGATTTGCTAGCTCATTTGCTAAGGGGCCTAAAGGGGGAGAGAGGAGGAGGGCACCGTTTCTGGGGAGATATTCACTATCATTCACAGAGACACATTTGTTTCTGTCTCTTTGGTGCTCACTAAAGTTCTGGTGTGGTGAACTTTGGTCAGCACATTATTTTCCCTGAAGCATGAACGTTATTATGAAGACACTGAGTTCAAATGGTAGGTTTGAGTCATACCGTCATCAATATAAAGCTCAGCCAACCGATATCAGCACAAAGTCGTTTGTGTCTGGCATTCTGCTCTTCCAAGACCACATCTGTTGCTGAAAAAACAATGATGGTGAAGGTATTGTGACCAGCCTATTAGACAGAGTGGATATGTTTGTAACCGCAGTGGTATTGCAGTACAAAAACCTTGGATCTCAGCCATGCAACATTGTAGCTGATGCAGTGTCATATCTCAGCTGAAGGCCAAACCACGCGATATCATAGCGTTTACCCTCAATTCATTCTAATGACTTGACCAGAGTAAAATGAACAACGCAAATTAATCCAGAGTACCATCCACGATATAAAACATACATATTGATCAAAAGGCAGGTCAACATTCAGCACAAAGGCTGCATCAGTTTCCACAATGGTACAACCTGAGCACTATTATCCAATTATCATGCATCAATCATCTTATATCCAGCATAACTCATCCGTCTTTAAATCATCCACCCATATCATCCATCCATCTCTCCATCTACAACATGTGGTTAGGATTCTCGTAGTAAACAGGGAAAACAGGGCAATGCCCATCTACTGACCCCAAGCCTCATCTGCGATGGCAGGACTGTCACCACACATCAGATCCCTGCTGCGTGGTGGAATTGCTCTGGCTACTTGACCATTGACAATTTACAGGAGCCTGGTTTTTGCAGAGGCATCAAGGGGAAAATAATCTTTACCAAAATCTCAAAACTGAGATTTGAGATTTTTAGTTTTAATATTTATTAGTGTTTAGTTTTCCATATTCTTCTTCTGCATTGCATTTAGCTCTTCTTTCTGCTTGCTACAGAAGGAATTTCTAAATGTCCAGCAGAATCATCCAAGTTCCCAGTGTTACATGGACAGCAGGACATAATGCCCCATGTGCATTGGATCTCTAACACTACTCAGAGCAGTGACGGGTCATTTGAGAGCTTGGTCTTCTGATTCAGTGCTCTCCTTGCCCATGGGGTCCTGCCTGACTGTACGCAGGCTGGCCCTGATGCACTGTACTCCCAAGTTTGCCGCCACAGGACTTCGACTTAAATTTAAATTCTTACAGCTTACCGGCCCTATTCTTCATCTGCATTGCATTGAGCTCATCTTTATGCATGCTTCTCACAGAACTTGATTTGTTTATATTTCAAATTGACCTTCCTATAACAAGAAACGTACATACAGAATCCCACTGGGGTGTGTTATCAGCTCCTATCCATCGTAATTATTTTCAATGTATACATATACATGCATATCGATGTATACAATATCGTAGATATGAATCAAACAGATCCTAGTTTATATGCAGTCAATGACATGGCTCTGGGTAAACTCAATGTAGTCATTCTGGGTAGCCCACAAACTCAAATCCACGTTAAATGAACAAAAGCAAGAGGTTAGTTAGTAGCCCTCACATATGCGTAAAATAGAACATTCCATTACACATTTCAATAAAAAAACCAAGGCCCATAGCAACCCATAGGAGTGACAGCTAGGTATGTAAACAAAGTGTCGTAACTGCCGTAGCACACATAACACCTCCAAAAAGCATCACACACCTTCTGACACGAACCAACCTTCTGATTATCGTGTCAGAATCCTGTTTTTGTTGCTATTTTAATGACCAAAGGGGTCAAGTGAAGTAATTCAGCGCACGAAAACATAACTTGACGGTTAGCTTTGACACATTTCTTATTATGAAGTTGTCATTTTCTTAACTTTCTCTATAGCAACCACCCCCAGACACCTCTGACTGCCGGGAAGGCTACTAATGAGAGAGCGATGCCCTATTCTCACCCAGAACGCATTAGCATACGACACCAGCGCCATACCGCATCCCCACTGTCCATCACCCGTCTGTACGTCTCCTTCCAAATGATACGCTCCCGGCCGCTCCCATTCTTCTATGATTGTCTTTTCTTTGACATCATCAGTAGATTAGTATCATTAGCAAATGTTTCTGAGGGCCTGAGGTGCTCTATGGTTACAAAGAGGACATTTTGAATGTGTGTTATTGGCCTACTTTTAAAACGCTCCCATTCGGAGAGTTCAGGGTTCTGCGTAGGATCGGTACTCAGAGGAACACTGTATCGCTGACGTTCCCTATTCTCACTCGTCACGCAGGGTACTGCGTAGGTCAGCGGTGTGGGAGAAGCTCTTAGCTTGATCAGATGGTTTAAAAGATCAGGAAGGGCCCTTTAGATTTAAAGCCCCTAAGCTGCGCTCAGTGTCACCGTGGCGATAAAGCCACTTAACTTCAAGGGGAGCGTCTGCAGACCCCTCCACCTGTCACCTGCAGCGACCGCAGCCTCAGCCAGACAAACTTGACACGAGAAACGAGGCACCCAAAAAAATAAATGAAAAAGCAAAACGCAGGAAAAAAGGAGTTCTCGCCAGACATCCAACATCGTCTCATCCTCTGCCATGGCACTCCTTCTAGGAACCAAGGACGGATTAATCCGACCGCTCCCACCTCACAAACCCAGAGGGGGGGCGGAGAGAGGGAGGGAGAGATACAGAGAGAGAAGGACAGAGTAAGAGTGAGAGAGGAGAAAGAGAGAGAGAGTTGGCATGACTACACATTTCTTGGGTCGTTGTTGTTTAGCAGTGGTTTACAGTGCAGCAGCAATCCCATTCCAGGGTATTATGGACACGTTGGAAAACAAAGACTTAGTAACACGCAAATATAAATATTCATGACAACTTCAAACACTCCATTCTGCGATGCTTATGGATCTTAGTAATAACATATCTCTTTGTATCTTCATTGTCGTTATTTGAATACAATAAATCCTATAATACATACAGCACTATATGTATGTATGTGTTTGTGTGTGTGTGTGTGTGTGTGTGTGTGTGTGTGTGTGTGTGTGTGTGTGTGTGTGTGTGTATGTATATATGAAGACAACTACATCGCATCTGGGATGAGGCTTTCAGAAGGCCATGTTAGTTCATTAGTTATTTGTTAATTGAGTGTGGTGCTGCATAAACTAGTGTAAATGGTTTAAGTCATACCTGTATTTCTACAGTGGCCAGTCTACACACAATGAAGGAAAGAGAAACGTGGGAAACGCCAAGATTTTGGCTTCAACCATATCTGTTCCGATTCTAAGGACTACTGTCGTCCGGGAACCAGTCAGGTCATTCTCCTCTGACCTTTGTCATTAAACAAAGCATTTTCCACCACAACACTCCCTGTGTGGACCTCCCAGGAGATCAGCAGACGCTGGGATACTCAACCCGCAACCTGTCTGGCACCGACATCCAGTCCACGGTCAAAGTCACTTAGATCCCATTTCATCCCTGTTCGGATATGCGGTCCGAAAGGCAACTGAAATGCCTCGGCTGTGTCTGCATGCTTTTATGCATTGACTTGCAAGCCTTGGCTTGCAAGATTGGCTGATTAGATATGAAAAGGATCACCAATGAGGTGTACATGTATCGCTATATAAGTAATCACTGAGCCTTTTTTCCTCTCCGGTGTCTTGTGGCACAAGAAACCGTGCGGTGAAGAACAAACCAAAACTACAAAGAGAGAGATTCGCAGAGCTTTGGTTGAGATTCTTGATTTGGGTTCAGATTCAAATCCCCCGTCGCTCTTCTGTAATCATTCGGAATTGCGACTCGATCCGTTTGTTATGGCCTAACAAGGTTGGCATGGTAACTGGAACCGTGGCGTGTCTGCATTACCTGAGGAGATCCTATGCAGCGGTACCAAGTCCCCTCACCACAGCTTCTCAGTTTACCCACGTCTCCATCCTCTCCTGGCCTCTTACCATCAGAGAGTGAGTGGGGGAGAGAGCATAGCTGCGTGGCCCCTTTGAGTGTAACTACTTCTCGTCCATCTCGTCTGTGATTCAGCATAGCTCACGGAAGCCCGAGCGAATGTCTTGATTTGTTTAAGACGAGGGTCCAAACTAAAATGCATCTTTCTCCTCACTATGATTCACGGTGTTCTAGAATCGATCAACCACTAATATTTGGATATTATTCAAAGAGCTGAATTATTTTTATGGGTTAGGAGGTTCCATTTTTGGATGCTGATCAAATGGTCAATCGATGCCATTTTCTACTGTGTCGAATTCCCAGACAAAAAAGATTTTGGTTTGAACCCCGGTGTCTGCCGTCTACCGGAGTAAAAATGCCCTGCCCCTAGCTCATTTTGGATAAAAGCATCTTCTGAATGAAAACAAATACAAATAGGACAAAATAGCATGTGCAGTAAAAGCCCTCGTGGTCAGACACACAGACTGAGCTCTCCTCTTCACAGTACCTGAAGCGAGTGCTGAATGTACATCACAACATCACACTGCTGATACACAACATGAAGAGGCACACTTTTAGGTGGCAGCATGTGTCACCTGTGTACTATAATAATAACATGAGAAATACACAACATATTGTTCACCTCCACGTGATTTCAGGCTCAGATGAATCTATGTTGTGTAAAGCAACTGAATATTTCATATAAAATATATGTACTTTCATGGTTGTCGGAGCAATCGACATGTTTCACATTTGTAAATCTGTTTTGTCAATTCCTTACCCTTATTACTAAAGTATTTTGCGTCGCATAAAGGATTACATATATGAATTCAGTTGTATAAATTATTATACGATTGTACAAATAATTTCACATTATGAACAGTTCACAAACAACTGTGGCAGACGATAGCCAGTTGACCATATCACAACACAAAAATAGACATAATCTGTTGAGGATCTGGTGAATAACAATATACCCTTGATATATTGTATTTTTTGGACCCAAACACTCATCATAACCCTGAATCAATCGACTCTCTCCTGTCATTACTTATATCCCACTTCGATTTTAGACATTGTTTTGTTGCCACAATGCTGTAAGAGTAATAACAGCAACCAATCTGGTGGAAGCTTAGCTTTATGCTCCTGTATTGCCCTTATGGGCAATACAGTTGCTGCGGCTGCAAGACAGAAAGCATATTGTGTGCCTTATGCTCGCCTAGCGATCAGCAGTTCACAATGTGACAAATAACCCTATGTGGAGGAAAAATTATACTGACAAAAAACAACCAAAAGGTTTTCGTTTTTCGACTTTTACCTGCAGAATTCCATTTTGGTCATGATTAATAAACCGTATGCATATGTATGCTTAGCCACTGAAGAGGTTGAGTGTTCATTTCAAAATAATCAAGCATTAACAAATATAACAGAATAAAGATTGTTGGGTTTCAGTTGTTTGCATTTCCGAAGTCAAGGATAATTTTCTCTGATTAGCTAATATATCATGAAATGTCAAATAACAATTTTCTAATTCAGACGATCTAAATCCTAATAAACGATCGATCATCCTTTTCTTCCCAAAGGCTAAGAATCAAACAGCTGAGTCTATCGGCCCTGCCTTCAGAACCCAATACACCCTCAACACTGTCAGCTCCTAATACACTTTCACAGATTTTGCCCGAACAGTTTGTCAAAATAAATAATGTATGAAATAAAAGAAGTGATTTATGGCGTTGAAAAGGAGTCTCACTGGGTATTGACCGACAGAGGAACCGTCTTTATTATATTAGGCTTAAAGAGATCTCTCTTGGGTTGTGATTACAGCAGATCCCACTTGATAAAAACAGCAAAACACTGCAGATGAAGATGTAGTCTTCTGACACATTTGTATGTGTTGATAAACACATAGCTGCCCATGAGGATTGTCTTTCAGATCAACGCATCTAATTAGCAGAGTTTGTATCGATTAAATACATTTTAGGAATATTTTCTTGTCTTTGGTCGAAGGAATGTAATGGTTCTGTCATATCTCTTATGTTCTGTCTTATGTTAGTAATGTTCTTGGTCTGTGAGTGTTTTAAACACAATGCCACTTGTTTGTCTCAACAATCATTTAGCATTAAAGCTATGCCTCCAAGCTAACACTCTCCCAACCAACATGCATATGCTCACTTTAACCTTGAATAAGGTTATTTATTACACAAGATGCAGCAAGATCCATGTTGCACACGCGCACACACACAATTTCAAACAAGTGTTTTCCTGTTTGACTTTTCATCTCTATAAAGAACCCAGTAAGAAGCACCATTTATTGTCCCGGCAATAAGTGCTTGAAACAATTACACAACACTTAAGCGTATATGACCACTGTGACCTCTGGGATCAACATAGGTCACTGCAGTAAGATGGAGGCATTTATGCAGCGATTTCACTATTTCTGCCAAGTCATCATAATTGCCCAATGGAAAATTGCCTTTCGCTGCAGTAATTGGTGATACAACCAAAAATGACTTCCCTGGGGTTGAAGACATTGATAAGTCAGACCTTCCCTGACAGTTAGCTGCAAATTAAATGATGATGACCCCTGACTTATCCTCTTAGACAGTCAGAGGAGAAATAATAACAAAGGCAGAGTGGGGGCGAGCCATGGACATAATCCATGTGATCACAAGCGATTTGTTTGTATGATTCATCCAGTCTTCAGTCAACATGTGTGGGCCATGTGCACACACACACAC
>JAOTIX010000105.1:7145928-7160064 GCA_027123715.1 Gaidropsarus macrophthalmus | reverse complement strand
CTACACGTACTACACTACGACACGTACGACACGAACGACACGTCCTACACTACGACACCGACGACACGTAAGACCACCACTACCCTACGACACGGACGACACCGAAGACCCGGAGGACACGTACGGCCGGGACTGCACCGCCACCTGCGACCGGCTGGCCAAGCAGTGCAACACGGAGGTGGTGCGGCCCAACCTGGCCAAGGTGTGCACGCTGCTGCAGGACTTCCTGCTGTTCGGGGCGCCGGCGGACCTGCGGCGGGACCTGGAGAAGCAGCTGCGCACCTGCGTGACGCTCAGCGGCCTCGCCAGCCAGATGGAGGTGCACCACTCACTGGTGCTCAACAACCTCAAGACGCTGCTGTGGAAGAAGATCTCCAACACGCAGTATTCGTGAAACAGCCAGGGGAGGCTGGGAACTCAGATGTGGAACTGAGGGCCGAGGGGGGAAGCACAGCGAGAACTGTTGGGCGGGACTCTGGAGACTCTTCAGGCTGCCAGCGGTCCATTTTGAGGTTTTTACACGAGATGAGTTATGTGAAACTGTGAAGTGAATAATGCAGAAGCCCATTTCAAATTTGTTTCTATTATGAAAGCTTTGTGTTGTGAAGCACGGTACGGTGTCAAGCTACTATTCTTGGAGGGGGACAAGAAAATAAATATTTTGTTTTGTAGAATAAGAATTTACCCTGGCTAGAACTACATTCTATTTTTAAATGAGTGTAATTGTGTGAAAATGGGTGAGAAAGGAATGCATGTTTTACATGTTTCACTATGGCAGAAGCTATATAGTTCATCATCAAATTGTACTTTTTCATTGAAAGTGTTTAGGATGACACAACATCAAGAGTAAAATAGGTTAAATTGCCATGATCCAACTGACTTTCTTACATTTATTTCTGGTGTTTGAATAAATGTGAAGGAATATTAGTGTGACAAATTCATGCTATTTGTTTTCCTTCCTACAGATAAGAACATTTTGTAGGGCTTCATTTAATTTTGGGACAGCTAAAAGCATTTAATTGAAGTGATTTTGAATTACGTTTTATATACAGTAGAGCATAACTATATAAATGACACCAAGGTATCAGTTATTGATTCTGAATGCAACACATTCACCTTTCAGCCACCAGAGGTCATGTTTAAACAAGGAAAGAAATGCCATGGAATATAATATGGATTAGTATTGGTAATTCAAGGGTCAATTTCAATCAAGCCAACTTAATTTAATGGGGAATATTCAGACTTTGGTGAAAGCCAAGTATTGAAAACAAAGTATCCAGTAGTAGGACATCTGAAATGACTTTTCCGGAACCTTGGATATTTACAAACTCCCGAGCTGCCACTGTTGCAGATTTCACCTCTCATCATGGAAGGCTGATGCTCAACAAGTGGACGTGACGGTAACATGTAATCAGCATCAAACCCACGGCAGACGGTCTCCGCCCTCTTGACGATTCAAAATGGAAACCAATCATGTCTCAGTTCTGGGTCTCAGGAGCTCTGCGCGGGCGGAGAGGCCATCAGGCCGTGCACCAGGTCCATCTGCCGCCGCTTGTCCTTGGCCCGGTTGACCACCATCTTGAACAGGCGGCAGTACAGCTCCACGGCGGCGGGCGTGTCGTCGTTGCCGGGCACTGGGTAGGTGAGCAGGCTGGGGTTGCAGTTGGAGTCCACCACGCCCACCGTGGGGATGTTCATCTTGGCTGCGTCGCGCACGGCCACGTGCTGCTGGAACACGTTGTTCAGCGTGGACAGGAAGACCACCAGGTCTGGCAGACGCACGCCGGCGCCGTACTGGACGTGCGCGTTGGTGAGCAGGCCGCCCTGCCAGTAGCGGGTGTGGGCGTACTCGCCGCACTCCTGGGCCGTCCTCTCCACCAGGTGGCTGAACTGCCGGCGCCGGGTGATGAAGAGGATGATCCCGCCGCGGTACGCCACCTGCGCTGTGAAGTTGAGCGCCAGCTGCAGGTGCTCCACCGTCTGGTCCAGGTCGATGATGTCCTGGTCCAGGCGGCAGCCAAACAGGTACGGCTGCATCAGCCTGGGGAGGAGGGAGAGAGAAGGTTCGGGGTTGAATTCTCAATGTCTGCGGACGTTGTGTAGCATCGTTCCAGAGACGACCAGATATCTTCCTGTGCAACAGGAACGCTGAGCTTAAAACTACGGAAGAGAATTAGGGCCACATGAAGAGAAAATATTTTTTTAACTCTTTTTAAACGTTTTCTGACTTTTTAATCTCAGAAATTCACTTTTCTCAGAATTTTTTAAAATGTCTTCTCTTCATGTGGCCCTAATCCTTTTCCGTATAAAACACTGAGCTTTTGGCCGCAAAAGTTGCCTTTGTGTCCTTCACAAATTAGGTAAATATGGTGTATTCAACTTAAGTGAATCTCTCTCACAGTTCTGGTAGCATAGGTAGAGTTAAAAGAATAGCAAACCATACTTGAATGATTGTACTGGAAACCGTTTTTATCTTGTTGTATCCAATTACCCATTGCCAATGCATACAAGGTTTAATTTTTTACACGTACCAAAGCTATACCTACAGAATCCAAAATGCTAACGAATACAATAGTTCTTGAAATAGTGGTTTACAATATTAGCCAAAAGATTGGATTGGGATAATATCTCATACCGGTGCCTGCACCCCTGCTTGTGACCAAGATGAACTCTAGCGTCGAACAAATCTTTCAGAGAAAACAGCTCTGACAAACGGAAGAAGTCTTCTGTCTCCAGTGGCTGCGTCAGGATTTTGTCTGCAGAAATAACACATTACATTTGAAGAAAACCATCGCCATGATTGACATTTTAAAAAGGATACTGTGTACTATGGGTACGTCTCAAGCCAATTGCTCACAGAAACATACATACCTGTCGCGTTAATGTCCGCATCAATTTGAGGTGACTTTATTTGTGGTGCAGTAGCATAAAGATTTCCATTGCTGGAGCACCCCACTGTTACAAATCGTGGATGGCATAGACCCCATATTCCTGAAAAATAGCAGATGACATTAGGACGCACGACTCGTTCGCTCCCACCCAAACATACATAATCACAATCATTAGTCGCTTTGATCACGCTACAGTTGAGTATCAGGTGTCATGATTATTAGTATTATACAAAGCGTTATGTACCTTATTACAAACGGTCCATAACGCTAACAAGTGAAAAATGAAATATATTACCTTTCGTTAAAACTCGAGCAGCCATGCTTGCTGAAGCGATGTTCCCACCCACAGAAGGTCAACGCAGAGCCAATACATGAAGTCCAGGAAATGACGTCAAGACTACGCGCCGGTACGAGCAACGCTTTTTTTGGTAACGTTTCAGGACTACATTTCCCGCAGGCAGCGCTTTCCAGAACTGTCCCAACTTTATTGAGTAATACACATATTACACACACTGAAGAGATAACGCCAAGGCCGC
The DNA here is from genome assembly GCA_027123715.1 of Gaidropsarus macrophthalmus. Classification (NCBI taxonomy): domain Eukaryota; kingdom Metazoa; phylum Chordata; class Actinopteri; order Gadiformes; family Gaidropsaridae; genus Gaidropsarus; species Gaidropsarus macrophthalmus. The sequence continues at coordinate 7,156,637 of JAOTIX010000105.1, read as the reverse complement.
TGTCCACTTAGAACTTATTAATAAAGTGCAATTTGTTGTTTGCATACAAATAACGTAAATAATGACTATATCAATATGCATAATACGTAAATAGTCAATATGGGCATATGCACGCTGTCTACCCATAATCCTCGGCTTGCTATCTATTATGATCAGAAACAAATCCATAACCTTAATGCTAAAATAATAACAAATAATGCATGGAAGGTAAACATAGTCCTAACACTGTTTAGTTATAAAGCTGCCATGTTATCAATAACATTTATTATGTCTAAACTGAAACCCCTTTTTACTAACTGAACATTTCAAAATGTAACCTCGAAAAATATAAACAATTTGCATTAGATTCGAGGCCGGTGTAGTTCTGTCTGGTTAGAGGGCTCTTTTCTAGACACTTGGATGAACATTAACTTTCTTTTGACATGCTCCATGGTCTTGTTCTGTAAAATCAGTTGAAAAAAACAATTACAATCTCCATTAAAGGTTGTATCAGCGATTCTAGACTGAAACATAAACCATCACATTCATCTGATCTTTCCCCACGATCCGCTAGCTGCCCGTAAGCAGGCCGCTAAGAAACGCGTCTCTGTAGGCAGCCTATGCCTATGTATACAAAAACAAATGGTACTACCAGCCAGCCCAAACCACTCGGAGAATAGGCTGCCTACAGAGCATGATTTTTTGCTGCAGAACCACTGATACAACCGTAAAGTCACACGTTAAAGGTTGTATCCGCGATTCTAGGGTGAAACCGTGCCTCTGTAGGCAGATCAGGCTAGATCACACATAAAAACAAATGGTATTCATAAATAAATGGCAGAATTGCTGATACGTTTAATACCCAGAAAACAAAAAACATGCTGACAAATGTTAACACTCATGTCGATGACAACATTCTCGGCAAAGGCTATACAGCCATGAATTCCAGGGGAACAGATCCACAAATGCGTACTGTAAGTGTAAAGGTGATATGAGGTCTAATCTCTGGCCATGTACCTTTGAGCGTTGCCCCCTTCTGTATCTCCTGGGGAACTTGTTGCTCCTCTCCTCAGTGCTCAGGGCTATGTATGGCTTTAGAGAAAGGCCCGGATCAATTGCCCTGGACAGAGACCTGGGCAAGAAGATGTGGGAGAGGAGTCAGACTACACCTTTACTGCTACGGACATGGTTTGAAGCACTAGCTTACTGCCAAACCTGCCATAGGCAGCTGGTCACTTCAAGCATTACTTTTAGTCCATGAAGTAAATGTCCTTAATTGAAAGTATATTCAAATGAATAGACCCGTTACACCCACACAACAATCCAGCCAACTATATTGTCTTTCTTGAGTACATTTGTAGGGGGAAAAAGTGAGATAGTCTGGCTATAAGGTGACTCTATAAAATGGGGTAGCCTACAATCGAAGTGACCTCTGGAAGCCAAATTGTAAAATTTACATATACAAATAGAAGCAATAACCTGAAACTTAAACATGTAAAACGATCAAGATACTCTTAAAGGTGCAGTTGCCGAATTTTGTGGCATTTAGCTCAACGGACTCAGCAGAAAGGGACATAATATTCATGCAAGTAGGTTTTAATTGTTGCATAATGCAATGAAGAATATAAAAAAATATTGCTAAATGGCTTTAGAGAGAGCATGTTTTCTTTTAAATGCTAGCACAACGTAGAATGATGAAAAATCATAAACCACAATCTTATTTGTAATACAAGACATAATTTCCAATACTAAATATCAAAATACAATAAAAAATCTTTATGCCACTAATTACTAAACAATGCACCTTTTCATGACATATTGAGTGTGTAATCCACATTGACGAATAATACAATGAATATTTTTAATCCACTCTTTATTGCAGTCAGTTGAACCTAAAAGATACAGCTATGTTTTTTTTTTTTACCTTCATTTGAAAGGATTAAAGAGAGGAAAAAAAACACTTTATGCAAAATATTTACAAAAACTGTCAATGCACAGCATATTCAGCAGGTATTTTTTTTTGATAAACAAATATAAATAACTTTACAAATAGGAAATTCAAGAAAACATTTATAGGACCAACATGACATAAATGAACACACTGAAGGTCAACACTAGTAGAGAAACGAAGAGTAGGGCTTGGGTGACACTAACGTTTTTAGTGAGAGAGAGAACTGATCTAGGACCAGCAAAAAAGTGACCCTTATATTTCCATTCCCTCCCATAAACCCTTAATAAAAAACAGAGGACATTGTAAACAGAGAAGTAAAGATTGCGATGCTTCACATTAGTAGATCATCCTACGTGCCTTCTTATTCTGTGTCGCATTGCATTGTGGGAGGGAACATGTGATGAAGATTTTGAAGGCATTCGCTATAGCTGAAAATTATAAATTGCTATTGATTTCCAGCATTAGTGTTTCATCTAACTAAAATTAAGGGATCAGCCCCATTGAAGTACCAATTCAGGTTCACCAAATCCATTGGTTCGCAAAGATAAGTTATCCAAAATGAAGAAAATAAAAAAGGTATTATTATTGTCGACCAGTGTGACATTTATCTTTAGAGGATATGTAACGAAGAAGTGAGAGTGGCAAACCGTTACGATGAAGAGACTAACACCAGGTAATGGATGCTATAGGATAGCAAGTTAGAAGCAGAATAGGATAGTATCGGGTATAAGTGGGCCTGGAACGAAGTGTTAGCGTAATGTTGTGATGTGGACTCCATTGACTGCTTCAGGAACAAGGACATACAGCCTGACACCCGGATGTGTAAAGATATATAGTGCATGACAATGATAGGACAAGTTCAAAGTTCATATGGTAGAAGCAGGCCAATCTTTTTAACATATTATCTCCTTTAGGTTTATTAAATTATATTCTCCTTAGCTCACCATTCTCAAGCAAGTCCAAATGAAATGAGCTTATATTTTATAAAAGCCAGTCTAGTAAAAGTTACAAAAATCTGTTAGTTGCACAATTCAATCAGTAAATGCTGTTACTCCTGTTCCTCTCTTGATGATCCTTAGAGACACATTGTTGTACTTTGTGCATTGGATGTGACTCGTCTAACCCTTTCTGCCTCTGTAGCATCTCCGTTTGCGGCGTCATAGAACGGCAATTACCTTGATTTTAACTGGGGTTAATCTTGAGAAGCCATTGTTCCTATTGTACATAACATTGGCAAAATATACCGCCAACACAAGGGAAGGCTATTGCTGGTCAAGGCGAGGCTCAATGATAGTCAAATGAAACGGCAAATAAAGACTCCTAAGCCTGTCTTTGTTGTGACAATTACAAATATACAAACATGTATACAATGTGTGTGTGTGTGTGTGTGTGTGTGAGGGGGGTATATTTCAATGGCAACAATATTCCCTTTGAATCCTGAACCTTGTTTACATCTTAATTGGGTCAACTCATCTACCGAACGGGTGTAGTTTTGGCTAGATGTTTAATGCTAGGTGGCTGTACTTACATCGAGGAAACTCCCTGAGTCTTCCCTGCATCTCGCCTCTCGTCTAGCTCACAATCCGTCTCGTCTACAAAATCTTCATCCTCCATCTTTATTGACTGCACTGCCTTCTCAGCTGTCGCAATCACCTCCCTGTCTTCATTACCCCTGCTGGTCCGCTCTTCCTGTCTCCCTCCGCTAATGGGCCTGCTCTGGACTCGGACCTGGCAACTCCTACGTGTAGGGTCTTGCCTGGTGAATGCACCCCGATCCTGCTGGCTATGTGGGGCCAAGCGATTCTCACTCTCTCTCTGCCCTGACAATGGCTTCTCCAGCCTGAGTCCTCCGGATGAGAGTCCCATCATAGGAGACCTCCCCAGGCTATGCTTTGCGGCAGAGAAGGGGTTAGGTGCAGAACTGGACATGGTGTTTAAGGTCTCTGGGTAGTGGCGAATGGGCGAGACCGGCTGGCTGCTTGTTGCGGAGGTCCATATGGTGACAGGGGTGTGTGGTTTGGGGTTGATCCTGGCCCGGTGAAAAGGTGTTGCTGCTGACGTCTTCTCGTTCACACTCGAGGAAGTGAAATGGGAAGATGGCCGTCTGGGAAGCGCAGGCCTCGTGTTAATGATGGGGAGTCCCAGGCTTTGACGCCACTTCATAGCATCAGAGAAAGGCTGAGCGACACTGGGACCGCTGGCTGGACGAGATCTTGCCTTCTCCAAATTAGCATTAAAACAGGTATTGCCGCTCTCGATGGTAGGCATGAGTTCCTCTTGTTTCACAATGCTGTCTCCACCTGTGTGATGCAAGAGAGAAGGACTACGGGAAAGGAGAGAAGGGTGACACGTAGCTCCGATATGCAAGGGAGCCAGCGAAGTCGGTATGTCCTCGCACAACTTGCTTTGACTATCAGGTAGGCCACAGTTCTCTGGTGTTGGAATTTCAGCCGGCTGACTTTCCAATTGAGTCGCTTTTTCTGGTAGCGGAGCACCGGTGCTGCCATAGTTTGGCCCATCTCCATCGTTGTTTTTAGTCTCTGAGGGGGTAACCTTTGCTTTTTCGGCCAGGAATTTCCGGATCTCTTGTTCAATGCTGTCATCGCTGTCCACTGAACTGCTGTCTTCACTTCGTTGAGCAGCATCCTCATGAGTACAGAGCAATACTCTTCCACATCCAGTCACTTTTGGTTGCTCAGTTTCTCCTGCTCCAACATGGTCCTTTCTTTTCATATTTTGCCTCTGTGGTGATGTGGCATGACAGCTTACTTCAGTCTTCTCACTTATCTCCCTGATTTTAGGGGGAGTTTTTTTCCCTACCCCTCTCTTAGAAACAGGGTTGAGTTTTTGCCTTTTTGCTGGAGAGCTGGCACAAGGATCTGGATCCTTGAGGCACTTCCTTGATTTTAGCTTCAAGTCTCTTGTCTTTCTTTTCAACTTCATTTTAGTCTTGAGCAAGTCTTTAATCGCCATGTCCAGGTCCTCGTCACTATCTAGAGAGCTGCTCTTGTCTCCTTCTTGCTCAGTCTTGTCGAATTCAACAGAAGATGGTGACAACTCCATCTGGTAAGAGCCGAGTGTATTTGATCCTTCCTTGTCTTCTTTCAGCTCATCCTTCTTATTGGGGCTTGTAGCCGACTTCTTGTAGTCTTGTGATTTTTGTTTTCTTCTCTGAGTCAGTGACAGTCTCAGAACCTTTTTCTGGACTAGCTCTGGTTTTCCCTTTGCCTTATCTGGTTCATTCAAGCTAGCTGGCAGTGAGCTGAGCGTGGAAGTAGTTTGTGGCTGTTTTTGCAATTGGGCCTTCTGCTCAAGGAACATCCTGATTTCCTGTTCAATTCCGTCTTCGCTGTCTATGGAACTCTCACTACTTTCATCCACAGTTGTACAAGGGGCTGATAAGGTCTCATTTGTATTGAAGTTGTTCATGCTGACAGTAGCACTGAAGGCTGCCGGCATTACAGCCTTTGAAATATCTAAAATTGCCTCTGCACATAAGAGCTCTGCGGAGGTGGTCTTTGTAGTGGTTGGGGAGTGAAGCTTCAAGGGTTCATCTTTTAACAGAAGTGTCCCGTTCCCATTACTGTTGGAGCTGCCAAATAACGTGCTTTGGGGGAAGGGAACAGATGACAGAGGGGGGCCAGATTGCATATTCTTATTTTTACTTTTCTTTTTGGATTTAATTTTGTTTATTTTTTCTGTGTTTGTACTACAGAGAGATTGTATTGGCGACTTAATGCGAGGTCTTTGCTTGTGCATCAATGGTTTGAGCACACTCTTTTCTTTTAATTGCTCTCGCTGGTAGCAGAGAATGGCCTCTTCAATGCCATCATCACTGCTGGAGTCTGTAAGGTCTTGTGATGTAAAAGAGTTGCAGGCACTTTTGCTTACGGTCTGCTTGTCTTTTTTCTCCAACTGGTACTTCTGGATGGCTTCCTCAATCCCATCGTCGCTACTTGAGTCCAGTGAATCGCTTTCTTTTTTGACTTTCTTGTAGTAGTCGTTTGCCGTTATGTTTTTTGGTTCTTTGGATAGCACACCTTTGGTTGTCATACTTTTTTTCTTGACGGCATTCTCTTTGAAGGGAGTTGGATTTAAGGAATCATTTTTTGTCAGTGACCTCTGAACTGGTGGCACAAGAGTTTCAGCTTCAGCGATTTTTGAAAACGGGTTGCTGGCACTTAAGACTATTTTGCTGTCGGAATGTTGTTTATAAATCTCAGGGACAGGAGTGCGTTTCCTATGAATTTTGGATTGCTGAAGGATGTTGGTGGACGGCTCTTCACTGCGTTTATGCCCGTCCTTCTCCTTCAGGTACTCCAATATAGCCTCCTCGATACCTCGGTCCACACTGTCATCACTGTCGGAATCCTGAATCTCGGATTGGACTGGAACCACTGACTGCGTTTGCCGGGTTTCAGTGCCAGAACCTGTTGATAATTTGGATCCTCCCAAAGCACCCATTCCAAACTTGCAGGCCTCAAGGTGCAGTTCCTGTCCCGATGGCACGTTTCCTGCGATGTCGTCACCCATGTCATTTGAAGACTGGGTACTCCTCAAGCTTTTAATGATCATTTGGACTTTATCCTGGATGTTGGCGTCACCTGTGGACAACTCACTGTCAGAGCTGTGCAAGCCGTGGAGGCTAAAGTCTTGGGTTGGGCCACAGGTCCTCCATTCTGTATGAGTTGCTGCAAATGGAGGCACATTCATCAAGTACATTCTAGTGGGCTGGGGTGGGTTGAATCATGGGAGTGCTGACACCTCCACTCAGAGTCCCATTGTTCAATCTGTGAAGAGAGAAAATATTTACTGTTAAACTTTTTTATGTTGTAAATCGATACACCTATGATATTTATGTCTAAACCATTACTTTTATATTGTATGCAAGGGCAGGTTTCAGCTTGATCGTTATTATGGTTTGGTATCGGATATAAACACAACTACTGCTATAACTGGGTTGTATAAGGTCCAACACCACGATGAGGAATTGTTTAAACTTGAATGTAGTTTGTAGTTAGATAGTGTCCACTGTCTGCTCTAAGAAATGATCATCTATACTGATTTCATCTTGTATTATAATAACGTTTTAAGAACTTAGTCTTTGTAAAGTAATGATTGCAGTAAAATGGTTACTTCTACTGATAACAAGACGTCTAAAGATAGATAGTATAGTGAGTACCATTAACGTTTTAGAAATATTTGTAACTCAACAGTGGCAAATTTAACATTGACCACATTACGACCCGCCTGCTGACGAATAAGCATTAATAAACTTTTATGCTAGATGCATACATTACTAAATTAACAATATTAATTTTGATTCCTGATCCGAAATGATTTAGGAGAGATATTATACATTATGAGATATTGTATTAATAACCATGGTTTATTGCTGTTGCTTTTAAAGGGAAAAACACAGAATTAACCCTGGAACCAAAGGGGGTAACCAGCTAACAAGCTTATTTAGTCACGGTACAACAATAGAAACTAACGATACAAATAACCACAATGGCATCAAGCGACACCGTGTGGCTAAATCAGCCCCTAAAAAGACCAAAGTAAAGTGCCATTGCTACTTTTTAAATCGCAATTAAAAAATAAGTACAACTAGAATTAAAAACGTCATGGGTTTGTTGGCATTTCCATGTGGGGGACGACTACTTTCCCAATCTGCTGTATTAGATAGAAAACAAAAGATGTAGCTGGGTTCCACCTTGCTCTCGCAGCGAGGCCACCAGCAAAACATAGCGGGTCGGATGTGCATTCAATGCACAAACCTACAATAAGTTCAGCCTTACCTCACCCAAAATACACATTTAATGGAATTACATCAAAGTATCCTGGCCATGTGGCAGGGCGCCATGGAGAAGAATAATGCGTACGGTCGTAGAAATACGTACGAAATTAAATATTATTAAGACACCGTGCGTGTTGTAATGTCGTTTTAAGTTAATGTAAAGTTTGTTTGACAGCACATCCACCGAGCATTTAAAGTGTCATGGAACTAGCGTTCGTGCCGATGTTGTTCGTCTTACATAACCAAACATTTTTGCCTGCGTTTCCACCGACAGACCGTTTGCCTCGCAGCCGCAGAGCGACACCGCCTGCCCCCGTACCACTCTAGCGGCTCTGGGTGCACCGAGAGCCGGCGTGGTGCGTCAGGAGAATCCGCAGAGCAACCATGTTTATCGGTAACGGCCGTATCGGTAGGTCTGCAATACGTGTCGATTGGGAGTCAAGACAGAGTGGATGTCCATAAACAATTACTCTGCGGGGTAACGACTCGCATATCTAAAACACGATGAACACATAGTACACATTGACACTCTAGCAGCATGTCTATTCGGTGACTCCGAAGACACTTGCGGGCCTGCCTTACTGCAACCCCGGCATTTTCACCCAGCGGAGGAAGCCTTTGTATGATGGCAAAACACTAAAAATGCAGGCTCCCGGGTACACATAGCTTATAAACACGAACATTTCCGAGGTCCACCTACCTTAATGCAGAGCAAACCCGGTCAAAGGAAATGCAGTAGCCCACAATGTTGCTGTAAATATGCGGCGAATGTCTAGTAAAACATGTCGGTGCTCCAGTCCACACACACCGCCGCGGACACGCGCCTGCCCTGAAGCTCCCGGGTTCGAGTCCGCTTCCTGGCTGCTGGCTCTCCGGTAGTCCATGATGCAAAGGGACTCTTAACTATTGTTTGCCACCCACGACTCTTGGATGGTTATCGGCCTGTCGATGAATGAATTAAGAATTAAGAGGCATTGCTATTGATAATGTAATGTTCATGAATGCGGACATGTATTAACAAGAGTTTTTCTTTGGTTTAGCAGTTTGTTTGTAAGCAATAATGCCTATATATCTTGGTAATCATTCTGGCTTATGGGCTTGTGTCTATATGATGTAAATCCACTATGTTATTCTGTGATATATATATATGGATCATATTATTGTAATTGTAATGAATACGTAATGTAATTAATTCATTTTATTGCTGTTGTGTTGTAGGAACCTTGATCCAAAGTGTATTGTAAGCAAATCCAGACAGGGCCTTTAAACTGACACTGAAACAAAATAAAATAAAAAATAAAATAAAACCTTTCTTTAGGTGATAAGCCTACTGATCCTTAAAATCCTTTATGAAATGTTGTTACAGAGTCTGGGATTGGGCCAACATTTTTTATCAACATCCCCAACATGTGCACAAGGGGACTATCTAAACCACAGGTCTCCATATGTAAACATAGAAAGTTGTTAGACTGTTTAGGGCAGTTTGGCTTCAGGGACCTTTGGTCACAATGGTGTATTCCTTCTGTAGGATGATGCGGGGGAAAGAGAGGCGAAGCGAACATAATACAGGGAGAACAACATGTGTTGGTCGGCTCACATCTAATACACCTTCATTTACAGGTGTGCTTGAGACTGCTATTGTTGTGTCCCCAGGTCACTATCGATTGCACATCCTCCCAATTAGTGCTTGTCTCTGTAATACAGACATTTGTTTGGGTTTATCGGAAGATCTGCGACATCCCCTTAATATAAGTACGCAAAGCTGGGGTGGGGTTGAGCCAGACACACAAACCATTGATTCTTGTGGATAATGAAACTGTTGTAAAGGGTAAACTGGTGCACATCTTGCTAGAAGACCATCGTTTGCCATGCCGAAGAGCTTCTAATTAATGTGTTTCTGCACACAATATTGATCACACAAATGTCATACAATCCTCACCTGCAGAACCCCCTCTTGAACAGCTGATCCATATTCCATGGATCATATTGTGATTGGAATATTGTATCATGATGAAGCACTTGTTTAGTGAGTATTTCATGATGAGTATACAATATTCCAATCACACCACAATATGGAACAGGCCCACAAACAGTAAGCTACTAGTGTATATTGCTTTCTGTACTAAATCCATGAAAATGTATTCTGTGCTACATACATTACATACAGTAACATCTTTAAGGGTCACAACATGGGCACTTAACTAAGAAACCAAAAGTGCTCAGCTCACTATATCCTGTGAACCCGTGGTTCCCGTGATGCCACAGGCAGGTCACAAGGGAATCACCTCTCTGGTCCCACCCAGACTCACACCCAGATCTGCACTGACCTCTTCGTCTTAACATGTTCTCTAAATTGGGGTTGGTCCCTATGGACGTTTTTGCTATACCTATTTTCACTGGCTTTTCACAGCGAGCCGCATACAGGAGCATACAAAGTATTTGCCAGCTTACTCAAGGGACTTTAACACACTTTGTCTGGAGGCCCCGGGGACCAGCTCTTCACTTATTATTCAGAATTCTGGACAACTCCAGTTGATGTAGTTTACCTTATTTGGCTTGGCTGTCATGTATTACACCACAAGATGGCAGTGTTGCTCTGCCTCAAGAAAGGAGGCATACGCAGCGTTCTATTTTAATTTATGGTAGTGCAGTGGTTCGTAATGGGCCAAATGCTTGGCCCGCGGTATTGTTTTTCCAGAACCACTCATCCAAACAAGTTTGCAGTCGACACTGATACAGTAGACCTACAAACGCAGACTCCTTCCATTTTAGATGGATTGGTATGGAGTCTCATACTGTATACTTGCATCATGTCTGTCAGTCAGTCAGTCAGTCAGTCAGTCAGTCAGTCAGTCAGTCAGTCAGTCAGTCTACCTGCCCCTCTATTATCTCTCTGTAAATTTCTGCATTTATAATACAGGCCTCCCTCTAAAACGGGTGTATCTGAGGACACAGTGTCAATGCTGAAACAGCAGGTAC
>JAOTIX010000105.1:6876634-6893790 GCA_027123715.1 Gaidropsarus macrophthalmus | reverse complement strand
ATAAAAACACACACACACCTAATTAATAGGCCTTAATTCTGTATTATTGTACCACACTTCCATCCTCTCAATTTGCCCTTTTAGAATGAGAATGAAATGCGTTGCATCGCAACAAAAATGGCCACAATAGTGCCTGAATCACAGTGGATGAAGCGCGGGGGCCACTTACTCCACCATGCGACAGCGGTGTCTGGTCAGGCGGCTGTAGGCGTCGTTGACGTCCGTCACGTCTTTGGCGCTCCACAAGCGCTCCCCCACAGCGCTGGCACGCGGCCTGCACGCAGACACGGATCAACCCATGAGAGATGCTGAGGACCAGACCGCAGGCTGATCCTAAACCAGCCACACTGGCAACAAGGAACAGGGGGCGGGAGCGTACCACAGCCTCGGCGTCAGATTGGTGGCATCCACATACTCCCCCCACAGACAGGCCTCTCCACCAATCACAAGCTGCTTCTGGGCGTCACTTCCTGCAGGGAACAGCGTGAACCAACGGGGTCACTTCCGAGATCAGTCGATTCACGATCAGGCCACAAAGAGCCCAGACCCCATTCGGGTGAACCTCTAGGACGCAGCGAACCTTTGAAGTCGAGCGGCTCCACCTTGTAGTAGCGCTGCCAGTCCTGTCCGTAGCTGATGTAGTCCAGGTACCAGGGGGCGGAGAGGATGGTGGTGAAGCCCGCCGCTGTCACGTTGAACAGCTCCTCCTGCAGCCTGTTGCCCATCCACACGTTCACCACCGTGTCTGGCTTCAGCTGGGGGAGAGGCTTGCGGTGAGCTCAGAGTGCAGACCATTCGTCATCATGTCAAAAAGTCTCAGGTACCTTCACTCCGTTGTCGAACACCTCCTGCCATATCATGTAGCCTTTGTTCGTTGCGGTGACGATCTCCAAGAGGCTGCAGTTCATATTAGCAGGAAGTTGCGTGGGGAAGTCGGACACCGTTTATAAAGAAACACATTGTGCACATCACATGATCATAACCCTTTTGTGACCACATCCAGATTACGAAAAGAGCCTTCTGGCTGATCGACACGCGTTAAACCACTGTGCTTCCACTCAGATCAGGAACAGAGTCGAGGTGCATTTAAAGCATAGTTCTGAGCGTAATGCTTGTAATGGTTTACTTTAATCCACCCACTTTTGAATGTAGTATGCTTCAAGTTTGGAGTAGTCTGTTCCCAAGCCGTGCTGCTCCATGAACTTTTTAATATCAGGGTTGGACTTCCTGTGTAGAGGAGGTAAAAAGGCACAAAGCAAGTTTTAAACATGTTTCTTTCGATACACATGTATGGGGAGGTAGGGGCTAGACCTGTCGCTCAGGGAAGCCTGCAGGCAGACAGTGGGGTTCAAACCTGGTGCTTTTCGCATACGTTTTCGACTACATGCCCTTAAACCAGGGATCTCACCAGCAGCTGAAGTCCACCTCATCCCCCCCCAGGTGAACGAAGGGGTCGGGGAACACGGCGCTGATCTCCTGGAAGAGCAGCTTCATGAAGTCGTAGGTGGTGTTCAGGATGGGGTTGACCGGCCCGAAGGTTCCTGACAGACTGGAGCCCGAGTAGCAGGGGGTCAGCAGGTTCGTCTGTCCTGGAGGGGTGGGGGGAGCTTTAAGTTTGACCGCAGCATGCATTACATTCTATTAATAACCCTGACTCCTGGGGTGTCCATGGAGACGGTAGTTGGAAACAACTGCAGGAATAAAGTGATTTCTTTCCTTATTTCCTGACTAAGCAAACACAAGGTTTGCATCATTTGCATCTGCAGAGATTTGGGCAGATGTTCTGTCAGAAGCGCACTTTGTACTTTGTAAACACATGACTTTGATTGGTGATGTTTATTCAGAGAAGTCATTTGTCACATGACTAACCAGAACCAGAGCAGACCAGATAAGAGGCTCCGAGACGCCTTACCTTTGCCCCAGGACTGCGTGTGTCCGGGCGTGTCAAACTCCGGGACCACTCGGATCCCCCTCAAACGGGCGAACTCGATGATCATCTTCACGTCGGCCGGCGTGTACACGTGAGTGTACGGGTGGTACGCGCCCTGTCCGCCAAAACACACACCAGCAGCCGTCAAGCCTAGCGACGCACAACCTTCTCAAGCCAACAGACAGCGTGTATCAAGGAATGATGAAGTGGTTCCCCTTAACCCTGCCCCTCACCATCTGGCTGAGCTGGGGGAAGGTTCTGCTGAGGTAGGGGAAGGACGGGTCGTCCACAATGTGCCAGTGGAACACATTGAACTTGTTCATGGCCATCGCTTCCTGTGAACGAGTGTTGCGAGCAAACGTAAGAAAGGCACTCCAGTAAACATTGAACGCTTATGTAATAAAACCACTCTAAAGGACTCTAAGACGGATAAGGTTGGACCTACCAGATTAGCCAAGATGACTTTAATAGGCAGGAAGTGGCGAGAGGTATCCAGTAAGATCCCTCGATGCTGAAACCTGGGGAAGTCCAGGATTTTCGATGAGTTGATGCTTTTCTGAAATGTGAACACAAAACGAGAGTCAAACCCGAACAGCTCTCATAGGGTGCTGCATTCCAAGATGTAATTCAAACAAAAGACAGGTGATGACACTGGCTTTGGGTGAGTATACTGTTTATGCAATTAAACTGAGATGGAGCACAGTAGAGGATTCGTTTTCTGTATTCATCAAAACATGATTCCAGACTTACAGCCCCATAGTCGTCTTCATACACCAACTGGCTGAAGGTTTCTAGGCCTGTAAACACATTTGGCTTCATGCTTTAGTGTTATTGCTGTCATGCGTCATTTTGGAGGCCACATATAAAGTCAGCAGACACTAGATTTAAGATAAGATAAAGTTATTAATCCACGGAGGGAAATTCAGAAACAGAAACGAATATGAATCGCACTAGAGGTAGGCCTACAGGTAAGAGTACAAACCCAGACAAAGTCTTACTAATATAAATATAACAATAACAAAAACAAAAACAAGGTAAATATGAAGAAAGCTCAAGGTTAAACAATGACTTGCAGGCCCTAAATACCGGTAAAAGAGTGACTGAATTAACATGTGCAGTCTGTCAATAAATACAACCGTCTACAGTCAATCAAGTGTATGTTGCCTATTGGTGGTCATCGTTATTGAAGGTGACGTACCTCGAAGAGCGCCCCACACCTTTGATGCTTTCAGGACTGCATACGGCTGGTCGACGGTCAGCTCATCTGAACAGAGATTCAACAGTGGTCAACATATTAACCAAGGGCCCTTTTCACAGTACGATATACTACACTGGTGTAGGGCATAACAACACTTTGTGCATAGCAGTGCCGTGTCATGCACAAAGCGTTAGCGTTGTTAGCGTTGCAGCGACAGATAAATAAAAATGACCAACTTTTAAAACTACACGAACCGGAGTCTAGGCTATCATATTAATGGGGACCTGTGAAAATGGTCCTACTTCCCGAACAATTCTCTAATCATGATGACCTGGTGACGAGATAATAGACCGAAATACACTTTGGAACATTGTGCAGGATCGAAATTCTTACCCAGCAATTATAAAAGTAGGAAGTGGCTCACATGACTCGTCGGAGTTCTCTCCTGGGTAAGCGTCACAGTCGGACCCCGGTGAGGTGATCCACACCTGCAGTTCTGACAGCTCTGATGGCGCAGCTTTCCTTCTGAAATGTCCAGTCTTCCTGGCGTTGCCAAACACGTATTCGTAATATCTGCAGATGATGGCAGACAAGCAGTTGAGTTTAACAACCATGTCGATATTCAATAACGCAAAACCTCTACAACAGCAACTTTCTTTCGTTCTTATCAGGGATCGAAGAGACTAGATAAACACCTTTACGCACTGCGAACAGCGCCCTCAAAAACATGTAATGTCCTACCTTCTATATGCATTCTGGAGAATATTGCAGCTGGGACCCGCAGATGAATCCTTGGCGTCCACCACTCTGAAGCTGGAGCTGGATATTTTAAATGACACCTCGGACAGTGTCACCTGCTGGGGCAGAGGCCACAGAGAACCGTATCTGGATCCTTCGTCGACGCCGACGGTTTCGTCGTAAATGTCATGGTATTGTGATCCCTGACATACAGAAATCGAGAGCAACAGGGAAGCGAAGTTCAGCCCAGTTAACATGATGGTGCTCCCAGGTGGAGAAGAATAACAGCAGTGTCTGCTGCACAACCAATGTAGTTGGGAAGTGGGCGGGGTTTAGCAAAGCGGAAGAAAATACTGCCGGTGATGCGTTCTAGACGTTCGGAAAGCTGGGAATTTACGCATAGAATGTAAATTAACTACACATTATATTAGCCTGTGAATCATACGAATGTTCAAGCGCATGTTGTATTTATATTTAGGGAATTTACGGATTGGCGAATTGGTCTGGCGATATCATGTTTGAGTTTCAATTTTACCCGGTTGTTTTGATCTAGAAACGTAAACTGGTGTCCAAATGCAACATGGTGAATTGCATATATTACAGATCTCCCTCTGAAATGTGGGTGGAAACATTACAATGTTTTCTGACATAATTTAGATGGCGTAAGAGTAACAGTAGACATTTGTTTCAATCAAAATATATATAGATATACTTCATTCATCCCAGCAGAGAAATGTAGGTGTTCCAGCAGCCAGCATACATACACACAACACAGCACAACACATGTATGCATACATATCCCACCTATACAAAAACATGAGCCCACAATACAAAGCATAGGATATAAAAGTGGACTGGATGGTCATAAGTGCATAAGTAGATGTTACTCATAGACAACAGTACAAATGGGTGCAAATATGCAGGTGTGCAAAAATACAGTTGATATAAGCAGCTCAAGCTAACTTAAGTTGAACACTCTTCTGTCCTTACTAAAAGAGGACTCATTATAAAGTGCGATTACAGTAGGTAAAAAAGTATTCTTAAATCGGTCCTTTTTGCACCGTAGCCTCCCACTAAAAATACTCTTGTTTGTTTACTAGATTGTGCAAGGGATGCGCGTTAGTGTCCATAATCCTCAACAATTCCTCCACCGTCGTTCTCTCCATCACCACCTCCAGGGACTCCACAGCAGTCCCCATCACAGAGCCAGCCCTCCTAATCAGCTTGTTCAGCTTTTTAGAGTCACAAGCCCTGATGCCACTGCACCCAACTGATGGCTGCAGTAGCCACAACAGAATGATAAAAAAATACATAGCATTTTGCTACACACATAGGTGAGCACCTTTTATATTACATCTCAAAGCAAACTTATATTGTCCACTAGGTGGCTCTGTTGTCATTTAATACTCACCACTTACCCATTTGTGTGACCAAATGCTCTACAAGGCATGCAATGTTATATTCATTTGTTTTGTTAATATTTTGTTCGAATTTGTTCGTGTTTACAAATTACAATACGCCTAGTCCTGCTACATAGCGTCAACATCAATTTGCACAGCAGCCGTCTCCATTATCCTAATATACCTACAATTAACAGACCTACGATATAATTTATAATACAGGGGAATTCAATGTGTTATCGACACTTCACTTGTACTGAGAAACATTGCAGTTAGATATTCAATCATGTTGTGTTGTATGAATGTAACCACGGTACCACCCAAGCCATCTCTAAAGTCGGCCTTGCAAGTATTTCCTCTGTTACTTGAGCTTCGTTCCTCCTCTTTCTTTGGTAAACACACCCACTGATGCGCTGGAAGGCTGCACCGCTCGGTCCCCACTTTAGTCCTGCACACTGAGGCAGAGCAGCAACACAGGACCGTCCTCTGCATCAGCCTGTTGTCGTCTCCCTGGCGAACTGGTGAATCGTAAACTATAAAATAGGCTTTAACCCATATGTCAAGGCTAATTTAGGGGATTAATATCGTAATCTGTGATTGGTCATTTTGTGACTGACTCGGAAATAATCAAGGATTATCATCCAGCGCAAAGGAGCGTGGTGGGAGCCAGCATCGTGGCTCTTCCAGGGGTGGCATGTTCGAGGGCTAAAACGGACAGAATTGAACTCCTACTTTCCCCTAAAGAGGTAAGACAACCTGCTCCATAGCCTAGACTACGCTACTGATATCTTCCAACATTACATTATAATAATGGCATTCAACAATGCAGACGTAGTCTGTCTCATTTTATTCACAAAAAAGCCAATGCAGATGTTTGATCTAAATTCCTGTTTGATCTTAAGGCCTGGTTAAATTATCTCTGTAATTACAGGTTTACGCCAACGTAACAGGTACAGTGTATATTCATTTGAGGATTATTATCGTTTGACCATCATCTCTGAGGTTTTTGTGGACAATGGTAAATATTGAGTTTTTTTCTGTTGACACCAAAGAATACTCTTTAATAACATATCCATCCCCTACACGAGTGCAAGCCGTCAGCTGGGACGCGCGTATTGCTGCGTAATTATAGCGTCCCTGATTGAATCATGAACACATCGTCGACTCATCTTTGGTTTAAACACAATTAACTTCGACCCTGGATCTGACAGCTGGTTTGGGAATACAACCATATATCGATTACGCTCCATTGTTTTCCCCAAGTGCATTCTGTCTTTTTCTTCCAGTAACAGAGCCGCACGCGTGTTGTCTTTGTGTTTACGCGTTTAAAGACTTTCCTCTCTGAATCTCTTCCTGTATGATGGCCATGGCTCTCTCGGAACACCTGGCAATGATTTAAAACAGATTGAGACGCAATCGAGAGGCGCAGTGTGGAGCCTGCTGCATAGATAATCGCTGCCGTGCGTCCCTGTGGTTAGAGGTAGATCTACTTCTCCCACGGAGAGGCAATTAGATGCTTATTGTGATACTCCAGACAATGCCTATGGAATGTGAAGTGAAGAGGCGAGACCTTAGACGAGGATTTGAAAGAGTTTAATGGCTGAGGCAGGCCCTCTCACAAATTGTGATGTGTTGTTCTGACACAATCGATTCAGATGTTTCTGTATTGTATTATACTATTAGTGTTATCATAATAACGCTTATAGGATATACATGACAGGTCATATCTATTTTAATTATATTTACAAGAAGTTTAGTCATACCTGTAAATAGCCGTTGGAAATGTGTGGAATTCCTTCCTTCATGATGAATCAGATTAAGTGGAAAAGTTGCATTCCGATTCCATAGAACGTTTTCAAACTGTTAATTGTGTTTGAGGTCGGTGATGCATTTCATGCACTGAATGTCCCACGTCGATGACCTTAAGTACTAGAATGCCTCACTAAAGTAAAGGGTCTTTAGGAAAGGCAGCATTATTAAGACCATGCATGGAGAACCTGATTACACCGCGAAAAGTATGATGCTAAATAGGCCCTGCGGTAGTATTGTGTACAAATAGTTCCGATGACCTTCTTTAATAAAAAATAGTGATAAAGAGACCAATGTTCTATATCGAGAATAAGGACCAGAGTGACACAGCTTTTTTTATGGGGTCCCCCCTGTTTTTGTATGTTTGTGTATGTTCAGCATGTTTGACAGGTTCGCCTTTCGACGTTCCTCAATAGAGAGTGTTCAGAAACTGAATAGAAACATTTTATGGGATTTAGAAAGCCCGGAATCTCTGACATGTTTGGCATGAATGCCCCCAGAGCAAGAACAATGCACGTCAGCTCTGAAGACCAGGAGAGCAGGCAAGCCCCGACCGCTCTAGCCAGGCTTGCTAAGAGGGCTATAAGGCCAAACTAATTCCCTTTTTGAAGTGGTCTGGTGAGCAGGTCTTCTTGTAAGTCCTGGTGAGTGAGGAGAAGAAAGGGTTGTTAAGTATTCCTGCGTCACCTCATCCTGCCTGTTACAAGCTTGAATCCAACTTCCTGAAGTACACAAAAAACACCTTTCCCACGTCCTCATAACCTGTAACTGTACATTACGAACGTCAAATCCCAGCAAATAAATAACATGAATCCAACTCTGTTGTCTGTTTGGTTTGTTTCAGGATTCAATGAAAATGTCCGTGTGCGTCCACGAAAACCGCAAGTCGCGCGGCAGCACGGGCTCCATGAACATCTACCTGTTCCACAAATCGTCCTACGCCGACAGCGTGCTCATGCACCTTAACGCGCTGCGGCAGCAGAAGCTGTTCACCGACGTCCTTCTGCACGCCGGGCGCCGCTCCTTCCACTGCCACCGCGCCGTGCTGGCCGCCTGCAGCCGCTACTTCGAGGCCATGTTCAGCGGCGGGCTGAGGGAGAGCCAGGCCAGCGAGGTGGACTTCCGTGACTCCATCCACCCCGAGGTGCTGGAGCTGCTGCTGGACTACGCGTACTCCTCGCGCGTGGTCATCAACGAGGAGAACGCCGAGTCCCTGCTGGAGGCCGGCGACATGCTGGAGTTCCAGGACATCAGGGACGCCTGCGCCGAGTTCCTGGAGAGGAACCTGCACCCCACCAACTGCCTGGGCATGCTGTTGCTGTCGGACGCCCACCAGTGCACCAAGCTGTCGGAGCTCTCCTGGAGCATGTGCCTCAGCAACTTCCCTGCCATATGCAAGACGGAGGACTTCCTCCAGCTGCCCAAAGACATGGTGGTGCAGCTTTTGTCCCACGAGGAGCTGGAGACGGAGGATGAGAAGCTCGTGTATGAGGCCGCGCTGAACTGGGTGACCTACGATCTGAAAGGGCGGCACCCCCACCTGCCGGAGCTGCTGAAGACGGTGCGTCTGGCCCTTCTGCCCGCCGTCTTCCTCATGGAGAACGTTTCCACCGAAGAGCTGATCAACGGCCAGGCCAAGAGCAAGGCACTGGTGGACGAGGCCATCTGCTGCAAGCTGAAGATCCTGCAGAACGACGGCGTCGTCAACAGTCCGTGCGCCCGGCCCAGGAAGACCAGCCACGCGCTCTTCCTGCTGGGAGGCCAGACCTTCATGTGCGACAAGTTGTACCTGGTGGACCAGAAGGCCAAAGAGATCATCCCCAAAGCCGACATCCCCAGCCCCCGGAAGGAGTTCAGTGCCTGCGCCATCGGCTGCAAGGTGTACATCACGGGCGGGCGGGGCTCGGAGAACGGCGTGTCCAAAGACGTGTGGGTGTACGACACGGTGGCGGAGGAGTGGTCCAAGGCGGCGCCCATGCTGATAGCGCGCTTCGGGCACGGCTCCACGGAGCTGAAGCGCTGCCTGTACGTGGTGGGTGGGCACACGGCCGCGACGGGCTGCCTGCCGGCCTCGCCGTCCGTATCGCTGAAGCAGGTGGAGCAGTTCGACCCGGCGGCCAACAAGTGGACGATGGTGGCGCCGCTGAGGGAGGGTGTGAGCAACGCCGCGGTGGTCAGCGTCAAGCTCAAGCTGTTTGCGTTTGGCGGCACGGGCGTGACCCACGACAAGCTACCCAAGGTGCAGTGCTACGACCCCCTGGAGAACCGCTGGTCCGTGCCCGCCTCCTGCCCCCAGCCCTGGCGCTACACGGCCGCCGCCGTGCTGGGCAGCCAAATCTTCGTAATGGGCGGGGACACGGAGTTCTCGGCGTGCTCCGCCTACCGGTTCAGCAGCGACAGCCACCAGTGGACCAAGGTGGGCGACGTCACCGCCAAGCGCATGAGCTGCCAGGCGGTGGCGTCGGGCAACAGACTGTACGTGGTGGGGGGCTACTTCGGCACGCAGCGCTGCAAGACGCTGGACTGCTACGATCCAACGCTGGATGCCTGGAACAGCATCACCACCGTGCCCTACTCGCTCATCCCCACCGCCTTCGTGAGCACGTGGAAACACCTCCCGTCCTGAGCCTGTGGGGCCTGCTGTCCGCAAGGTGAGGTGCCCGCCGGACCTGTGACACGCTCACAGCCGCATGGTGGCTGGCTACGTTGGCTGGACAGCGCTGTGTGGGTCCGTGTGTCAATCGGACCCATCAGTCAATCTGGCAGGGAAGGGGGGATGCTAGGATA
This sequence comes from Gaidropsarus macrophthalmus, assembly GCA_027123715.1. Taxonomy (NCBI): domain Eukaryota; kingdom Metazoa; phylum Chordata; class Actinopteri; order Gadiformes; family Gaidropsaridae; genus Gaidropsarus; species Gaidropsarus macrophthalmus. The sequence continues at coordinate 6,883,928 of JAOTIX010000105.1, read as the reverse complement.
GTGTGCAGTGGAGCGAGTGATGGTGAGGCATCAGTCCGGTCGAAGGACCGTAGAAGTTGAAACTGAATACGCCTGGGTTTTTGTGGCGGTGGAGGCTGAAGCGCGGGTGGGGGGTGGGGAGCCAATAAGACAGGCAGCCTCTAACCTCCTGGTGGGACTAATCCTCTCTCAATTGGCTCCTCTTGGAGAGGTCATGGTCCTGCACCGCATGATAGGGGGTTGCTTAAGCTTTGCAGAAGACCTCATCGCCCCACCCTCACCCCCACCCACCCACCCACACCCTCACCCCCCACCCTGCTAGTTCAAACCTAAAGTTCAGATCAGTAAGGCGAGAAGGCAGAAGAGTTGAGAGAGGGGAGCTCTGTTGCGTCATCTCCTCTCCTGCAGAAATAAAGACACAAACACGCTTCTCAATTCTGCTGTATTTTGTGTGGGATTGCCTGAATCCTGCTTCAACTCAAGGTGATCCTTCTGTAGATCCTTCTAGTGACGGGTTGTTCATGTGTGAGGGAATAGCGAGCGATTTGCACTTGGACACAGTGAGAAGGAAAATGACAAAGGATGGAATGGTCCGTGTTGCTCAGTTTCATCCAGTGATAGGGCAATACATGAATGATATGGTACCAGGATATGGAGAGTACTCCTTAGCATAATTTCTACCTTAGCATATTCTGGACTAAGTATTTTGTACCTGATAGTGTAATGCATTGTGTTATAGCTGAAATGATCCTATCTGAAATAGCCAGGTTGACAAGAGTAACTAATACAATAAGTACTAGATTAACTATGTAATATTTTAGTTTTATGAATATCTAATTCGGTATTTAATGTGTTTTCTTCTTCTGTCTTCTTTTCGACAGATTCATCCGTTTTGCATCATTTACTGGATTCCAACTGTGAAAGATCACGCTTAAACTTCCTGTGCGATAATCACCCATCTTCGTCGTGTGGGAAATGCCCCAAAAAATACAAACGACGTCCCGACACAGAACTCCTTGTTGATGTTTCCGATGTGTACGGACATTGAAAACAAAGAACGTGTTGTGCTGAATCCTGGAAGGATGGAACTCGGTTTGTGTGTCATCTCCCACTTCTGAAACAACATCTGGGACTAATCCAACACCCACCGAGAAACCCACCGCTGCTCGTCGTATGAAATACAAAATCTCTGTTTCATATCGCGCCTGAGGCTTTCCACTTGCAAGTAACGCAAACATCTCAGCCAGTCGTGAAGACCTCACAGCCTCCATCAAATCACCAAAACGCTTGTGAGGACGTGTCTTGTTTTTTCTTCATTTTTGCTTCTGTGAAATGAAAAGAAAGAAATGAAACAAAGCTAAATCTCTCTGCACACAGAGACTGTAATCATGCATGACGGATGGACTGTCGCAATCATAAGGTGGGGAGGGGGGGGGGGGGTTCAAACCAGGAGTTGACCTGCTGTGACGTGAGACGAAATCAAGAACACAAAAAAACATTCCGATTATTTTACTCATAACAACTCATGTTTCTGTGGCCTCCACTGGCGCTGTATTCCTTTCCCGCCACACCCCCGAGGCTGTCCCAGCTCCCCCTGCACACGGTGGGCAGAGACCCCGGTGTATTCCTATCTGTGGGGATCCTGTACTTGGCCTCTGGGTGTTTCTCTGTTCATAGCTTTACTGTCACCAAAGGTCATGAGGTCACGGGGGGTCTTGATCAACAGCGCCAGCTGATGTTGAGGAGCAGGTTTCGGATTGTGGAACGGTCATCGGGTCACGACCTGTTGAGCTGTTTTTGCAGCTCCCCCCCCCCCCCCCATCCCCAGTCCCGCTTTTAAACAGCGATGATCTCAGCTACCATTCACACTTTGGCTTCCCACACAGGAAGCTGCAGCACTGTTCCAGCTTCAAAGATACCATGACAACACCAACACCATAACAGGCCACCTCATGTTGTCTCTGGTCCTTTGGTGACCGCCTGGTTTTAACTCGCACTACGGTGACGGCAAAGTGATTGCAGACACTGCTTTCATAGGAGGAAAAAAAATTACGTCACTTTAACCTGACCAGAGATAAATCAGCTTTTTGGGTCTTAACTGCTGAAATGTTTCTCCTTAAGTCTTAATTTATATGACGGTACTATTTATTTCCTCACTGCCTGCCCTGGGTTCTGTCCAGGGTATGTGTTTTATTGTTCTGTGATCTCCTTGGTTTGTCTTTTGCACACTCCCATGTCTCCCGGGGGTGTCCCCTGTTCCACTCACAGAGGAATCAGACCGAATCTCTCAGTGCAACGTTCTGCTGAACTGAAAACAACATGGCCTTCGTCTGCCCCGCGTTGGACCACATCGCACGGTGCAGGACCACACGTTCTGGGGAACGTCAGTGACAGTTTCATTGTGTTCCTCCGATCCCCCGGCGTCCGTAAGTCACGGAGACACACCCGCAGACCTGCGCCCCAACAACGCCACACGAGCTGGTTGCGTGACGTATTGACGTATGGCTTGACGTATTGACGTATGGTCAGACCCATCGACCCTGACGTGTTCCGGAATGCTCCGCCCGGACCAGCTGTCCCCAAAGCAGCTGAGCTGCGCTGTTGTCACGCGGTCCGTCCCTGAGGTTGTCCCCACCCCCCCCGCAAAATCCAAAGTCTTCCTCCCCCCCGCCTCCCCCACCCCCACATCCTTATCGCCTGGCTGCTGTCTTGTTGGGGGCGGGGCTCCTGAGATTTCTCCTCCGTGGGCTCAGACCCTGCACCGCTTTTTCCACGATGCTGTTGTTGCTAACGCACAAAAGACAAGAAAAAAGGAACGCAACGCCCAGCAAGTTCGTACTCCAAATGCACAATGTCTTATCGAAAGGAAAAACTGCGCCCACCGTCGTTAGTGTGCTGTTGTGTGCGTCCTTCTCCGTAAGACCCAACTGTGGTGTCTTTCATTTGAAGTCTTTCGTTAAAACAGTTTTTCTTTCCACCCTCGCGGGACAGAAATGTGTGCTGGAGCCAATCAGCGATGACGGCCCTTTGAATGTACCACATATCGGTGACTTGTAAACTGGACGCCGAGGTGTAAACTGGACGTCATCGGAGCGTTGAGCGCGGGGACACTTTGCTTCACGCTGACAGGATTCGCTGTCGAAATGTATTGACTTTTTTGTTTGAGTCATTTCAATGTTTCATTTTATTTCTCTTTCTTAAAATGGCATTGTTTTGTACGTGTGGATTTTTTTCACAATGTGAAATTCATGGCTTATAGTAAACATAAGAGTTTTTTTCTCTTGACTGTAACGTTGGTGTTTGGGTCTTTTTTCGCGGCGTAAATACTTAATCGGGTTGAGAGCGTAACACTGCATTCATTACGTCAATTTATAATACGCACGTTATATATATGTATACTCCCTGTATACATATATACAATCCGCAGTACAGCTTTACCTCATGTAGGCGTCAGTTCCCTCTGAACACCACTGCTCCGGTGAGCTCATTCAAACGGCATTCCTTTGCATCCTGGGATGCTAACTCATTACATGCTTTACATATTTGGAATAGCTTCACAGGGAATGCCTCGCAGGCACGCTGTTGTTCTCCACAACGCACAAGGGACCAAAATAGTTCTCTACCGCGCGGAGCTAGCTGCCTTTGTTGTTGTGAAAGCACAGGCAAGTCGAGAGAGAGAGAGAGAGAGAGCGAGAGAGAGAGAGAGAAAGAGAGAGAGAGGGGGGGGGGGGGCTGGTGAGAGAGAGCTAGAGAGAGGCAGAAGGGGGGAGAGAGAGAGGGAGATGCTTTCCCTTTGGCTGACAAGTCACCGTGGCAACTACCACCTTTATCTCCAAAGTGTGGGGGCTGGGGCAGAACATGGCCCCTCCCCACCCCGTGCGGCTCTCTCTCCCCCCAACGGGAGGACCCCCTGCAGAGCAGATGCTCCCTGGTTATTCACGGGGGTGTCCAGGACCGCCCCGCCCACCCCCCATAGGCAGGCTGGCCGCATTCCAGCCCCAAACCCCCCGCCCTCCCCCTCCTCCCCAAACAGGCCCCCGCTCAGCGCTCAGGGACAGGAAGTGGTGACACTCTTGTTCAGCCGGTTTCCTGCCGCAGTAGTGCCTCAGGGGGTAGAGCGGCTTGTTCAGTAACCGGAAGGTTGTCAGTTCAAACCCCCCCGGCTCCTCCTAGCTGAGTGTTGAGGTGTCCCTGAACAAGACACCTAACCTGTTCCTGACATGGTTTGACCTGCTGTCGGTGCGTGAATGGGTGAATGTGTGTATGAATGGGTGAATGTGAGGTGTTCATTGTAAAGTGCTTTGAGTACAACGTTGTTGTAGAAAAGCGCTTTATAAATATATAAATACAGTCCATATACCATTTTACCATTTCCTGCTCTGCCCTCATGGACCAGAATGAACAACTTGCAAAGGAATGACAAAGATAGTGTCGTTTGACCCGCGTGTGGTAACGACACCCCAGCGGACACAAAAACATTCTTCATTCATTCTTTCATCTCCAACATTCTCTTCCTTATGGACTCCCTGGCTTCCTCCCTTTTCACTGGCTGGGGCCGTCACGTGGGCGGGGCAGCACACGGCGGGCGGAGGGGGGCTCTGTCACAGGGGGCTGTGTGGGTGAACAGACTCCCATTAATCAGGGCAGGAAGGGGGAACTTCCTGTCTGCTAACAAACGGGCCTCGTCCAAACATACCAATGAGGCAACGTGATCTCACGGGAATCCGTGGAATAACCACGGGTAACGCTTCACTCAAAATCTGTGGTGGGACCACGGAATCACTGGAAGCACACACACATTTTGTTCCGTGAAACACACATGGATTAGAAGAGGATAGAAGAGGTCAGGTATTCTGCGGGCGTGCCCAGAGGGGACGTGCACGCCCACATGTGATGACAACACCGGCCGTTAGCACTGCCGTCGCCTGGCAACAGGGAACGCTAGCCGTTTGCATGCATGCGCACGCACACACACGCACGCACATGCACGCTACACACGGACTTGCGGGCACGAACACACATGATCGCACACAAACACACACACACACGCAGTCCCCAAACAAAAAAGATAATACATCGTCTGCGTGGTTGTGTGTGTGTGGCCGTGTGTGTGTGTTCGTGCGTGTGCGTGGGTGTATTGCCGTACATCGGATTAGCAATGAATGACAATGTTGACAAAACAAGCAATTTCATAATGTGGAGATGGCGCATGCACGTGTCACTGAGGATATTGTTGTGTACATACATGAGTTTATTTTAGATTTGTCTCTCGGAGTGTTCCGGGTAACGCCCACACAGCTCGGAGACTAATGTCCTCTTCACACTGGGGTGAGTCACATGGGGCAGTCAAACGGCCAGACAAGTTAATGGAAACATTATGATTACTTTAAGTCAGGATTTTAATGCGAGCATTAAAATAAGATGCCTTTATTCTATAATATGATTCACTTGTTTTGCCAGACTTTAAAACATAATTGATAGCATTGATATAATACAGTCAAGTGTTTTGTTCATATGTGGCCCGCATTGCTGTATTGATATATTGATACATGAATCATGATCTTAAGTTTACATTCTGTGGAGATTTCTGACATAAGATCACAAACAAACAAAGATCACGCGCAGACGAATGCCACAGAATAACAGGAGAATGCGAGAAAAAAACGTTAGAAAATGCTGCAAGAATGCAAAAAAGAATGCAAAGGAATGCCGGGCAACGCTACAGGAATGCGAAGGAAAGCTAGAGAATTCTAGCACATGCTCCAGGAATGACACAGAGTAAAGGGAAAATGCTAAAGAGAAAGAGGTGGGGTTTGCCTGCGCCACACACCACACACCACGCACAAATCATTCCGGTAATTAATTTAAAGATTCTTTTTCAGCGCAAAGATGGGTGAGAGAAATGATGATGTATTCGAGATAGTGCATCTCAATTAAGGAGCTATTTTGCGTCTTCACATGAAATGCATTGAAGCTATTGGGGTGATGTGAAACGACAGATACAGTCTGTATTGCTGTATTCATCCTCGATAATACGACGCATCGTTTTGGAGGTCTTCATTAGCGGTACTCCCTTCTTAATGGGTCCTGTTATTTCTTCCTCGCATTCCACTTCCCCGCCCCCACTTCCAGCTCCAGAGCTTGAATGAGAATGAATGAGATGTAATTAGGCTCTGAAAGAAGCCTGTTGAGAAAGCACCACAAAGAGCCCTCTCTTCCTCGGCTCTTGTTTCCCCCGCCTGCACCCGGCTCTTAATTCCATCTTTATGTCTTTTTAACCTCGGCCCCCTGACACAGTCCTTAACTTTTACCGCTGTCCAGGGACGGATCTGGGGATTGCTTTGCGGTAGCAGGCTGATTTACCCCCCAACCCTTTGACAAACATCCACCGGAGGGCATTTTCAATCAAATGAGGACAGTTAGTACAGCATGGTGGTAATTAAGTCAAGTCTGGGGGGACGAGAAATACGGAGCTGACCTTGACGGTGCAGAAACCCTCTCACGGCGCAAATAATTAAAAACCGTGCCAAGACTGTGAGGAGTGTGCGAGGTGAAGCACTTTAACGACAGTTGTGATAACAGGGGTTGTGTCTTGAACGTGGGCGTAGCGGGGCAGTTGTATGTCAGGTCAGAAACCCAGGATTTATCACGGCAGGGGATTAAAAAGTAAGCCTCTATGCCGATGACTTATTACCGTTCTTATCGCAGTGAAAACGGGAACACCTTATCTCGCCGAAACACACCAAGGCTGCCTGCTGCCTCGCACAAGCTCAATGCACTGAGGGTGGGTGTGGTGATCACACACACACACAAACACACACACACACAGACACAGACACACATACACACACACACACACACACACACACACACACACACACACACACACACATAAAGCCAAATCCCATATCCGCCGTGGCATTTCCTCCGATTCACTACTTCAGTGTGATACAATGACATCATCACATGCAAGCTATATTCCGTGCGTTGTTTTTCAAATAGTGGCTGTAATCCACGACCAACAACAAGAACACATGACCACCATGGGAGTTGAGATGGGAGGAGGGGCTGATGGGCTCCATATGGGCGCCGCGTATGAAAACACACGCTTGCCCCTGCGTCACCGCTGTAGAGACTGTGCTTCCATTCCTCTGAGCCGTATCTCGCCCTTTGAACACGCTGCTCTCATATCGGGCCCTTTCATGTCCATAACAAATGTGTTTAGGGTCATTACTAAATAATGATTAACTTCTTCGCCGATGCGTTTAAGGCTTAGCCTCTGTGTGCTTTCAACATTCTCTGGCTGTACGTAAAA
>JAOTIX010000105.1:6732341-6744946 GCA_027123715.1 Gaidropsarus macrophthalmus | reverse complement strand
CAGCTATATTCTGAAAATGAAAAAGCATTTCTGTTAATCCATTTTAATTTGAATTATGGAACAGATTCGCTTCCATAACTGCCTGCCTAGTATACTACATGGGTTAGGACAGGGATTTTTGTATAACAGCCTGTGCTTGGAGCACCTGTAGTAGTCTATGCATTTTGGAAATAAAAGAAAGTTACACCTTGTACATTGTTTATTTTGTCATTATTTGTTTAGGTTTGCAGAAACATTAAGGTTCAAATTATAACTGTTCCTGTTGGATGTTATCATTTTACTTTTCTTCTTTACATAGTAATGTAATCATTGCTAGCCTCGCCTAATAATAATTCTATGTGTTAATTACGATTCTTTTGTATGTCACTTTTGTCAAAAGCTTTTGCAAAATGACATTGCAAGGGTTAATGAATGAATGAACAATGAATAAAAGGTTATCCAAATGTTGAATATTGCTGTGGCAATTTCAACCCATCGTGATAATTTTTTTTTGGCGCATCTGGAATTAATTGCAAATGATCAGCTGTTAGTTGCACACTTGGCTTTAAATATAGATGTTTGCTCACCCAAAGTTTGCCATGAGATTACGTTATTCCTGGTGTCAAAGACTTTGGCCAAAAACTGTGCGCGTTCCCGATGAGTTTCACAACCCATCCAATGCAGTTCGTTTTGTTATGTGTCCAATATATTTGTAACGGGGCACCTAATTGGCTATCAAGGCCGTGGTCGGAAATTACCTCACGGAATTTGGTCTTGCCCCCGGAATTATGTTGACAGAAATCCCATCATGGCGGCGGCCGGTTAGGTTGAGTTTGTTAGCCTAGCATGCGCCATTGAAATGAATAGGGGGCGGAGCTTCAGGCTGTCTCCATTTATAATACCGGCGCCGATCCCGTGGGTGCTCCGGTGCTCGAACACCCACTGACAACGTTGAGCACCCACTGGCCGATCAAAAAAATAAAATAAAAATAATAATAATAAATAAAGAGTGAATAAATGAATTTTGTGGTGAAACTGTATCTTTAAAATGAACTGCATTTACACAGTATGGCGTAGTCAGGTAGGCCAAACAACCAATCAGATGATCGGATCTGGCTGCGGCTGAACACAACGAGTCAGTCACGTACACACAGCAAAAATTGGAAGATTGGTTGCTTATCGGCGGTTAAAGATGGACAAGTTTGTCATTAGAAAACTCAGTGGAACCGCGTCTACAACCACCAATGTGTTGCTATAGGTTACTTGTACAATTATACATGCAAGCGACATCGTTGTGGCCAGTGTGCATAATACTGCTGCCTTCAGACAGTATGGTGTCGTATTTAGTTGTGGTTGGTGACTATCTGTGCAATAAAAGTCCGTTTGTGACAATCACTACCTTGGTGGTATTCATATAATTTGAGCACCAAAAAAACAAAAACAAAAAAACAAAGTTGAGCACCCACGGGCAAAAACATAAATCGGCGCCTTCCATGGTCCCATAGAAATGGATCGCAGCATAAGACCGTTGTGAGGAAACTGCAGTTACACGGCCTGACCACCGGCGTCACCGGCCTGTGTTCGTATCACAGTGAATCAACCCCGAAGAAGAACCCATAGAGTACGCTGCTTCTTTTGGGTTGTGACTGGTACCAGTTTAAGGGTACCCATTCTCCAACAGTATTCGAGTGTTTCTGGACGATTTTACAATTTAGTTGCAAGAAGGATTTACAAGGAGATTTCTCGTTGTTGGCTGATGTGTTTTCGTCTGGCGGCTGTGAAGAGAAACGAAAGAGTGCGATACTTTGTCCAACCCTCTCACCTGAACCATTCGGGGTGGTTCCAAGAAACATGAGCTTTCTTTTGTGAGTTACCATTCAATCCATCAAGCTTGAATCTTGGATTTAATGTATTTGATTGTGAATTGCTTCAGAGTTGAATGTAGTGCACTCATGACTAACAATAGCCAGGGTAGGGGCACTTCCTGGATCCACCAACAATGTTCATAGTTACTAATCAAGGTGGCTTTGCTTTTCATGACCCAGGAGTACTATCAAACTCAGAGTTTACTCATATGTTGACATGTCCTGTAAATGTGTACCGAAAACTTTCCAAAGCACACTGGTGCGTACTGCGCTATCTTGGATGTAACGTAATTGGGCAGGCCCGACTCATTGTTGGGGACACTCGTTCACTGAGCCCTCCAGCCCCCTGCGGTCTGGAGCACGGTATTGCTGATTAATATTAATATTAACATGTTATTATTGAAATTAGTATTATTATTTTAGCATATTTAAATATACTTCATTGTGGGAGCTCGGTGGACGGACTAAAGACTGCGGGACTGAGCGCTTGGAGGCGCCCTCTTATGAGAATACGAGCGATTGTGGACGACAGAGATTTGAATGTAAAGATGGAGAAAGGTTGTCTGACGCATTTAATTTCGTCGTAGAATTCACCTGTTTCACTGTGACATTGAATGTGTTAAGCAACCTACATTGGTGGAGACGAGGGAGCCAATTATGTAATGCACTGTACTTGTCAATGGGTGAGTTGGACTACTTCAGATGGATCGGTCTAGGGGCCCAATACATTAACCAGTGTGGCGTCTCTCCGCGTTTCCAATGGATTACATTTTGTGGGGTTTATGAGCTGATGTCGTCTTATTTTACTACTGCATATGAACAACATGTAGGTCTGTATCGCAGTTCTGCAGAACATGTGTGTTACACATGCGAAATAATTAAAGTGATTATGGGGCAAAGGATGCATAAACTATATATTGTATCATATTTTAATAATGTTTTTGTTTTTTTCCTTCCCTAGTTTAAGTCGATCCGCCAAGACGTTCAAACCCAAAAAGAACATTCCGGAAGGCTCTCATCAGTACGAGCTGCTGAAACATGCAGAAGCCACGTTGGGCAGTGGAAACCTGCGCATGGCAGTCATGCTTCCGGAAGGGGAAGACCTGAACGAATGGGTGGCAGTAAACAGTAAGAGAGACCCCAACCCCACTTACTCCACTGACACGTTTAGAAAACCTGACATCTGGTCGGAGTGCAGGGATTAGTGATGGCATCAGTACCGCAAGCAGACTAAGGGGCTGTGCAGGTCTTAAAACTGCTGTCTAACTTCATCATGTCCAGTTTAGAAGCTAAGAGTGCTCAAGGTACTTTATGTTGCGTCTGTCCTTCCTGTAAAAACCTTTTTATTTGGTAAGATGTGAACTCTCTTGCATACAGGGCCGCCAGTTCGCTCATGCTTTGTCATATCAATCACATTGTTGTACTTTTATGATCTATAAACATTTGGTCATTGTATTTTTACCCTTCTCCCTTTCAGCTGTGGATTTCTTCAACCAGATCAATATGCTCTATGGCACCATCACTGACTTCTGCACAGAAGCCAGCTGTCCAGTGATGTCTGCTGGACCCAAGTAAGAGCGCGGGTGGAGCTCCTCCTGCACCCATCAGCGCGTTCGCAAGCGGAGCGTCATTCCTTTGCATGTGTCAACGAAGCCCGGCCAATCATTGTGATGCATTTCTCTGAGTCAGCGTCGTAAGGATAATGAGGAAGACCTGTTGAAATACGTCCAACTCCGGGATCTGCTAAATCTTGTAATTACTTTGTTGTTTGTAAGGGAACTGCTAAACTCACGCAACGCATCGAGTTTACAGGAAAGGAGTATAGCGGAATGTACAGTTGGGAAAGAGGACATCCCAAAAATATAGCATGATTACCGGTGCATCATTTTGGAGGGGTCATAGCCCAATGACAGGCTATTAGGCTTCTAACCCACTGAAAACTGAAAGGCATCGATATGGAGTAAAAAGGTACTTTAACTGTTTTTAAAATGGTTTCCTTCCGTCCCTTGCAAAGGTACGAGTACCACTGGGCTGACGGGACCAACATTAAGAAACCTATCAAATGCTCCGCCCCCAAATACATCGATTACCTCATGACCTGGGTCCAAGACCAGCTGGACGACGAGACACTGTTCCCGTCAAAGATCGGTACTTATTGATCTTTCTTCCTTATTGACACCTTCAACAGAGTATACAGAGCGAGGTAAAACAGAAGTAGGCCCTTTGCAGAACCCTACGGCCACCGAATGGTTCTATCTTGTGCAACCATCCTCCTTGTGTTGCATAACATCCGCTGTGCCGCACTCGCCACTCAGTGGAAGTCCATGACAGGATTTTAACCATTCGCTGTCTCACTACCCTCTTCAGTCCTCAGTTTCTTATTTCTTTGTCCCAAATGGCAATTTGGTTGCAGACAGGATCCACACAACAATAGACACAACGTGCAGTACATACAGAAGTAAAACAAATAGGTTAATTGCAATAGATAGGTGTGACAGTGCCTAAAATATGAGCCAATAACCAAGATGAAATTGTCTATAATAAGGTTGATATAAGAAGAGGAAGTTGATATGGTTGGGTGGGTGGGTGGTGGTGGTGGGGCTATCTCTTCCTGTTGTGTGCGTTTAAAACTTGGATGGAAATGGGCATGAATGAATTTTTGTATCTGTTTCAAAGCAATTAGCACTTTTTCACTGGTATTTCCTCTGTTGACTCAAGGCGTCCCCTTCAAGCGTAACTTCATGTCGGTGGCAAAGACCATTCTGAAGCGCCTGTTCAGGGTCTACGCCCACATCTACCACCAGCACTTTGACTCCGTCATGCAGCTTCAGGAGGAGGCCCACCTCAACACCTCCTTCAAGCACTTCATCTTCTTCGTTCAGGTGAGACGAGTGATGTGTGAGGTCAACCAGGGAGCCACCTTTCCATCCAGAAAGTCAGGCACACGGTGTTCATCGTTGTGCCAAGAACCGCCTTCTTATCAGTTCTTCATGTCAATCAAGTCTTGATTGACATGCCAGCATGGCCAATCACTGGCTGTGCCACGGGACACCTGAGCTGCGATGAAGCAATCGAGATTTTTTTAATAAAGCTCAGTGGGTATGTCAGAAAATCCAGCTATGCCGGTGTACCGAATACAAATATTCAGAATCCCCGGGGGGGAAATTGTTTTCGTTCCAATGCTCCGTGCGAGATGGAAAGACAGCATGAATGGAAACCAGCAATGAAGATTTAAATAGAAATGAGTATTAAAGTAGAGATTAAAATAAAATACAATAAAATTAAAATATCAAAGTAGCCCATAAAATACAAATGTATAATAAAATAGTCAAATTGATATGAACCATGATATGTTGCTCACACGGGATTTATGAATGGCCTCTTGTCTTTCAGGAGTTCAACCTGATCGATAGGAAGGAGCTGGTGCCATTACAGGAGCTGATTGAGAAGCTGACCACTAAAGATAGATAAATACGGCCCGTGGATTTGTCTGTGGTCTCCTATATATTTTGCACAGATACCCGTTCCCACCCCTCACCCTGGCTGTATGTATGCAGTGAATACTATATTTCCATTTGGGGAAATGTTTTCTTAAGGCCGGGACCATGGGCGGATCCTGAGAGGTTAAGGCACCAGGGCTAAGGTTATCAGGGATTATGCTCTAAATTTGAACAAAAAGCCTGAGATGGAGTTATCAGATCAAATCGGTTGGCCCTCGAAACAGATACCAGTTAATAATGTTTGGTTAACTTTTTCTTTTAATGTAAATATTCTTTTGTGTTAGCTTGCGTTATGTTGGCCTCTTCACAGCTTTTCCTTTGTGCAAACCTTTGTGCTACACTACAAATAACTCGAGAATTTAAATGTTTCTGAATATGGTTGAGGGTAGATTGAACGAGGTAGAATATCCTGAGGGAGTTTATTTAGCAATGCAACAACAAACACACTTTGTTAAACTACTAAAGGTTGCACCGCCTCCATATTAGCTATGGCTTTTATAAACGCAAATGATCCACATATTTTAAATAAACGGGTGTGGCTCACAACTTTGACAAACAAGTAAAGACTTAAATACAGAAGCCATACTATAACCCCTTTACAAAAACATAAATGTTCGACGGTTGACTACCGTGGAATGTATGTGTGGAGTATAACCCTTTGTTCTCATTACACATTTTAAGAATGATGTTTTTGCATATTCTGAAACTAGTTTAGCCTTTTCCTTTATTTTTCCTTAAATCCGTCATTTGACGAGTCCTGTGGTCAGGGTGAGTTAAATGTTCAGAGATGAGTCATATGAGAAATGACTAGTTCAGCCACAACAGAAATGGAGTCGTCTCCTTTGTCTGTGTTTTACGTTGTGGTTGTTTAGCCTTTGCACTAAACTTGTCTAAAACGGTACCTGTAATATTGCGGGTCGCTGTTTCGTTACTTTGACTTCCTATCAGAAGTTCAAAAAGAGTCAAAACAAACAAACGACATCCATGCTACATGCTGATACATGTACTGTTGCCCCCCTGGCCACACGCCCTGCTGGAAGAAAAATGCTAATGTCGTTGGAGTTCGCTGGAGCACTTATTATTTCATTAGCCTTTACGCACTTTGAACTATTTACCTGAATGTTTTACTGTACAGAATGTGGCTTGTTTGAGAAGTTGTTACTTTGTGCGATTATTCCCCCCCCACATAATGTCTCCCGCAAATGAATGTGATAGAATGTGCAGGAACATCTGTAACATAGGCTGAACCAGATGTTTAACTTAGTCCAATGTTGAGTGCCAGGCCTCAAAACCGTCGATACGTTGTCCTCTGGTGTGAAGGCCTAGGTTACTATGCAATAATTGACCACAAACAAGATATTATTACACAGGTCACCTGATTCCTGTTTGAACCGCCTCCGCCTGTTGGGTCCACGTTGCGTTGACTTTTATTTACACTGTTATTTTTGATACACTAATGCTAAGTGCAGTGGATGTATTAAGACATTTACCGTTATATTATAGTCATGGTGGCATTCAAAGATATGCAAAATATGTAAATACAGAGGTTCCCCTTTCTTAGAAGTCCTTTTAGACGAGCATGACATGATGGCCTTCGGTCCAAGAATGCAAATTTAAGGAGTTTTGTCTTAGAATTTGCCTTTGACCCCAGTTTGGATGTGACACTTTTTATTGCTTAATATAAAGTTTGTGGCTTTGCTTTTACCGAAATCAGAAAATATTCAGAGAAACATGGTTCTTATAGCATAATATCTTATTGACAATATATCCTGTTGCATAGGGTTTTCCTCCTTGACTGTAAAACTGGCAACACGTTTTGTAAATATGTGCTAGAGTAAAGGTTTTTGATGCTACTGATATAGGTTATGCCTTCGAAGGCCAAATAAAGATCTTTAAATCCTTCACGTTTTCTTTCCAAATGTGTTGACCCCTCAAATAAAGTGAAGGTAAACTAAAGTAACAAAAATAAACACAAGCAGTACCAGAAAAGCCAGTCCTTTGTGTGTTCTTCTTACTGAATACACACACTGAGAATACAAATATTAATGTTTGTACACCATCAAATGAACACACAGACATATTTAATAATACAAAATATGATGGTTATACAGTGGTGTGAAAGTGTCTTCTTCTTACTTATTTGCATGTTTGTCACGCTGAGATGTTTTATCAAACAAATTTTAATATTAATAATAGAAACCATTGGCAGAAACATGTAACCGTGGTGAAGTACCCCAAGAGTGCAGCGACGCCTCATCCAAGAGGTCACAAAAAAGACCCCACAACAACATCCAAAGAAGTACAGGCCTCACTTCCCCCAGTTAGGCTCAGTGTTCATGACTGCACCATTAAAAAAAAGATTGGGCAAAAATTGAGTCCCAAGACGAAAAACCACTGCGGAATAAAAAGGCATTAGGGCTCATCATTTTTTTTTCTTCCAGAAAACGTCTTCATGATCCCTTCATGAAGACTTTTGGGAAAACACTGACAAGACAAAATCTGAACTTCTTGGAAGGTGTGTGTGTCCCATTACATCTGGGGTAAATGTAACACTGCGTTTCAGAACAACCTCCATTAATAGGCTGAATTACAACAATTCTGCAAATATGAGGGTGCCAAAGCTCCTCCACAGGGCTGTAAAGCACTCTTTGCAAGTTATCACAAACGCATGAATGCAGTTGTTATTGCTAAGGGTGGGCCATAGGGTTTGGGGGGCAATCACGTTTTCACACAGGGGTATGCTTTGGGTCTTGTTTCCCCTTAATAATAGAAACCTTAATTTCTAAACTGTATTTTGTGTTTACTTGTGTTATCTTGGACTAATATTCAAAGTTGATTGATAATCAGAAACATTTAAGTGCAACAACAACAAAAGAAATGAACACACTTTTCCACACCACTGTAAATGTAAAAAGAAAAGAAGTATTTATCACATCGAATAAATAGGCACATCCATATAATACAATGCCAACAAATTGCCGACATTTAAGTGTAGCCTGCTGCGCCCTATAATTCTACGCAAACAATAATTTCACATTACAAAAAATAGTTGCGGAAACGTTGGTAGGGTGGAGTCAAACGAAAACGCGCCTGCCGTGTAGCCAGACCTCTCGACCAATAGAGCAACGCGTATTCTTGAACCTGCCCTCAACTGACAGCCAATCAGCCAGCTGTGACATATTTCAACAACGGCCTCCAAATAAAAAACAACTAGCGGGAAAAGAAGCTTATTGTATTTCAAAATGTCTCCATCACCGCCGAAGAGGATTTGCGCCAGTTCCATTGAGGACTGTTCTGAAAAGAGAATAGTGCGGATTTCCATTGAGGGGAATATCGGTAAGTACAGCATCGGCGGTTGTTTATAGCCATGTAACATTACGGACTAACGGTTAAGTCACTATACCTGTTATCATTAAATTAAGCAAATTAAGCATGGGGGTTGTTTATAGCCATGCAACATTAGGGACTAACAGTTAAGGGGGCGCAGAAATGCAACCATGTCATCTGTCATTCCTTCTTGTCTATCCATCGTAGTGGTCACCTGTTATCACTAAATTCAGCATGGGGTTTGTTTATAGCTATGTAACATTAGGGACTAACAGTTAAGTCACTATACCTCTTATCACTAAATCAAGCACGGGGGTTGTTTATAGTCCTGTTGAATTGGGAATTTGGATTACACCGCTAGCATAACACAACGCTCCGCAATATTGACTCCTGTTATTGCTTCTAGCTTAATCTCACAGTTCGCATTGTGGGACTAATGTCTGAACGAACTATGTATTGTTTCATTGAAATTAATGCTGCTGAAAGTACGAATGCATTTATTTATGTTTGACGGCTGCTGTTGAACTTCCTGTTTCATCACAGCGGCGGGAAAGTCTTCATTTGTGCGCCTTTTGGAACAAGAAAATCCAGACTGGGCCGTGGTACCTGAACCCATCGCTAGATGGTGCAACGTCCAAACAAATCAAAGTGATTTTGAGGTACTGGGAGATAATCAATGAATGCTTTTATCTCGGACTAACCAACAAGTTTCCAACCATTACACTCACACGTGTGTATTTGAATGTGGTTATGGCAGAAGGTCGGGGTACATTGTGTATCACTCTCTGTATGTATGCCTTTAAAACAACACAAGGCTGTGCTCCGGGGAATTCAACTGTATTTAGATTGCAGCTGTTCTTGTGTGCCGAACAAACAGATGTCCCGCAGCGTAGACAGACCAACACAGCGGTCCCTGGGGGTAGCATCTCCAACGCCCCACCCTTGCCGTCTCCAGAATACTTTGTCAGCTTTACCCAGTAGACAACTGTGACGCATAACTGCATGTTATGTGTCTTAGGACGAGTCTAAACCTGTACCATGCATGCGTGAAATTTATGAAAATGAATATGAAATATTCAAAGATTAACTGGTTAACATTTGTAGCTAGACCTCCACAGCATGTGGTAGTGAAGCCTTCCTAAGTTGCACACAAAATAGTTTAGGGGATAGTTTCCACTATATCTTCTGAAAGTTATAATGGAAAAACACTTTCTTCTTCTGTCTCTGAAAGTGAAGGTTCTGAACTTGTCCACAGCTCCCTCGTCTTCCGAAAGGTTTTCACTCCCGTATACAAATAAGTCCCTTATACAAACTCGCAAGTGTCGGTTAATGTGCACGGCTCACTGTGTACATTAACAACCAGTGAACTCAATGTAAACAGCGCTCATAAACCCTGCGCAGGCGAAGCAGCTGTGAGACCTTTTAAACTGTCATGTTAGCCATCCAGAGAACTGCTGACCACGTCCCTCACAGGTCTTATGTTCCCGCTTTGTATGAGACTGGAACATAGGACCCATTTTTGGAAAAAGGGTCCTATGTTCCCCGGTCTGTTACTTTTTCCACCATTCCTAAGCCGATTACAGTATGATTAGGGGTGGGAATATACAAGCATGAGTAATCCTATATTTGAAAAGCAAAATGATGAATGAACTGCAAAGTAACCAGAAAGTAGCTACTGTGTGAATGTAAGTGTTGGGCTGCTTGAGCTGAGGTGGGCCGTGCCACGGTAGGCCTGCTGGCCGTGCTGAGAGTCTACCGTGAAGATTGATAGATTGCGGGGAACAACAACATTTCCCTTTTCCAGAACACTGGTCCTATGTTCCCTGGTACGTATTGCTGCAGGGGAACATGGGACCCTTTTTGTGGAAAACGGGTAACATAGGGATGAGCCCGTCCTCGCTCCGCCTGTGACTGAACCGCTCCGCCCTTGGCCACGCCCTCCCCAGGAGCTGACCCCGTCTCAGAAGAGCGGAGGCAACGTGTTGCAGCTGATGTACGAGAAGCCTGAGCGGTGGGCCTACACCTTCCAGACGTACGCGTGCATGAGTCGCGTGCGCGCCCAAATCAGCGGGCTCACCGGCAAACTCCGCGAGGCGCAGAATCCCGTGCAGTTCTGCGAGAGATCCATCTACAGCGACAGGTGGCCCCCCACGCTCTCTCTCTCCAGTGACCCCTCTCTGCTCCGACCTGCAGCACATTAGAACGGTCAGGTCAGGTCAGGGGTACTTGTCAAGGTCAAGTTTATTAGTATAGCACGTCAGCCAACGCTGCCTAAAGTGCTTCACAGGCAAATAAAACAACAGTAATGAACTGAAAACACAGTAAAACATAATTCAATATAAAATAAAAGTCATTCACAATTTTTACAAAAGTGCAACTCGACTTAATTATTGAAAGGCCAGTGCAAAACAATGGGTCTAGTTTGGGTGAAGCGTGGTCCAATCCCAACGGAAAGATACTGGGTTTGATTCCCACATCTGCAGCTAACCCGATATGCATCTATTTGCTGCAAGTCGCTTTGCATGTAAGCGAATGCAAATCACCCATGTTTGCTCTTAACGTAGGTCACATTCGTAGTTGACACTATGGGGTTACACTTAGGATCTTCTGGAAATGAGTCGATTTGCGTATACCAGACTATTGCAATTTTTTGTATTGAATTGAAAATATTTGTATTTCAAGCAAGTACAGATATAAAAAAACAACATAAAATGATGAAACAAGTGGACAGTTACAATAAAGTAATATTTACACGCAATCAAAACCACAAATAAAAATTTACTTTCTGAACAATGTAGCAACATATTGCTTTTATACACTCATAAATCGATTGGCAAAACATAAACTCATTTTAAGATAATTTACAATCGAGACGATTCCTGTGTTTCAGGTACATCTTCGCAGCTAACCTGTACGAGAGCGACTGCCTGAGAGAGGAGGAGTGGTCCATCTACCAGGACTGGCATGGCTGGCTGCACACGGAGTTCGGCCAGCACATCAAGATGGACGGCATCGTCTACCTCCACGCCTCTCCTGAGGTACGTTGTGGTTCTCATGAGGAGGACACAGTCCAGGGTTTGAGCCAAACCTCGCGGTCACGACCCCGCTTGGCCTCATCTGATTACACGTATGGGACTCCAAAGGTCATGTCACCAGGGATGGTTTGTTTTGGTGCAGTGTACGTCAGTTCACTGGAAGGTTTGAGTTAAAACGACGTCCGTGTGCGACAGCAGGGCCAGAAAACATTTACAGAGTCACACAAAAAAAGTTGTATAGTGTCTGGGCCCAGGCCAAAGAGCTTGTGAACCAGCCACTGCCCTACACCATACCCCAGATATGAACAGGACCTAGAAGTGGGGAAATCATTCGTAATCTCCATTAAATTCAGTCCAGTCCACTGTGCGCCGAGAAAGGCGTGGGTTTTGGGCAGAGCCAAGTGAGTTGATGTTGTGGAACTGTCGCAATTGAAGACTGTAATAATAAGTAATAGCAACTGATTGCTGTGATGTTCAGGTGCCGAGGCAAACCTAAGACGAAATGGGTGGAATAATTTCTGAATCTCAGAATACGTGAAGAAGACTCGTGATTCTTACTTGAATCGGTTAATATATTTTTTGTATTATATATATTATCTTTTCCCCCCACCCCAAGATGTCCAACATATGTTCATGCAAAGGTCAGTGGGGGCAGCCGTGGCCTAATGGCTAGGGAGGCGGGCTTGTGCTCAGTGGGCTGCAGAGGGAGAAGGGAGAAAAAATGTGGGTGGGGAGAGTGACTGAACAGTGCTCCCCCCCTCTCAACATCCATGGCTGAAGTGCCCTTGAGCAAGGCACCTAACCCCCAACTCAATTCAATTCAATTCAATATACTTTAATTGTCCCCGTGGGGAAATTTGTTGTGGGCTTCACAGGTGGTCTGCAGTTTGACAATAAAG
>JAOTIX010000105.1:6393716-6406001 GCA_027123715.1 Gaidropsarus macrophthalmus | reverse complement strand
TAGCAACCGAAGTATCTGCCGCTTGTGATTGGTCAGTTTTCATAAAAACGCCTGACGTCGGGCGCTTTATTCCTGAAAGCTGAACTTTTCCCAACTTATTTTTACGCTCGGTGCGGAGGCGTTTAAAAAAACACCAGGGACGTTTTCCAGAAACGCTCTGCTACATAGGAATATAATGTAAAACGAGCGCTAGGAGAAAAAACCCTGCTAGGTCTGAACACGGCCTTATCGGTCACTTTGTCGAGTTTGCCGTTTCTCTACTGGCTTGTTTGAAACGCACGCAATGTTCATCACAAGTCCTGAACGGACGTTAAGCAGGAACATCTCGTCCCCTCCGCTTCTCCTCACAGAGGTGTTCGGGATGTCTCCTCTGGCCAGCCCCCTGTCTCCTTACTCACTCTCCTCGGACCCTCCCTCCCGGGACTCCTCCCCCAGCCGGGACCCCTCCCTCCACGGGGGGGGCGGCGCCCGGCAGCCCGTGGTCATCCACAGCCGGGGGAAGAAGTTTGGGTTCACCCTGCGGGCCATCCGCGTGTACGCCTGCGACGGAGACGTCTACACCGTCTACCACATGGTCTGGGTACGCTGTCCTCGCTCCTTAGTCTCGCTCTCTCTCTGTCTGTCCGTCTTGTGTCTCTGTCTCGGTCTCTCTCTATCCCCCCCTCTCTGTCTCTCTCTGTCTGTCTCTCTTTCTCCATCTGTCTGTGTCTCTGTCTGTCTCTCTACCTCTCTCGCTGTCTCTCTATTTGTCCCTCCTTCTCTCCCTCGCTCTGTCTGTCTGTCTGTCTCTGTCTCAGTCTCTCTCTCCTCTCTGTCTCTCTCTCTCCTTCTCTCTTTGTCTCTCCTTCTTGCCCTTGCTCTCTGTCTCTACCTCTGTTTCTCTCCTCTCTCCTTCTCTCACTTGCTCTCTGTCTGTCTCTCTACCTCTCTCTTTGTCTCTCTCTGTCTCTCGCTCTCCTCTCTGTCTCCCATCTCTCCCACCTTCTCTGTCTCTGTTTCTCTCGCTATCTATCTGTATGTCTGTCTGTGTCTATGTCTGTCTCTATGTCTCTCCATCTCTCTCTCTCTCTCTCTCTCTCCCTCCCTCCCTCTATTCTTAGTAGTCGTTCAGCCCATGTTTTTCTGTTTATCGCCCCACAGTGTGGGTTCAGATGGAGGTGAGCTGAAGGCTCCTGCGTTCCCTTCCTGCTATGAGTCAACACGTTAACACCCTGCTCCCCTTCACGTTGTTGTCGCTCAGGCTGAACTCCAAACGGTGTTCACGTGGGAACATTGAGACTTATCTGTGTTTTCGTCTGTTCAGAACGTGGAGGAGAGCGGGCCGGCTGAGAAGGCGGGCCTTAAGGCGGGCGATCTCATCACCCACGTCAACGGAGAGTCGGTCCACGGCCTGGTCCACACCGAGGTGGTGGAGCTGCTCCTCAAGGTGAGAGACGGGGCCGTGCTCCACCCACAAGCTGTCTCCATTCATACTGTACGCTGAGAGGGAACCCTTCACCTATGTTATTATTCAAAGTTTGCATATTTGATTGTACTAGTGCAGTGCCCATAGGAAGTATGTATTCCTATTGTAGGATCTTAAAGGGGAACTCCGGTGTAAAATGGTTCTGGGATATGGTTAGTAAGATAATGAGTTTGAACATTAAAAAGCATATTTTATACACACACTTCAGTAGTTCACCCGTCGACGTCATATCCTTTTTGAGACTGAAACAGTCGATTGACGGAGTCAGAGCAAGCCTGCTCGCTTGTAAAGTGTACAACGCAGGCTTGCTCTGCGTCAATTCAGTTTCAAAAAGGATATGGCATCGACGTGTGAACTACTGAAGTGTGTGTATACAATATGCTTTTTAGTAAACTATCTCTACACTTAAAAAGTTGTCAATGCCTCGTTTTATATGTTAAGACCCTCATTATACTACGAAAGAAGTGTCAGGCTACTTCTATGCACAACTCCTGTCTCACACACACACACACACTCCTTGAACTAATAGATACATGCATTTTTTTTTGTTTATATTCAGAGTGGTAGTAAGGTAACCATCTCCACCACGCCCTTTGAGAACACGTCCATCAAAATGGGGCCCGCCAGGCGCAACAGCTACAAGAGCAAAATGGTCCGATGCTCCAAGAAACCCAAGAAGGAGAGGACCCAGGAGAGGCAAGTTACACCGCACAGTGGTATTGATGCAGTGCATTGATGATTGTGTATTTTCCTCACATGCTGTGCCGTAAATCCACCACTAGGTGTAGCTGTAGCTGAAGGATGAATCTCAGAGCCCTGTGTTGCTGCTTGGTGTCAATGTGTGTCAAGGAATATTATGATTTCAAGGCCAAGCAATGTGGGTTCTGAGCTACTATTAAGAACCTTTAAATAACTATCAAACAGCTTCTCTGTGCAAATTACTTTACTACCGTTACCTTATGAGGAGTATAGTATAGTAAAAACTTCTGAAACAATTCCACTCTCCACATTTTCAACCATAATATGAAATAGGGAAAGTGCCATCACTTTTTGAAATAGTTTTTCAAAATCTCTGGAAAACAACAGACGATATTTTCAATGTTTTGCTTGTGCAATACTTGATTTTGTATAAATGTGTGCGTGTCTGTGTCTTTGTGCGTGTGTGTGTGTGTGTGTGTGTGCATTTGTGTGTGTGTGCGTACATGTGTGTGTGTGTGATCCTCAATGGGGTTCCTCAGAGCACTTACTAAATGTACAATGTAGATGGCAGTAGTTCTGCAGAGCGTGTTGTGTGTCCCCGTGCTGAATGCTCTGCGTTCTCTGCCCTTCCCTCTTTCAACGACTGCAGTCGGCGCTCGCTGTTCAGGCGCTTTGCCATGCAGCCCTCCCCTCTGCTGCACACCAGCCGCAGCTTCTCGTCCCTCAACCACTCTCTATCCTCTGGTGAGAGTCTCCCGGGGTCTCCCTCGCACAGCCTCTCCCCTCACTCCCCCACCGCCGCCCTCCACCACAAACCAGACTCCACCCAATCAGGTGGAGACCATAAGAACCGACTCTAGTGCATCATCTCTCCATCTGTCGTTGACGCTTTGCTCCTAACGTGGTTTCGATGTTGTCTCCTGTGTTCCAGCGGGGAACTCCTCTCAGAGCAGCTCCCCGAACTCCAGCGCCCCCAACTCCCCGGCCGGCTCTGGCCACATCCGGCCCAGCTCCCTGCACGGCCTGGCCCCCAAGATCACCGGCCAGAGGCTCCGCCAGGGCCGCCGCAAATCGGCGGGCAGCATCCCTCTGTCGCCGCTGGCGCGGACACCGTCGCCCACGCCCCAGCCCACGTCCCCCCAGCGCTCGCCCTCTCCGCTCCTGGTCGGGCACCCCGTGGCCATCGCCAAGACGACCCAGGCCTTCCCCGCCAACATCCACTCCCCGCCCACCATCGTGCGCCACATGGTGCGCCCCAAGAGCGCCGAGCCTCCCCGCTCCCCGCTCCTGAAGCGGGTGCAGTCTGAGGAGAAGCTGTCCCCATCCTACGGGGACAAGAAGCACCTCTGCACCCGCAAGCTCAGCCTGGAGGTGACCCAGGAGGAGGCGCAGGACGGGGAGCCCCGGTGCCGGGACGGGGACTACGCAGCCCTGCGTAGCGTGGAGGAGACGCCCTGCGAGCCCGTCGCCGTGACCCGCGTCCGCCCCGCCGAGCAGGGCTGCCTGAAGAGGGTGGTTGCGCGCAGGCAGGAGTCGGCGGAGGAGCTGGACAGGGAGAAGGAGAAGCTCAAGGCCAAGGTGGCTGTGAAGAGGCAGGACTGGTCCGAAAGGAGAGAGTCTCTGCACAAGCAGGACGCCCTGCGGGACTACGACTCCTCCGCGGCCCCCTGCGGAGACGACTGCGACAAAGGTCCCAGCCGACCGCTGAGAGGCGTCGACGGTGGCGTGCCGGAACCCAAAGCGTCCGGCACCACGAAGGATGTTCTGTTCAAGAAGCTCAACACGCCGCGAGTCTGCGAGGGCAATGCGGAGCAGTCTGGCGGTGTGGGGTTCGAGAACGAGGGGGTCCTCCGGTCACCCCTGTGCTCCACTCATCCAGACTGGCAGCTCTCGCCTCGACAGGGGAAGGAGGCGATGAAGCCAGACAGGCTGGATTTCAAAGTGCCCAACATGGATTTCAACCGGAAGAGGTTGTCCTTTGAGGAACGGGAAGACTGCATGTGTCGTCTGTCTCCCGGCGTGCATGAGGGCCTGCACTTTGCCACGACCAGGTCCAAAAGCCTTCAGCTGGACTCTGCCCTGTGTCATGACCACCTGAAGGGTGGAGCGGGCCACTCCAGCCCTGAAGGTTTGGTCCCCAAGCTCTTCTGTGGAAGAGGCGAAAGCGCAGTGGAGAAGCTCCAGCTCATCTCCTCGTCAGAGGGTCCGCTGAGAAAGACCTCTTCTGAGTACAAGTTGGAAGGGCGACTTGTCTCTTCCCTCAAACCCCTGGAGGGCACCCTGGACATCGGCCTGCTCTCCGGCCCTAGAATCTCAAAAACTGATTCCTGCCTGTCCAAAATGACGGAAAGTGGCGGAGGTCAATCTTCCATCGTTTCTCTCTCCTCCCAAAGACCACTATCCAGCCCCCAGCTGAAGCTCCCAGACAAGCCAAAGAGCCCGCTTGCCTGTGTCCTGCCCTGCCCTGGGCCTGGGTTGTCCTCAGATAGCCCGGCTGTCCCTCTGGAGCAGCTGACGTGTACAACAACCACAGCCCCAGAGTCAGAACGCAGCAGTGCTGGAGAGAAACCGCAGGAATTAAGCAGTGAATCTGTGAAGAGTCCGACCTGCAAGGCTGAGGTCTTAAAGATTGGTTGTAAACAGGAGAGCAGAGCAGGCATGAAGCCAGGTTCCTCACTGGCCCATGAACACAGGAGCTCTCGTCACAGCTCACACTTCTCATCCTGTGGAAAAACACCGTCCATACGAGAGGTCAGCAACGAAGACCAAGAGGAAGACGCCGAGCAGCAGAACCTGACATCCGCCACCACCACGAAAAACACCTCAAAGTCGCTTGAAACCTCGTCTCTTACCAACGCTGTTGTGCAGACACCTCAGCCCTTGAGTCACAAGAAACTACCCACGCCACAGAGTTCGACCGTATCCGTTTGTCAAGGGAGTCTGCAAGACAGCCGTGTGACTGTGCAGTACATCCTCGAAGAGTCCCAACACCTCTCTCTGCAACAACTGCTGCTCCACAGTCCTGTTAGAGACAAACAACAACAGGATTCACTTTGTAAGCCGCTGGAGCATTCTGAGAAGGATGACAAAACCAGTTTTTCAACGTCACAGGGGGAGTGCAGAGATTTGACAGCAGTGAGTAAAGACGTGGTGCAGCTCCAGAGGCAACCTCTGGAATCGGAGCGGGTCACCACTAGCGCACCTATGGCCACGGTGGAAAGGGCTAAATCAGCCAAAGAGGCACACTCGCGTATTGCCTTGAAAGAAGTGGTTTCTAAAGGTGCGGTGGACTCGTTGGCGTCGCTCACTGAGATCTCAAAAACCACACCAAGCACAGATCACAATAAAGGGGCCGCTGCCCGGCCGTGTTCATCAACGCCAAATGGTGGCACAGGGAAGCAGGACCAAGAACCTCCGACAACACCAAGGAGTTTGAGGGTTTCTGACGGGGAGAAAGTGGAGCCTCAGAGGATGCCATTCTCCAAAGCTGCCATTTTGAATACACCACCCAAAGCGGTGAGCACCTTTCTCAAACAGGCAGAGGTAGACTGCAAAGGAATATGCATCTCCACCAAGGTGAAACAATCAGATGTTCCGACGACAGATGGAAAGGTTTTATGCCGGGGAATCCCCCCAACACCTGACCAACTGCCTATTGCTCAGTCTGTCCAAAAGGTGGAGAAGGAGACAAAAACTTCTGATCACAACTTGATGGATTGTTTCAACACTTCCATCTCCAAGGTCAGGCTGGACTCTTCGCAGACTAATGTGATCAATGTTTCCAATAAAGAAACCTCCCAGCAGTCAACCGGACCTTCGGCAGATTTGAGACCTAAAGACGTGGTCCGACAGACCTCCAGTACGAATGCCAGATCGCTTTCTGTCGTCACGAAAACAAGCTCGCAGACGAAATTGCAAGAAAGCCCGCCCAAAAGTGTTCTGATCCCCTCTGGCCACATCGTCAGGGAGAACACGGACTCAAAACAAAAGAGCCCACCTCGTTCCAAACCTGGAAGCTCCTCCCTAAGTATGAAGACGCCTGTAGCTCCCATTACGAAACAAACGACCACAACCATGAAACAGACCACCACCACTACCACGACAACGACTACCAAACAAGGCCCTGAAACCAGGCGTAAAGACTCCTCCATCAGACTCCAAGTTACGGTCGGGAAAGATCATCTTGACTCAAATGTAAAGGACACCGGGCCTGCTCTTTCTGTGGCACAAAAGATTGCACCGCTTGTCCAGGAGGTGCTTACAACTCCGCCAAAAAGCTCCCCGTCTATCACTCCTCCACCACAGCCAGCATCACCACCATCATCACCACCACCACCACCACCAGGGCCTGCCCCAAAAAATACAAAGCATCCACCCAACAACGGGGTCTGCTCGGGCAGGGCGTGCCGCGATCCAGACCTGAGGCCTGCGCTGAAGGCCTCTAAGGAGGATTCGGGAACCAGTGGGCTTAAGGTGGACTCTCGCAAGGAGTGCGAGGTCACAGAGGTCCCGGAGGTCCCGGGGTCCGGGCCTGGCGCAGCCCCAGATCCCAGATCCGGACCGTCTGACAAACTGATGTCCTCTCATCATCGCAAGGACCAGGCGGAGAGGAGGAGGAAGGAGGCGAGTCAGGAGGGTGTGGCCACGCAGAGGAAGGTGGCGTCCAGAGCAGGGTCAGCGGTCGCCGGGGACGGCGGTGCGGCTGCCGACATGGACACCGGTAGGTGCAAGCAGCGCAAAGACTCGCCAAACGGGAGGAAAAAGTAAATCGCTAATTAGCAGCACCTCATGCAGAATTTGGGTTAAGGGAAAAGTAATGTTTTGCGACTACATTATCATGCCTTTTATTCTTGTTTTGAAGACCGGGGAAGCTGTTGCTGTGCGTGTGTATGCGTGCGCGTGTGTGTGTGCGCGTGTGTGTGTGTGCACATGTGCGTGTTTCTACATGAGCACAACAATTGCATTGCTCAAAAAGTATGTACTTGACACGGGGGAAAAAATGAAAACACTGAAAATGTCCAAGACTGAATGTAGGCAATGAATTGCTGAGAACACATTTTTTTGGGGGAAAAAGATTTGTTTGAAGAACAACTGTTGAGTGAATATTTTGAGATGTATTATTTTTGATAGCCAAATGCATTGTGCAATCTGCAAGTCAGGGACGACAGGGGAGCTCTTGAAGCTGCACTGTACTGTAGGGTCAGAACCATGTTGGATTTTGAATTGTTTTCTTATTACGCGGCTCTGGGCACCTGAAAGGTGATTAGACGCTAATAAGGCACTACAATAACCGAGGCTTTAATAAGCACCGACTCCACTTTTAGCCCTCGAGAAGCATACTTAGTATATCAGTGTTGCATTCTCGGCTTAATAGTCAAACTCTTGGCGTTAGCCTCGGGGCGTTGTACTTGGATAAAACGAAGATGCACTAGGTTCTGTCCTTCAAACGCTTCGAAAACAACCCTCCTTTTGTCTGTAGAAAGAGCAGTCAGAGCAGAGGCCTTGGAGACACTGAGGAAATGAAATGGTGGCGCTCGAAGCAGGTGGAGCGCTCGCTACATTCCACTCACTCACAACGTGTACATTTACAGAAAAGGTTGATTTTTATGCAATATGTTGTAAATATACTGTAAGAAGAACTGGGACATGGGCGTTTCTATTATGATGTGTATATATTTGCCATCACATGTCGATGTTCTAAATTAAGCTAGCGTAATGCAAATCCCATCCGTAAAATATCCTCCCCAAGAAGTCGTTTGGAATTGTTTTTACTTGAAGAGTGAGGAGATGTGTCACGATGGGGCAGCTGGGCTTTTCTTAATGTAGCATAAATTAGCAAAAACTGTGAGGGGTGGCTATTAACGAAGAATGTTTTATTAATGATGCCATAACGTTGGTGAACGGACTTACTGTGTTTCTGCGGAACGGTGTGTGTGTGATGAAGAAAGACTTCAAATTGGGTCTGAAGCAAGCTGAACAAACAGAGTAGAGCTGCACAGCCTTGCTGATGGACCCTGCCACTTTGAAACGTTGGGGGTGGCACCCGGACACTAGTTGTTTATGTTCAAGCACGATTTTGTTGGGTGTGTAGGAAATAATGGTAGTCTACTAAGAAAGGCCAGGAGTCCAGTTTGCAAAAGATTCATATTTTGAGTTACGGTTTGATACAAATGGATTATGAATCTGTTTAGTGTTTCTTATATAAAAGTATATCACTGTGCAACAGTTGGCTTACAGCTTCATCTAGGCAAATATTAGAAATGAGCAAAAAAAGGTGTATAGCAAAAGGCCATATTAATTCATGATGCTTGGTACTACGTGATACACGCATCCGCTGATACACTGTAGATGCCTTTAAATGACCAACCCTAAATGTCACCAGAAGGTAGCCTAGATCTCCATGTTATGCAGTATTTGCTCTGTTGTGCTGGCTGTATAAAACCGATCGTTTTGTCTACCTGTCTGTTGGGGATTAGAGAAATGACCTCATATCCTTGATTAAAAAAAATAGAATTTATGTAAAAGACCATGTTACCACTAATGCAAACTCAAACAATACGAAAAGCGTCTTCAGAGAGGTTGGTTGGAGTCGGACCTTAACTTGGGTTATGTTGATCCATGTTGGGGTTGTGTTGAAGAACACATGCACCTTAATGTTTGAAGGATGTTCTCCAGGGAGTTTAAGAGGGGAACATGGAGAGAGGACGATGGGGCTGAAAAAAGGGTTCACAGGTTCTTCTTCTTTTCACTCACTTTCAAAACCCTAATGAATCCAAATTGACCCCGGAAGTTAGTTTTTAATCGAATCCGCCCACACGTCACTGTTCTTTCTCTCAAATTGGACTTTCAGAAATCCTCAAAGCACATTCAATGTTTGTTTACAAAAGAGTCCTGTGTGTATATTTTGTATATTGTTCATTTGCCAAATATATGTTCTGTGTCACAGAGAAATGTGTTGTTTCTAATGGTCTGTAACTTTCTGTTGTGCTATTTACAAAGAAATGTATTTGTGCGGAAGTTTGACTTTGGTTTATTTTTCTGTCAAGTTGTTCTTTTGACGCGTTTGTCATTTATGGTTTGTACTTGTTTTGTTATTCTGTTTTTCTGTGATGGTATAGTATTAGATGAGATTGCTTAATGTGATTCTTTTCTTTTAGGATCTGTGCAATAAAGTGTTTGAGTTTAGTATTTTGCCCAAGGAAAGCTCTATGGATGTCATAGATGTTGTATAGTAAAAAAAAATGATATTTATACTTATGTTGCGTAATACTGCAAATAAATTGCAATGATCAATAAATAACACTTTTCCTTTTTTCCCCCTTCTTACACGTTTAGATGGACAGATGTATTACGATATATAAATAAACCCTTCAGTAAAAGAATACTTTGGGAAAAGTCCCTAAAACCCTATAGAAAGGACGTGTGAAAACATGGCTTCCTCCCCCTGCTGTCTCCAGCCACAGCCTTCAGCGCTCAGTTCTGCGCGAGCGTAGAGGGAAGTGCTCCGTGGCTGAACCTCTGCTTGCTTGGATTCGGTACAAGTACATTCTGTGACTTGGGGAAACGCCAAGTCTCATTCCAGCCCTCGCGTCTCATGTTGCAATGGCTGGCCTCTCCCTGCCAGAGCGCTGCGAGGCCACAGAGGCTGGCCATTCATGCAACAGGCAGAAAGAACCCCTCCCTCCTTTACGTGGAAATGGTAAAATAATAAGAATCCTCGTGTCGTATGTTAAAATGTGTTGTGAGTGTGCTTCAGCCAGAGCTGGGTGCGGGGGCCAGTAAAATGCAGAAACACAAGCTGTTGATGAGTGCTTGGTTGTTGTTCGTTGCAGTGGGTTTCATTGTTGTCATGTCAACAGAAGGGTTTGGACCGTCTGTTTTATGGAGGAAAATATTGTGGGAACCGTCAGACCTGTTGCTCTCTACGTACGGTTTTCATTTTAATGTGTGAAGTCCGTACGTAGGCCTGGGTTACAGAAAGAAGCTTTTTAAAGAAACGTTTAGTGTTGGTTATGAATACTAATAGTGAAGAAGACGTCCAATAATGAATGAGTTAATCATTTTCAATCTTGGAAATGACATGGCAATTAATAAATTACCAAATCATTTCCTACTCACAAATTTGAGTTACTCCTTGTGGTTCACAGCCATTTGTATTATGTAGAAATGTCAACATTGACCTACTTATAATTAACTCTAAATAATGCACAGTAATTGGAAATCATTAGTCATCATGAGATTATGACGTGAGCAGAATTATGCTTCCCTCATGATTTATGGATCCCTCTCTGGGTCACATGGATTACCTCTATGTGAATCCAGTGTATAAAAAGTTGATCTCGTTATTTTTGCAGCAGACGTTCACGAACGTCTACAGACAATCAGCAAGTTTACATGGGAAGACCTGGTGTTTGCTCGCCTAAAGCCAGAGCTAAGCTACTTTTCAGAAATCATGACCCGTTTACTGGCGCGAGCCAGTTCTGGCTGGGAGATGCGGTCGCGGTGGGCCCGGGATCCGAGAACATCCAGCCTGCGGCTCCGCCCCTTATAGTTCCCTCACAGTACTCGCTGTCCCCGCGCTCAACCGACATGTAAACAAGCACTATTTCCTCTTTCCACCAGCGGAGTGTTGGGGCCCGGGCCGCGGGCCTCCACCAGCGGAGTGTTAGGGCCCGGGCCGCGGGCCCCGTATCGCCTTACCTGGTCAACATTTGCGTGTCGTACCACCGTGCGGGTGACAAGTATGTGAGGGAACAGACCCACGTCGGTGCAGCACGTGGTGGGAATGTGCAGAACCGGCCGCGGGGGGAACGTCTTTCCGTACATTTTCAGAGATAGCACGTTAAGTTCCTCAAAGGCCTGGCGGGGCGTCTCTCCAGACGCAGCCCGGTGACCCAGACATTCAGCAGATTTAGAAAGGTTTCACACGTGGGGCAGATGCCTGTGTGGCAGCGTGGCTTGGGATTTGCGAACTCGAGGGATTATTTGGGACGGTTGAAAATCACACCGCCTGTATGTAGCACAGCGTCATTCAGAAGACGTAGCTCTCACTCTGATGATGTTCCACCTGTGAGAAAAGCTGTTTGGACTGCAATGGTTTCACCTAACTCCTAAAAATGAACAAGGGGGAAAAAATGAACGGAGTCTGAGTGGAGTGAGGATCTTCATGTCCTGCGCTTACGGGGTCAGGGCTTAGGTGGACGTGACACAATAGCTTTGTGGCCCCACAGAGCGCCTTAATGCGCTGTCTGAGCAGGGTTCAGCGGCAGGCTTTAGCCCAGACCAGCTACCGATTCCACTGAAGCTTACAGAGTAGCATTAAGGTAGACCACCCACCCCCCGCCACCCCCACCCCGACCTGACTGACGCAACAGCTCTACGTGACGGCAGCAGGGGGTCTCCTAGGCCGCGGGAGGCCATGTTGTAGTGGTGCAGCGGCGAGCCGACACATGGACCTGGTGGAATCAAGCGGATGCTGTGATTAGCATTAAATGTTGATTTGGATTAGTATTCGATTTAAGTATTTTTTTAATATATCTATAAAGGTCAGGGTAGTATACCGTATCCCAGTATAAACAACAACAATAACATTTAAAAGGATCCTAAATATGGTACGTTATGTGGAGGACATATTTAGGTTCTTCTTCTGTGGTGGTGTAACATGTACACACACACACGCACACACGCACGCACGAACGCACACACTGATCCTTGACAATTTCCAAGTACTTCTTCCTCTCATTAGCCCCTCAATCATTAACACGTGTCATCGCTTGTGTTCCCCGAGCAAATAAACAAACAACATGTGCCGTTACGTAGCCCTCTCCCCACGCGCGTCACCTTCTGAACCCCAGCCACTGGCTGCCGGCGGGGCGGCCGCGCTAAGCTAACATAGCATTATATAACCGGGCTGCCTCCATGCGGGCCGCTGTGCTGATGGTCACAGCTGGGTGCTGCCTTGCGTAAGAGGACAACGCCCATGTATGGTGGCGTACC
This sequence comes from Gaidropsarus macrophthalmus, assembly GCA_027123715.1. Classification (NCBI taxonomy): domain Eukaryota; kingdom Metazoa; phylum Chordata; class Actinopteri; order Gadiformes; family Gaidropsaridae; genus Gaidropsarus; species Gaidropsarus macrophthalmus. The sequence goes on along the minus strand of JAOTIX010000105.1, from coordinate 6,393,841 downwards.
ATCATGCCAAGCTTTGGAGAGCGAATGAAAATCTGCTTCTCATACAAGCGCACGCACACACACACACACACACACACACACACACACACGCACACACACACACACACACACACACACACACACAC
>JAOTIX010000105.1:6256015-6269600 GCA_027123715.1 Gaidropsarus macrophthalmus | reverse complement strand
ACACACACACACACACACACACACACACACACACACACACACACACACACACACACACACACACACATGCAGACACATAGCATTTCGCGCTAGCTTAAATCATGTGATTTGTCCACAAATCATATGATTTAATTATTTGTTAGGACAGATTTTCATCCACACCCCCCTCAGCCTCAAAAGGTGTCCTGAGACCCCAGAACACCAGCGGGGCGGTCCGCCTCTGCACTCACTGATGGCAGCTGTGCCACTCCCAGGAGTAGCGCGGCCTGCTGGGCAGGAAGTCAGACGTGCCCTGGTTCTTCACCCTCTGAGGGAACCTCAGGAGCATGCGCGTGTCGTAGTCCCGGACCTCGGCGCGGTAGGCGGAGCTGCGGAACGTAGAACCACACGACACACTCAGAACCCGTTCAAAAGGTTTCCCACCACCCAGCAGCACTTTATCGAACAACCAACACGCACAGAAGGTTGTGAAATATTATTCCCCCCCGTACAGCAGATTACAGAACAGTAAAGCAGGTGCAGAACCTTGGAGAACGTTACACCATACAGCACAGAAAAACACAACAGGCACAGATCATTGGAGAACCTTCTCCACCATGCATCACATTCTAGGCCTGACGAAAACAGAGCACACGTCCCAGAAGTCTCTCCATCCTGGAGCCACCACTTGAAGGGTAGCACAGTCCCATTGAGGCACGGAAGAAATAATGGTTGTTTGGGTTGGTTTTACAATAATGAGTTTACCGGAGGCCTTTTTCTTGCCATGCAAACAAACCATAATTGAAGTGCTGTGTTTTCCCGGCTCCGCCCTGTCAGGCCCTGTGGTGCTGCTGTGGACCCAGACTCTGACTAACGCCATGAGGTCACCGGACCAAACACCAGGTGGCACTTTTTCACTTTTGGAAGGTTTTCTTTTATTTCTGCCGACCCCACCCCCCCCTCCTCTCTCCTCTCTCTCTCCCACTTTCTCTCTCCCACTTTCTCTCTCCCTAACTTTCCCTCTCCCACTCTCTATCTGATTTTTTTTCTCTCTCTAACTTTCTCTCTCACTTTGATTCTCTCTCTTTCTCTTCTTGCGTTATCTCTTACCTTGACAGACAGTTTTCTTCCCCTGCACATCTCAGGTTGTACATCGGGACCCTCTGGACATACGCGGACGCTTGGATGTAATACGGGTCCGGCACAAGGTCCGGTAGACCTGATCACACGCACCAATAAAACAAATATATACGAATAAACATCCAAGAGTGAATGCGACTTGAGGAAATCCTTCCCTGGTTCTTACCGTACTGATGATACCTGGTGCCGTATCCCCCTCCCCCTCGGGGTCGGGGTCTGGGTCTCTCGTACGCGTCATAGTAGTTGTAGTACGGGTTATCCCTGTCGCTGGACTTGTATGGGTCATAGGGGTCATCGCCGACCATCATGTCCTCTCTCCGCGTCGGGGACGCGCCCGTGCTGTCGTTCTTGGTGGTGTTGTGGGAATGCGTCCTCGTGAGGTCGCCTGCAGGCTGCTGCTGGCGCGCCTGGTTCTCTGCGCTCACGCGCCGTGGAACCTGTGGTGGAAGCCAGCGCCGTCCGGCTCCGCGCGCTGGGTCGGGACTGCGCGGGTTCGACCGGCTCGGGGGCTGGTCAGGCTCTCGTGCTGCAGAGTCTCCATCGCGGATGATGGTGACAGGTCTTGTCTGCGCGTTGTCCTTGGCCGCGTCCCTTTCGCGCGGTGGCTGATACTGCGAACCTTGGCTGAGCAGGCTAAATATCTTACCATTGTGCGCCCATTGTAACGTCTGGCGAAGACCTGCAACTTGTTGGGGACTGCTTTGCCTCCTGGCATCCGGATTGGTTTGAGATTGAGCAGTTTGCAGCAGTAATACAAGTACAAAGATGCGCGCATACGCGTAAAGGAGCGCGCCAACTGTGCGTAATGCCATGCCGAAGTCAGAAGCACGAGACGTCGCTGACCGAACAGTTCAAATAAATGTTATTCCACCTTACCACATCGACCTGGTATCATTTTAACGCCAGTCCCCCAGTTATGAAAGCCTACATGTATACCTGTGATGTAACCACATTTGGTTCCTTCTCAGCCTGCCGATGCGCCGTTTCAGCGGAGGAAGAGGAGGAGGAGGAGGAGGAGTTGAGCCATGAACCCTCCAGACACGTCTGCTGCCGAGAATCTAAATTTTTTTCAAAGCTATACTCTTTGTTTGTTTCCCTCGTTTGTCATGATGGGCCAAGCCATCGAATATAGGATGTGCTCTTCCAAATGTAGAGTTTAATATCATATCCTAAAGAACAGGTCTGCAGATAGCTGTTTGATATTAAACTCAGCCAGGAATTAAACTGCAGAGACAAAAGAGAAAAAAACTAAAATAGCCTATGACATTATCCTAAATGTGTAACAATTGCATAAATGGAGTTCTGCCGCTATGAAAAAGTGTTCTTCTGACCACTGGCTGAACTCCTGGCAAATACCAACACGCTGTGCCAAAACGCTTCCTACGCGTCAAACTCAATGCATTGAGTCCAACAATCTAAACAGGATTACAGCTGCCAAACAAAATAGTATCTTCTATTTGGAAATCCACTCCCATCCAGACTTTCCGTAAACGTGAGGGTGACTCCCTTAAGTTTACTTGTCTTGTCTTTTGCAATCTACTGTAAGCACTAGCCTACTTCATTTGGGTTAGAAATGTTACCATGCGGACAGATTGGCAGAATCGACCCCAGAAAAACCGCCGAAACTGCTCTGTTTTCAATACTAAAGTCATAATGCATAGCTTGCAATGTATAATCAAAGGATTTCGTTTCACTTCGTCCACCAAACTGGGACATCTTTTTAGAGTACGTGGTAGGCCTCACGGTGGCTGCTGCCGAACCACACAGAGTTCACAATTGAATCATTTGGTTTTCAAGCACCATATACTGTGTCTCCATGCATAAACCAGACTTCTGGGTCAAAATCCTCCTCAGGTTGAAAGAGGATGAGGAGAGGATCTTTTGCAGTAAGTTTTCACTATTTATCAAAGCCATATTAGGAAGCTTTTCATTAAGAGAAACCAAATGGCATTTGGGATTATCCAAAGGCACAATGAATGTCCTTCCAAAAGATCAGGCCTTCACAGCTATGAACCCAGGGATGAAATGGACAAGAGTGGACCAATGGGAAACCCAGAGCAGGTCTACAAAATACAAGTAACTAATATTACCTCATAGGTTCTGTAGTGTCAGATTTGAGATCATTTTACAATTGTCCGGTCAAAAATAGTCTGTGCATACTGTCTGGAGTTTAAACTGGTACCGCATTACAACAGACCCAGTTCCAGACTTCAGAGCAGTCACATGGTTTTGCATCTTTGCTTATGTATGCTTGGGCTGAAATCGGAGCCAGAAGGCATTATATGATCCCCCAAATATGCTTCCTCCCCCTCCTCGGACATCTTGGAAGTGTAACAGGTCCAAAGAGTGAGTGAGTGGGCGGGGCCTCAGCGTCTGCAGGGTAAAGCGACACCGTGACCTATAGACACACATTGATGTGGGTCAAGATAGAGACATTGTTTTTTGGCCTTGGGATACAATTTAAGGTTCCATTGAATTGGTGAAGCATTTAATGCACACGTTAAATACACAGAATGCTGCTTTGGCCTGGTCCTGGAGGGGGAGAGCTAGCTGGTGCATTAAGCAGGAGGCGATGGTGCATTAATGAGGACCACTAGTTGATGGGGAGGAGAGTATGGCTATGGTGCAGAAGTTGATTGGTTAAGGTTGGAAAACAGCACTTATGTAGTTTTTACATACCAGTGGATTCTCTGGGGAGTGAAAGAATGTGCACGTTCTTAAATGTTTCCACTCACTTCTCTGGAACTCCAGACAGACCGACTTACGTGCACGCACACAGACACACACACAGACAGACTCACATACACACACACACAGACGCAAACAGACACACATACACACACACAGACGCAGACAGACTCACATACACACAGACGCAGACAGACACACATACACACACACACACAGACGCAGACAGATTCACATACACACAAACCAATACAGACACACACACCCATGGACTAAAAAAAAGACAACACACACACACACGCTCAGGCTGTACTTTCTCTTTGTGCTCATAAATTGATTGAAACGTGGTCATGAGCAGCCCAGAGCTACACATCTGCAAGCACTTAAGGCAGCGCTCCACGTCTCTGCTGTTCTCCGTCGTCTCTGTGCATCGATGAAGATCAGGAACGGAAAAAGCTCTTTCCTAAACCTCCAGAAGCAGCCTCTTCCCTCCCTCCTTCCTGGATTCACATTAGGCCGTATACTCAAATGAATTAATATTTCAAAGTCCTTCCTGACACAAACCAAGGGGGTGGGTAGGAGGGCTTTCTTGTGGGCACGCAGTTTAACTCCGGTGAAAGTGGACCACACACACGTACACACAGCCACTCTCTGTCAACCCACGGCTGGGTCCACCTGTGTGTGTGAACACGCTAACCTCAGCCTAACATTTACACCTGCATGGGGAATCTCTTGATGTCCACAATATATAGGCAATGTTCCCACACACAGTCTGGGGGACAACGTGGCATGCTGCACACATTCTCCACCAGGAGGAGAAAGAGATCGAGGAGCGAGAGAGGAGGAGGAGCCAGCCAATCAGACGCTCATAACGCTGCTCTCTGTCAGGCCCTCGGTGCGCAGTCCCTGCCCACGCAGCGAGACACGGAGGGACGGCCCGTACGGACCCCTTTAAGGGCATATCTGGTTGATTCAGTTGTGGTTTATCCTAGCTGCTCGCTAGGTGGACTCTCAAATAGTTCTCATATCTGGTCAGAAAGATGGTCGAGGTGAGAGGTGGCTCAGGAAGTTTAATTTGCAGGATTTTGCACATGTTGTCGTTGACGATTAAATAAATAAACATGAATCTGTCTGGATGTGTAGGGATGTATTTAAATAGCACCCTTTTTGCCTCATGACCTCAGATAAAAGTCAAAGCATGGGTGAAACGTTTTCAATGCAGTGTCACAAATAAAAGGCGTACAGCGTTCAACCTTCAGTTCACAGGACAGGCGAGAGTAACAAATGCAACTGGTGACTGAGCACAGGACTCCATTTAGCAACACGTATTTAAAGGACAACCTCCTCCTTCAGGCCACACAGTCTCCACAACCGGCTCACATCCAATCTGACCTTCAGGTCCAATCGTCCTCCCTTTAGCGCCACCCACCCACACACGTCAGCTCAACAGTGTGACGATGCCAGAATGCAGGTTTGGTTGGAGTCGAAGTGAACCAGCAGCGGTGATCCTATTCCACCCCCACACATACCCCTCCCCCACTGTCTCCCCTCACTGCGGTATAGAGTCCAGGTTGTCCCGGAGCCTGCGGGTCATGCTGGGGACCAGGTTCATGTGGTCGTCCACGCAGCTGCCCACGCAGCGGTCCATGAGGGCGCGCACGGCCGGCTCCTTGGCCCCCGTGTCGAACAGGTCCTTGGCCTTGTCACTGCAGTGCATGGTGCACCGGGCCAGGCGGTCCTGGGCGGACGGGGAAACAAACAGAGCTATTTTAGGCAGGGAAAAGCTAGGGTTATTGTTTATTGTTCTTTTTTTTTACTTTGTATATGGTATTTTTTTTTACCGACAATGTCCAAAGTGACCTCGTCCAAAGTGTTTCATTGCACAGTATGACTGCAACGGATGTTGCAACTCACCTGAAATTTCTCCAGCTCTGAAGTCACGAGTCCCTGAGCCTGGGCCAGCGGGGCGTGACACTGTTCGATACACTGGTGCACCTGGGACATGGAGTCCGACGACCGGTCGCAGCAGTCAGCGCTGCATTTGAACATGCGTCCCTAACAGAAGAACGCACGAATGAACACATTAAGTCAGATACTGTGTGTATCAATGTCTTAAAACTTAATTAAAAGGTGATGGTCATTCATTGGGTTGGTGGCTGATGTGTGAATGGAAGTCAGACTATCACCAGAAGGTGATATTCATTCATTTATTCATTCATTCATGGGAAGGTTGCTGCTGGGTGGAACGGGAGTTTTTCCCAAAACAGATATTGAATGACAGATGTGTATTGAAAGCCTATTTTATTATCACCTACTTGCATTTTGCGGATATGGTCTCTCTCTAGGCTCTGGACCATATCTTCCACCACATTCTGCACGCGTGCCTGATGCGCTTCCGCCATTTCTTGAATTAAATGCAACTAAAGTCCGCGGGAAATTAAAGAGATCGGTTGCAACAAATATGCAGTGAAATGCCCCTTCACCCGAAATGTTTCCTGTGTGTTTATACGTTTACAAGAACTAAGGTGACCTCCGTACAAGCATGTTCCTCATGCACTGGTGCCTCGTATCCGGTGTTCTTCCTATGTTGGTGCATGTACACATTCAACTTCCGTTTCGATTAGGTAGTATTCAAAAGAAAATTAGAGTGGAATAGCTAGATATTTTGAGACTATACTATTTAATTACATATATTATCTAGCTCCTTTGGATACCTCCCCTTGACTTAACGTTACATACTAACGGTTACCTAATAATTGTTGCAACGGTTTTGTAACTTGTCAAAACGCCTATCATTCAAACAATCGTTCAAATATTATGTTTTCATCTATTAAAATCAAATCAAACAAATAAAGAAATGAATGTATGCGAAAGCTTGGACACTTTTACGTTGCAAAACAGAAAATAAGACGAAGCAGTCTTACTCTGAAGTCCATGACATATTACAATCGGAAGTTGTGCGTGTGCATATCCGGTTTAACTTGACACAGTATCGCCTCAAGTTAACTTGGTTCAAAGTGTTTATTACAGTGGGATAAAGGTGTTACGCACCGGACATAACTATCTGTGTTTAATGCCGTTTATTTAATATCCTTCGTGTGATAAAATGAATATCGTTCGTGTATTCTCGTTAGTGGAATCTAATTAATTAGAGTACGATAGTTTAATATCGTTGAGGTTGGGAACCAGTTTGAAGTCCAGGTTACTGGTGGTAAGTGGAGCTCCAGAAACACTGATCATGGGACTAGTTGTCCCTTGCATATTGAAATCTTAGACCTTGACTTGATTGGGATGCACACTTAATTATAAATCAATGCACGATCATGTCCTTTGACATGATCCATTGACATGATCTTGACCAGAGCTCTGTAGGAAGTCTTTTCCTGTTGGTGACGTTCATATTTCTCCTTTCCCAGATATCCATGACTCCTGATTAAGTTTCCTCGTTTGAGAAATGAGCGTAAAGACCTTATCGTTGAGGACGCTTCTGTTCCTGGGGCTCTGTCAGGCTGGCCGAAGGGGTCTGGCATCAGCCTCTGAACTGCGAGACCAACCCAAAAGAATTGGTAAAATCTGTCTGAGATCACTTCATAGAATCATACATTACAAAAATAACACTCGGATGCAAAATAATGTTAAGGCAGGAATCATAATGTCCAATCATTACGTTTCTAATTGTTTTTGTTGAATTGAGTAAATTGAACCTCCATTACTGGCTTTTAATGTGTAGTAAGCTTTAAATGTGGAATTTCTCTTTTGCCAGATTTATTGTGTAGTATCTCTTGGACCAGCTTTTAATGTGTAGTATCTCTTGGACCAGCTTTTAATGTGCAGTATCATTTGGACCAGCTTTTAATGTGGCGTTCCTCCTTACAGCTGTGGTGGGTGCCGGCATCGGGGGCTCGGCGACGGCCTACTTCCTGCGGCAGGAGTTTGGCGCAGGGGTGAAGATCGATGTGTTCGAGCCCGAGGACGTAGGCGGCCGGCTGGCCACGGTGAAGATGGGGGACCAGGAGTACGAGACCGGGGGCTCCATGTTCCACCCCCTCAACCTTCACATGAAGCACTTCATAGACAGCCTGGGTACGGCGCTCACACCACCTGAAGGATGAACGAAGCTATCCTCATGTCCATGGAGTTAATCTGATGGATCATTGTGATTGGCTTGTTAAAGGTGTCCTTTACCGATAAACCGTTTTTATGTGCTCCTTTTGGGATAGGATAGGTCACTCCTAGATGCATATGCATGCTGCACGTGAACATGTTTTTCTACCCCCATTGCATGCATTAGCCAATGTAAGACAATAGAGGGATAAACGTGCGGATCAGAAAAGCCCTACAAACTGACGTAGGTTTATGCGTTTGTATTCATGCCCTCGCCTACCTTGGCTTGCGGCTCAGAGGGCATTCATTAATACAAGAGTCCACTGCAAAATTGATGAAAAAATAATGACACCTTTAATTGTGTTCATGTGTTGGTCCGTTAGGTATCAAGCAAAGGGACGATGTTCCTTCCAAAATGGCCATCTTCAACGGGAAGGAGCTGAGCTTCGAGGAGAGCGACTGGTTCATCGTCAACATGCTGCGGATGCTGTGGCGCTACGGCTTCAACTTCCTGCGCATGCAGATGTGGGTGGAGGGCGTCCTGGATAAGTTCATGAGGTGAGGAGGATGCCGTCGTGAAGTGGGGAAGCCCCATGGTGACTCTCAACCCCGAAGGCAAGAACCGTTTCGAACGCTTTCAGTGGAAAAAGATGGTCGCTGTGATGAGGGTTGTTCCAGCTGCCGCCTCAAAGTTCGGGGTTTGACTCCCTGATCCCGCCCACCTGCTACTCAGTGGCGTCCATCAGAATCCAGCTAGAGTCGCTTGTGATGGTAAAATACTGAACATGTCCATTGAGGTCGTTGTTGTTGCGGCGTCCCTGCAGGATCTACCAGTACCAGCAGTTCGGCTACTCCTTCTCCACGGTGGAGCAGCTTCTGCACGCCATGGGGGGCGACGGCTTCCTCACGCTGGCCAATCAGACGCTGGAGGAGGCCATGCTGGCCGAGGGCTTCTCGCAGGTCTTCCTGAACGACATCGTGGCGCCCATCACCCGGGTCAACTACGGCCAGAGTGTCCGCGTCAACGGCTTTGTAGGTAGGCCCCCCCCCCCTCACGCCGTCCGTCACGCCTGCCGAGAGGAGGGTCAACTTGTAACATTCCCCACCCACGTTGTGACATCACAATATGGACGGGGCCTCCCAGGACTTCTGTCTACCAACAGCCAGTTACGGTATCCTTCAAATAAAGTGTGCGTGTGTAGGTGCTGTAGCACTGGCAGGGGCGGACTCCGGTCTGTGGGCCGTGGACGGGGGGAACAAGCTGGTGTGTTCGGGGCTGCTGTACCACAGCAAGGCTGAGCTCATACGCGCTCGTGTGACCTCCATCTCCGTCAAGGTCAGACCCTCCAAGGCAGGTGAGCAATGTCTTTTGGTCCTGCCTTTACTGCGCTGTTCAGCATTACTGCACTGTAGTTTACTGTAGTGATTTGCCAGTGAGTGTTTAACCTGCAGCCAAACTGGGTTTGATACCCGATTGGTTGTAGTGTTATCCAATTGCGTGCTGTGATATTTTCAAAAGCTTCCTTGGCGCCGCCCCTCGAATTGGCGATCTTCCTTACTCCCTCCCAGACCCCACAGCGTTTTAGATGTGACGGTCTGGATTTCCAGGCTAGCAAAGAAGTGAATTTAAGCTCAATGTCTCCGAATAGCCCATGCCTCTTTCCTCGGCGGTCCGCAGGCTCCACCACCAGCTTCTACGAGGTGAACTACGCCGAGGACTCGGGCGCCGCCCACGCGCTGTACGACATTGTGGTGGTGGCCACGCCCCTCCACCAGGGCAAGTCGGATATCAGCTTCCCGGGCTTCTCGCCGCCCGTCCCTTCGCACTACCCGGGCCGCTACCACCAGACGGTGTCCACGCTGGTGCACGGCCTGCTCAACGTGTCCTACCTGGGCGCCACCGAGAAGCCCTCCGACTTCATCGTGTCCGACGTGCTGACCACAGACGCCGAGGGCCTCTTCCTCAACAGCCTGAGCTCCGTGGACCCGGTCACCATCCCGCCCGGGTACCACCGGCCCCCCGCCAGCCGGCCCAAGGTGTGGAAGATGTTCTCGCCTCGGCCGCTCAGCGAGGAGCAGCTGGACGCCGTGTTCCTCTCCCGGGACGGCGCCGCGCCGTCGGAGACCCGGTGGCTGGCGTACCCGGCGTACCGACCGCCTCACCGCCGCACGCCACCCTTCGTTCTCCACGAGCGGCTGTACTACGTGAACGCCGTGGAGTGGGCTGCCAGTGCCATGGAGATGAGTGCCATCGCCGCCCGCAACGCCGCCCTGCTCGCTCACCACCGCTGGCACGCGCTGGACGGCAAGATAGACCAGGAGGACCTGCATGTGAGGCTCCGCGGGGAGCTGTGATCAGGTGGGCGGGGGCGGGGGGGTGACCGGCCCGGATCCAACGCCATTTTGGATGTGCGGGCTCTTAGCATTATGTTTTGTTGCACTGAAGATGAAACCAAACCTGAGATTGTTTGGTTTAATGTAATTCGATTGAACTGCCAATAGAGGTGAAATACAGTCAAATAGCTTTTTATAATTCTTATCTGAATAGGGCATATTCTAAATCAGGGTTTATTTTTAATATGAGATCAATTAATACTGAAAAACTAAAAGGAGGTTCTAATGAATCAATCAATCACCCTGTATTGGCACTAAAAATTCAAGCTGCTTCAAAGGGAAGGTTGTAATTAATAGTTGACATGAATGATTATAAAAATGCACAGTATTAGCTACATGTACAGTCATGAGGCAACGATCTTGATTGAGCCTTGATTGGGCATCTTGCATTCCTATTGAGGAACAGTCTTATCAGGTAATGGTGGAACTACACAATGCACTTGGTGTGGTCATGTGACCAAGGGCACAGGGCTCTGGTGCCCACATGGGTCATCTGTTTATGCAAAGTTATTCATATACAAACGTCTGTCCTGCTGTCCCACACAACAAAAAGACATTCAGTCGGCGCAAACACGTTGTAGTCCTGTGGCTTTGTCACTCAATGACGGTAACTAACATCACTTATAATGCAAGTTATGTTTCAGCTAGATTACAAGGTTGTTTTTTAACACCGTGATAAAATAACTTCCTCTTGGCATACTACTGTATTCAAGTCAACCCTTTATTTAATTGGGTCAGTTTCATTGAGTTCCCACAGTACACAGTTGGTGAGACAACTGTTGGGTTGGGGGTTATGTTTTCATGTTGGGTGATTGGGTCTGTTGCTTGAATATAACTTACGGTTAAGAAACGCTCTGAGAAAAGCTGGTAGTGGTTTTAATGTTGCGGTGCCTTAAATCTAGAATTAGACACTTTTTTATTTCATCAAATATTTCACTCAACTAACAAATAGTTTTCATTAGTTTAGGAATCTATTTTCTTATGGCATAGAGTCCACCATTAAAAGTCTATACAAGCAATGAATGAGGCTTGAGTTTATGAAAATGTTTCCAGAACATTCAGGAGGGTGCCATTTCACCTTTTAATCACTTGAAGGAAGACCACAAACATTTTCCTGTGTTTTCTAAGAGCCTTTGACCTAATGTCTTTGAAAAAAGAAATATAATTGATTGTGCACTTTAATCTGTCAATAGTGTGACTTTTTAAAAAAAAATGAATATGCAGTTGAGTACCGTTTAAACTCCAAAGCAATTTAACTGAAAGAAAGAAGTGTTGAAAATAAAGGACAAAGGAACAGCTTTGGGGAAGTAAAGTACGGTTCTGTAAATTGTGATTTGTGTTGATTGTGTATTGAAAGTCAACATTGTACCTTCTGTCATCTGCTGTGTGTTTACAATAAAGTGATGTTTACAATAAAGTGAGCTGAAAGTGGTGTATTGTCAGTAAGTGATATGTGCATGAGAACAAATGCACCCCAGCCTAAAACCTAGAAACATCCATTATTAATGAATTGATTTAAACTAGGTAACATCCATCCATTTGGCACGTGTATGGAAGTTCTTGTGAGTTACAATGCTTGGATTGTTGCTAATTGCCATTTGCTCTGTACAAAATAATTCAGAGCAAAATACTGTATTAATTTTGTAAATGTATGATTGCTTTTGCATTGCCAGAATACTCAACCTGCACCATTTCTGAAATACATTTATAAACGAACATTCATGTGAACAACCTTTGTTTTACATAGGATATGCGGTCACTGTTTTCATCCATTCAGAAAAAAATCAGGAAACGCGTGTTGTTTATTTACTTTTGTTTTACCCCCCCCCAGGCCGCCCGCCCAGCACGCAGAGAGCAACATGGCGCCCAGAGCCGTGTGACCCAGCACCACCCTCACAATGGCCCCCATTGAAGGCCTGAATGACCAGGCTGTGTGTGTGGTGACTGCTGGGGACGAGCGGCCCAGCTGGCTGCTGTTCAGGTAGCGGACTGGACAATGGTACCGCCACGACCGGGCATGTGATGGCATGATATAAGAGGCTGGCGACGACCCGCCAGGCTTCAATGTTGGACCTGCTTCTCACAGACACCTGCCTCCCGGGAAAACCCAATTCTGTGGATCATTGTTGACTTGTCGCCAAGATGAAATCTGCGGTACCTCTGTTGGTCCTCCTCGCTCTGTTTGGGTTCCAGGCTGGTAAGGAAGATAGTTTAGTTGGCTATAGATATTTGATAATATCAGTGTCAACAATTACAGCCGTGCATGTTGAGGACTTTGCAGTTCAAGTCGTGCTCTATGGATGGAGATTTGGTAAAAATGTTCTGAAAATAAAATGATTTTGTTCACTAGAGGCATCTCAGGGATTGAAATGGCCTTTCATAGTGTGTTTACCAGGCCTTAATGTACTTCTGATGCCCCCCCCCCCAGCTCTCTCTGCCTCTCTGGAGTCAAAAGAGAAGGAGGAGGCCGTAGTGGAAGAAGGTAAGGGACACTGTGATGTATTAAGGTAATGTTGTGGAGTAAAGTTGATGTTATGACCAAAGCAGAAGTTCCTTCCTTGTGGGTTTTCTTTTCAGTTCCAGTGGCTGAATTGACTGAACTGCAGAAAACGGGTACAGTGATGATTACTTGAAAATAACATACACACATGCAAGTGTGTGTGGGCCATTATTTTACCGGGGATAAATCTTTTGTTTTCCCAGATCAAATTGAGTTTGAGGCTGCTCAGAAGAACGGTGAGTTAAAAGACAAAAGATAATTCATTGTTAAAAAAATATATCCATATAATCTATTGTTAAATAATATTGAATTACTATTACAATTCATCATTAAAGAATGATTATTATATGAGTTCAATATGTATTTTAAAAGTTTACCTCTCCTTTAAATAGCAAGTAAATGTTGCCATATTGATCATTTAATGTCTTTAGGCTTTAAAGAGGAACATGCAGAGGATTCACATTACTTAGGTGAGTAATTCAGTCATGATCATTTTTATCAAATCAAAGAATGGTGCGTTGTCATAATTATTCTGTTTCATCGCCCTTCACAGAGGTTATTCGTATTGAAACTGGTGAGTCACTTTTAAACTACTACCTACTCACCGTTTTTCTCTTGTGATGTATGTAAAGCACATTGAATCGCCTTGCTGTTGAAATGTGCTATACAAATAAACTTGCCTTGCCTTGCCTTACTACTACATGGGGCAGCAGTAGCTCAGGGGATAGAGCGGCTTGGTCGGTAACCGGAAGGTTGCCAGCTCGAACCCCACCGGCTCCT
>JAOTIX010000105.1:6175182-6187566 GCA_027123715.1 Gaidropsarus macrophthalmus | reverse complement strand
TGAAATAAACGACAATGAGCACATGATTTGCTGTTTGTTTTGATCCGGCAACTGCAATGGCTACAAGTGGCTACTGACGTACTCATTTATAAGGATACAACGCTTTTTGTCTGTAAGAACATGCAACACACGTGCTTTAATAGCCTGTTATTGCACGGATATATTGAGCATTCGCACACATGCCTACCGAACCACTCATGACGCAACCCCTCGCTCCGCTTCTGTGCACGTCTGATAACATAATCTGGGGTTTGACCGCGGGAACGCGCGTCCTTCATCGCACATGGACGTCAGCGTTACAGAAAGGGACGTGACCCCGTGTGTATGTGTGTGTGTGTGTGTGTGTGTGTGTGGGGGGGGGTCCTCGGGGAAACACCACCAAAACAAAACCACGCCCTAATGTGAAAGTAACAACGTCAAAGTTGTGTATGCTCTGCGACTCCGGAGGTCCGATCGCAGATGAAAGATGGACCAGTTAAGTTCCAAGGATGAAGGAGGAACCCGGGAGCCACAGGAAGAAGGTTCACAGGGGGGTACCCACCGGGATGAGACTAAACCCAAAAGAGCCATTCATCAGACGTAAGTCACCCACTGTGGCAGTGGTTCTCAACCTTTTTCTACTAGTGTACCCCGCTTTTTTAAAGATTTATTTAGCCCCTTCAACGGCACAAAACATTTTTGGGAGAAAAAAAATAAAATGAAGATAAATAATGTATGTGCGTTCTATTTGGCAGTGTAAATATGAACATTAAAAGGGTACACATGCTCACCATTTCGTGAGTTTGCCAAACCTAACTTGCGATTATTTTAGAATTGTCTATTACCATTTTTTCAATTTTCGGAATACCAACTGTAGTACTCCAAAGTAAGTACCTACCCCTTGGGGTACGCGTACCCCCATTTGAGAACAACTGCACTACGGAAAGCATGAATCAGGTGACAGATCTTCGATCTCCCAATTTCGGTTTCTATCTCCAACCGTTGATAAGACTCCAAAACATATACTAGTACTGTTATATATACAGTGTATGTATTAAGTGTAGTGGCAGGCCTGCATACAGTGTTGAACATGAATCATCGCTGTACCCCTTGTGAACTACACCGGTTGGTTGCAATTGATGTGTTATAATAAGATGTAATCTAGACAAGAGCCTGTGAATTATTCAGAGTAACCGAACACAGAGGTCTGAGGTCTGAATACTTCAAGAGGCATGGACCAGGGCCCTGGTGAACCTTGAATAGCGGAACAAAGCCTAGAATTCTACTAGAAAATTAGAACAGAAATACTGTATATTAGACAGCTAGTGATTACTGAGGAGGAGAGACCTGAAGTTTGATATTTAGTAGATAATGGTACTAACTAGGATAATTGCTAAATAGTAAACTAGGACTGCTACTAACTGAGCCCTAGGCAGGTGGGTTTGGATGTGGTGTAGGCTAACGGGTCACCAGAGTGAATGTAGGGCCTATAGCTCTGCATGTAGGAGGGAATATTCAACAGGGAGTCATAAAGGTCGTCTGCTCTGAGGAGAGCTATGAAGGCCTGGCGTTGGGAGTATTGAACCCAAGCCTGCAGACTTTTGTTCGGTGTCACAACCAGGCCAACAGCTCTGTTTCGCTAATGAGATGCACGCCGTGGGGACTGAGCTCAAAGTGTATGAGTAAGGGCAGGTTTCAACGGCTGCTGTACTGATCTGTTTCCAGGGTGTTTGTCAACAGAAGTCTGACGCTGGAGAGCATCAAGTGCTTTGGCTTTGACATGGATTACACCTTGGCAAGTACGTGGTCTCCTCTGGGGGAAGAGATGAAGCTCTCTGAAGGGAACTTACCAGTGATGCTTTCCACTGTGTTTGTGTGTGTGCGTGTCTGTTTGAGAGTGTGTGTGTGTGTGTGTGTGCATCTGAGAGTGTGTGTGTGTGTCAGAGAGTGCGTGTGTGCGTTGGTGTGCGTGTGTGTGTATGTCTGTGTGTGTGTGCGCGCGTGTGTGTGTGTCTGTCTGTGAGTGTGTGTGTACGTCTGAGAGTGTGTGTGTGTGTGCGTCTGAGAGTGTGTGTGTGTGCGTCTGAGAGTGTGTGTGTGTGCGTTGGTGTGTGTGTGTGTGTGTGTGTGTCTGTGTATGCGTGCATGTGTGTGTGTGTGTGTGTGTGTGTGTGTGTGTGTGTGTGTGTGTGTGCGTGCGTGTGTGTGTGTGTGTGTGTAGTGTATAAATCTCCTGAATACGAGATCCTGGGCTTCGAGCTGATAAGAGACCGGCTGGTGTCCATCGGCTATCCTCACGAGCTGCTGCGCTACAAGTACGACCCCTGCTTCCCAACGCGGTGAGTTCACCATTGATCTTCACGTCCACGGTCTGCAGGTAGGCTTCCACAGGATAAGACGCCTAGGCCTACCTGCTCCTTAATGACCTGGCTCTAAGCCCCCCCGTACGTCCCCCTGGAAAAGAGCTCTGCTTGAATGGCAAACGAGTGCTCCAGTGCTTATCAAACACGACATGTCACACGGAGCTCAACCCAGTCTACTGTAGTGACCCAGCCCACCTCGCTGTCTGCCATCCCGCGTGTGTGTCCACACTCTCTCTCTCACACACACACACACACACCGAGGCACACACACACACACACACACACACACACACACACACACCACACACACACCACTGTCTCACTTAAACATGAGCTTGTCCACTGAATGTGCTGTGTGTCTCTCAGCGGTCTGGTGTTTGACACCAAGTACGGCAACCTGCTCAAGGTGGACTCAAATGGGAACATCCTGCTCTGCAGTCATGGCTTCAACTTCCTCCCCCGGTGAGTCACCTCAGGTCACCCAAAGGTCACCCCAAGGTCACCCCAAGTCACCAAAACACTGTTCTTCTGGAGTAAGAACAGTTCCTGACAACCTTCTGTCAATCACCCCCTGAACTCGCTACGCCCCTTCTGTTCAGTTTGGATGAGCGGAGGACAGACGGCTGGCGCCGCTGCCTGATCAGCAGGGGGTCAGCAAATTGAGGGTCTGACCTAGTAACACAGAGCGTACGAGATAGGGACGTACTGTCAGAGTCACCGTGGTTCACCTTCATGTGGAATGCAGACAGAAAAGACTGTGGACAGAGACTAGGGAACAAAGGGAACAGGGCAGGAACTGTCAGATGTGTTTCAGTAATAAGACCTTTAAGCTGCACAACACACTCAGGTTTGGCAATGGCAGCTATTGCACACACACTGAGGTGTGTGTAACAATATGCAGTAAAGTGTTAATGCTCCCCAGAATGTAGAAGCCTTCAGGTACGGTGCAAGGTCATTCAAAATGCAGGTAAAAAACAGCTCTTTATGTAATTAAAAGCTCAATACACAATATACAATAAAATGACTAATGGTCATGGTGTGAGGCTCTTTTAAAGGACGGTATTTCTGTGTTTGTGTTGATTTGTGTGTGGCGCAGACAGGCCATAAAGGACTACTACCCCAACGAGTTCATTCAGCGGGGCGACATCGACCGCTTCTATACACTGAACACCCTGTTCAACCTCTCAGGTACACACTGGCACCTCACCCCATCAAAGATGATCTATGCCACATACATGTTGGATTTTAATGATTTTATGTATGTGAAACAAATTGCTGAAATGTGCAATACAAATAAACGTGCCTTGCCTTACAAATCAATGGATGTAAAACAACCGTTGCGATTGAACATATAATGTAGCCAGCTGTCTTCTGAAAGTGATATAACTGTAGCTACAACTCAAGCCACTAGAGGGTGCCCAAGGCAGAATGTACACGGTGCAGCTACACTAACTGACATTCCTGTGTTGCATCGACAGAAACATATCTCTATGCGTGCCTGGTGGGCTTTTTCACACGAGCAAAGAGATACACAAAGTGAGTTTGTCTTTTTTACTCTCTTTTCATATATATAGTAATGAATAAAATGTGTAGTTTATCCAACACAAGTCAATGATGCTGGGTCATTTGGTCCAGCCATCTTAAGGGCTTCCAGCATGGAGACCTCTTCATGTCCTTCAGAACAATGTTTCAGGATGTGAGAGATGCCATGGACCATGTTCACACAACGGTAGGATATTGAATCATTTGCTTCAAGGAATCTAAAACCCTTTGTTAGAAGAAAACCCTGTCTATAATTGAGGTTATGTTTGTTTCTGTTTGTACAGGGCACCCTGAAAGAAAGGACCCTGAAGAATCTGGATAAATATGTTGCCACAGATGTAAGTTTAAAATTAAGTGTTTGATACATTTCAACGTAGCAGATCAAGATAATGTTCTCGTTTGGCTTTGAACATGCTTCTATTCCTACAGCCAAGACTTCCAGTTCTCCTGAAGAGAGTCAGGGAGGTCGGCAAGGTATTTCTGGCCACCAATAGCGACTACGGATACACTGATGTAGGTTTCCAAAAAGTATTTACAATTAATTTCCCAAATCCCCCCAAAAAGGAAATGGAATACTGTTTTGAACTGGCTCCCATTGTTTACACATTTTGTATTTGCATTCCCCAAGGCCATCATGACGTACTTGCTGGAAAGTGACCCAAAGGTAGAAGTGATTGCCTTGTGAGTGTTTGGTAAAGTTGGCCAAATTTCATTGGCCCGTTTTCAACGAGCTAACCTGAATCTCGTGTGGACACATCTTTCCAGCCTGGCAGAAAAAGCTGGCGTTCTTTCTTTGACCTCATCGTCGTGGACACTGGGAAACCCCAGTTCTTTGCCGGGGGAACCGTGCTGAGACAAGTGAATACGGTACGGAGGTTTCACACAAAGAACGATAAACAACGGGCTGTCCTGTTATTTGGGAAATGATGTATTGCGGTGTGATGTTACCATGGCAACGCAGGGTTTGATTACCTCCAGCTAAGTACATTATGTTACAACGGGGCCCCCTGAAGTGGTTTATTTTACACAACGCAAATCAAATAATGATGTCTTTTTCTTTCATCTGTAACGTGATCGTTTTTTGACGACTTCGTCAGCTGGAATTACAATATTCCAACATCTGGTCTTAAAGTTCTATTCAGTGTCTCATGGTGTCAAAAATAAATGCACAGAATGTGATTGACCAATCGGCACTCAGTATTTAGCAACGCTGGAATATATGCTCTGATCTGGGATGTGTCTTCAGGACACTGGGAAGCTCCGTATTGGGACTTACACCGGGGACCTCCAGGATGGGACCGTGTACTCTGGAGGTGTGTGTGTGTGTGTGTTAGATTATAGAGTATAGTTAGAGTATAGTGTGTGTTAGTGTGGGAATAAAAAAACAACGGGAATGCCTGCCACAAGTTACCAGACCCCAAAAAGATGTGATGCAGCTGCAGTTAATGATCATGATTATCTACCTCACCATTTACCGATTTGTTTTATATTATATTACATAATTTCTGATGCTTTGAGCACCGATATACGTCTGGGCAGTAAGGATGAAGAGCATATCAGAATTGTAATGTGCATTAAAACATTCTGTCCACATCCTTTACCCCTGGTCACCAGGCTAATTGGTTTGTGTGTGTGTGTGTGTGTGTGTGTGTGTGTGTTTGTGTGTGTGTGTGTGTGTGTGTGTGTGTGTGTGTGTGTGTATGCACGTGTGTGTACGTCTACCCCCAGGCTCCTCGGACATCATCATCGACCTGCTGGAGATGAAGGGGAAGGACATCCTGTACGTGGGAGACCACATCTTTGGGGACATCCTGAAGTCCAAGAAGCGTCAGGGCTGGAAGACCTTCCTGGTGGTCCCGGAGCTCACCGCCGAGCTGAAGGTCTGGCAGGAGAAGAAAGGTAGGGGTGAACTACGCCTTCGTCAGCTTCCTCCTCATCCAGGGCCACATCAGCATTATGGTGGCCCTCGAAGGGCCGGTTGTAACCGACTATAAAGACGTGTCTACAGCCTCTTAATTAAATTAATATTGGCTTCAATTCTTCCTGAAGTTAATAATTTCATTAATTTTTAAAACATTCATAGTAGAAGTCCAGGAAGAAAAATTAAAAGCAGACGCTCAAGTGAACTATTGTGCACTTGACATTATTTAAGAAAGGATATCTTCTATATTCTCAGCAAGGGCATCGTGAAATGAGATGCCGGCCCGGAGTTAGACGCTTCATCTTACATGACAATGATCTGTCCTGTTAACACGTCTCCACTGTGGTATTCGCTGTTCACTCTGTCGGTTCCTATGTCTGTCTGTCCGTCTGTCTGTCTGATCCTCCAGATCTCTTTGAGGAGTTGAAGACCCTGGACCTCCTCCTGGCTGAGCTTTATAAGTGAGTGTCTGCCGACGCGTCCAGCCTGCTCCGTGTCTCTCGAGAGGTGCACCACATGAGCCTCACGTGTCTCTCTCTCTCTCTCTCTCTCTCTCTCTCTCTCGCTCTCTCTCTGTGTTTGTCTTTTTGTTTTCCAGGCATCTTGACAGCGGCAGTACAGAGCGCCCGGACCTCAGCTTCATTCAGACGCGGATGAAGGTGGGTTTGATCTGGAAAACAGATGTTCTCCCTCACACCCTGAGGGACGGCTACCTTCTCTCCAGCAGAGTACACTCAAATAATGGCCCTTGAATCGTAAGTACTGCAACGCTAATACCCAAAGGGCAAACCTCAAACACTCACGGGACCAAATGTAAAGCGGCGTTGTGGATCCTGTGATTCTCTGAGACACAATGAAGGCTTGATGAGCTGACACATGCAGGCTTTCTGATGTTTCAACTCCAAACACCTTCAATTATACAGGTACCTGAAAGGCATTTCGTCGGATACCAGACCCACTAAGCCTTCTTTGGAAACACAGAAAGTTTGTGGTTTGTGTGCAGTTTGAACACGATCTACGAATTACGATACGATACGATACGATTACGACATGTTACGATAAGCTCTACGAAATACGATCTACGAGTTGCAGAACAGCTACTAACTTTATGCTATTATCCAAAGCAGCTAGTGGTGGTGGTGGAGGTGGTAGGCCTACGACCATGGGCGTGGATCCAGGAGGAGGCAGGATGTCCCCCCCCCACAGCAATTTCTGAAAAACATGAATTGTCCCGCCCCAATAACAATACCCAAAATTATTCAAAATGTAACAAATGTATTTTAAGATATCACATTCTTCACATTTTAGATTCACAATTAAAAAGAAATTATTGGAATGGTGGAAGAAAAAATATTTCTGACTCTACATTCCATCTCTGGTCCCCTACATGCGAATGAAAATGAAAAATGTCAGGACCTCCACCCCTGCCTTGGTCGGACCCTTTCCACTACTTTCCTACCACTTGGTCCCATGACTCTGCTGTCCTAGGTGGTGACCTACAAGATGGACTCGTCCTACAGGCAGATGGGCAGTCTGCTGCGCAGCGGGAGCAGGCAGACCCTGTTTGCGAGCCAGCTGATGCGGTACTCTGACCTGTACTCCTCCAGCTGCCTCAACCTGCTGCACTACCCGTTTAACTACCTGTTCATGGCCCCACCGCTCCTGGTCAGTGCTACGTAGCTATGCGATGGTCAAGAAAATTGGTTCTCAAATTCCTTTCAGGAATCAGGGAGAAACTGTTGTGTTTGAATAGATATAGTAAGGGTTCTGTAGCCTACACATTGTAGGCTACCTTTTGGGAAGACAAATGGGATTTACAATCCAGATCCTGAAAATGTTGCGTTAACATGGTATACATATACATACATACTGTATCAAATAGCCAATTCAACAAACAAAACATTGATATTTATTTATGAATTTTTTCAGATGCCGCATGAGTGCTCAGAAATGCCACCTAGTGTTGACTCACCGGAGGTGCAGCTCGCCATCAACAGTTGCGTCGACATAAGCAACCCACTCAAGGTGAGACCGCGATGAAACACTTTTTCCGGTTTCTATGTACCAATGTGGATTTATTACCTTGTGAACAAAATGCGTTTAGGATTAAGGCATCGACTAAATTATCGACTAAATTATTATTATTTTTACTATTATTAATTATTACACATTATGTTTACATTATCTTTGTTTTGCTAGGCTACTCTTTAGGTCCGTGAGCAGAGCTTTACAGAAATGTAAGAGAAAGTGAAGTGAAGCCACTGAAATCGCTTAGATGAGGATCATATTATTTTTGTTGCTGTTTACAAAGAGATGTGTTTTGTGCCAAACTTATTATGCCCCCTGTTGAATACATACCGTTATTCCTTTGTAATGTTTATCGAGGTGACTATTTAGAACGGTATCTGTTCTAAATATATTGTGCGTGTGTGTGTGTAATGTGTGTGTATAACATTTAATTTGTGAACTTTTATAGGAGGTTGATGCCATGGCTTTTTAACCTGTATTAAAAAAATGGTATTGTATTGATCTGTTTTATTTAAAAATTATCTTTTAATAAATATCTTGCTTGACTCACAAGCCAACAGTAGCCTACATCACATGAAACACTTCCCTCACCTATTTATTATTTGTACATAGTCGGTTTTCTTTTTCTTCTTATGATTATTTCTGTAATGTGTCCATATTGTTGTTATTTTTCGTGTTGTTCTGTTCGCGATTGACGTTCATTAGATGTAAGCGTGTCTCGAGGCGCAAATCGAGCCCGGTCTCCATGGAAACCTAACGTAATCATGTCACGTAGGATACGTAACAATGTGGTTAGCATTTAAACACAGGCGGACGCCTGCCACACACACACACACACACACACACACACACAGCTTACCGGAGTCAAATTCCTTGTTTGTTTACGCAAACCTGACCAATAAAGCTGATTCTGATTCTGATGTGAGACAATGCTTCTCAAAAAGCATCAAAGAATACAGAGAATATGTTGGCATGGTAACTCTCTAACTCTCTACGTTATTCATTGAAATCTGACATGGGTCTGTTGGAAGATGCTTCGCCGTGGCCTGGTCTATGGCAGCTTAAAGCCTCCATGTTGATCCGTAGCGTATTCATTTAACGTGCCATACATTAAGGATAATGTATAGTGCATTGCATATCGTGTCCGCTAGGGCGCACTGTTTAACCACGCAGGAGTAGAACTCATGCCCCTATAAGGACTTGGAACATCGTGACGTCGCATTGCAATGACCGCCTCCATTTTGGAAGTATAGCGTCATAATAAATATATAGTAATCATTCTTATGATTAATGGTAGAGCCTACAATTAAACGGTAGTGTTATTGGTTTGGTCATTATTTAGCCTACCTACTCATTGATCGATTTGTTTTCACTATGAGGTGACATTGTTGTCTGCCAGTGTTTACCATACTAGATGTGGTAAAATTGTATTTAAATTCAATTTCAGATTTTTTTTTATTTACTTATTTTTTCCAATAAAAAAAAGTATCGCCTAAAAGATCCCACGATGTATTGTGACGTACAAGCCCTATTCATCTAATTGTGAACATATAAGAGTGCACAACAGTTTATAACAAAAGTGTACGGAAGTGCTCAAAGTGTGCTTTGATATATTAACGGTAGCCTACTCCACAATTGTCATACTGAAATGTCTTTGCTCATGTCGAGTATAGGCTACAGCACCTTGGAAAGCCCGAAAATAATGGTGAGCAAACTTTTTAAGTATTTATTTTAAACAGTATTTTTCTCTGTCTCGTCACCACCTCTTGTAAATTGCACACCTTCTCTAAAGTATTCCGTCAACGGCTGAGAAGTGGTAACCTGTCCTTTCTGGTCCTACAAGACAGGACAAGTAGACTAGCTCTGTATGGGGGCAGTGGGGTCTCATGGAGGTCTTAAGTGTGTATGCATAGCCCACGGCTTGTTCAGAGTCTCGTTGTGCCACGCAACAAACGTGGTTTGACATGATTGATCAGACTAATGCACCGTTCACACCTGTTACCGTTTCACACCTCGGATCCGGATCACCACGCGGGAGAGAAGGGTTCGTTAATGATGAAAGGATTCACCTCAATCGAAATATTTTGGTTTGATTTCCTTTTTTTGTGTGCACATTATCAACCTTTCCTGTCGAGTTCATCATAATTATCCAGAAATAATACTTGGATTACTATATGAAAGATGTATAATGATAAAGGCAACTTGAACCACCGAACAAATAATTGTAATTCTCACAAATAAATGTCCCTCGGATTAACGTAGAGGACAAGTTATGTGATCTGTATTTGAATGATAAACAGGAAAGCTGTATTTACTGGCCATTATCTAACAATTAATATTATTCAGGACTATATCTATATCTATAGTATTATTACTATATTATACATCAAAGGGAACACTTGAGTTATAGTTTCAGAATAATTCTATTTGTAACCACTCAAGAATGCAACATTGAGGCAATTTAATAAAATATACCAACTCTTTATTAATAAAGCGAGTTTAAGGGAGTAGCTTATGCAGGATACATCAATGCAAATATTGACATACGATTTTAACCAATGACCAACAGGTCATGCGGCTTAACAGAGATCCCCCCCCCCCCCCCACACCCCCACACACACCCACGATACCCCAAAAATTATAAAAAGAACTCCGCCATGAATGCAAGACCAATGTGTGCGTTTTACGTGGACTGGCTGGAATGTGCGTTCTGCATTTTTGGTGGAAGCTGGTTCTCATTACCTCATGAGCTCATTTTCTGCAGCTTAGCGTAAAGTGATGCTGTCTTTTAAATTCTTCCAGAAGTTGCTATCCTAGATATGTTGCTATGACTCGTAGCTCTTCTCCCCCCGTCAGATGTCTGCCCCTTCCCCCCTCCCCTCCCCCAATTCCTCACATTCCAGGATTTCCCAGAAAGCATTGCAAGCAAGCCTAAACAAGTCACGTTCTCCTCTCGGGGAGAATTTCACACAGTCAAGTGGCTTTTGAGTTAGCTTAGTGACACCGTGTTGCCTGCTTCGGACATGGGGATCAAACACAC
This sequence comes from Gaidropsarus macrophthalmus, assembly GCA_027123715.1. NCBI lineage: Eukaryota > Metazoa > Chordata > Actinopteri > Gadiformes > Gaidropsaridae > Gaidropsarus > Gaidropsarus macrophthalmus. The sequence continues at coordinate 6,176,693 of JAOTIX010000105.1, read as the reverse complement.
GACTTTTCGTCACCGCTCAGCATACTAAGCCTCCTGGTGGATGAGCTTATGACACCATATGCACACCGGGGTAACAGTATTCAAAACCAAATGTTAAAAACACATAATCTGTGACACCACCGTTGCCAAAAATGTGCTGGCACTTTTTATTTAAAGAAAAAACAAATCATATTTCTCTTTGGCAAAACGTGCATCATTTTGAAGAATTATCCTTACTGATTGCAGCTTACAAAACAAACTAGTTTCTGACTAACAGGGCGAGAGGGCCCATGTGTGCGTGTGAGAGAGAGAGAGAGAGAGAGAGAGAGAGAGAGAGAGAGAGAGACAGTGCTAGAGAGAAGGGGCGAAAAGAGGAGATGGAGAGATTCAAAGGCTGACTGTGTGTGTGTATGTGGTGGGGGGCTGTTGCCTACATTCCTACCCGGGGCCCCTCCCCCACTGAGCGGCCACCGTGAGGATGCTCACAACACAGGGACACCCAAACTGTTCTGTCTTTCTAACGTTATATACACACACACACACACACACACACACACACACAAACAACATTAAAAACCACAAGACAACAGAGAAGTTCAGGCAATATTAAAATATTTATACGATGTCAAATTCGTAGTTGCCTTATGAGTACAGTTATAGATTTTGCGCTGCCATGTCACCAAGTAGCAGATTTAAATTAGATTTTTTTTCCAGCTATTTCTTTGATTTGGGTTTGGTTTTTGCTGTGCTCTATGGCGCTAGACACGTAACACATATGCGTGTCGTTACCTCACACGAATACAAATGCATTTTGTTCACGAAATTTCAAAAGCAAAGTCCTTCTCTGGCTGACACTCGCGTGGTGCTCCACCGCAGAGGGGTTTGAGCGCTGAGGCTAAATGCTATGACAATACTATTGCACTGCTAGAATAGATGGTACAGTAGTGCAACATTGTCAAAGCACCTGACCTCAGCCTGTGTCAGCACACGGCCATTCTCCACGGCCCATGCTAAAATCACATTTACATAAGCTACGTTCTGCACACACACACAGGCACACACACACACATGCTCGTACAAACACACATTTACACACACATTCCAATGAGGGGATACTAATGGCGTGTTTGAAGTGATTCAAATAAGACAATGAGTAGTCGTTTTCACTCGCAAATGGAAAAACGTTTTCACGTGCGAATGGCTGAAGTAAAACGTACATGTTTACAGCGTTTGAGCGTCCTGTCAATCATTATTCAAATGCACACACTGTAGCCAGCGAGACCAGTTTGAACTTCAAAGTCTTAAAACAGCTGTTTTTAACCTAGAGATCAGTTACCTTTTGCAATAAGGTCAGGAAGTAGGCCTATGTTTGAGAGAGAGAGAGAGAGAGAGAGAGAGAGAGAGAGAGAGAGAGAGAGAGAGAGAGACACACGCAGACAAGAGAGAGAAAGAGAGAGAGAGAGAGAGAGAGAGATAGAGAGAGAGAGAGAGAGAAAGATAGAGAAACAGATAGGAGAAAGAGTAGAAAACAC
>JAOTIX010000105.1:6061459-6071490 GCA_027123715.1 Gaidropsarus macrophthalmus | reverse complement strand
CAGATAGTTTATTAAAAAGCATATTTTATACACACAATACCTTCAGTAGTTCACCCATCAACGTCATATCCTTTTTGAGACTGAAACAGTCGATTGACAGATGCAGAGCAAGCCTGCTCGCTCGTAAAGTCTACAACGCAGGCTTGCTCTGTGTTAGTCAATCGACTGATTAAGTCTCAAAAAAGATATGACGCCGACTGGTGAACTACTGGAGGTACTGTGTGTATAAAATATGCTTTTTAATAAACTAACTGAACACTTAAAAAGTTGTGTTTATTTTGCTCTATATCAAACGTTTAATCTCGTTATCATACTAAACATATCCCAGAACTATTTTACACCGGAGTTCCCCTTTAACAGTGGGCGGATATAGTGACCCAGATAGATAGTTAGTGACACATACAGTTCACAGTGTACAATTTTACCATGAACCAGATGTCGTTTACCTGAAGGAAGAGATCTTCTCCACCAGCACATTGATCTGGAGTCTCTTTGCTGCCTGCATGACGATTCCTGTAAACTGAAACAACAAAAAATTATAATTTCAAAATATATTACACAAATATTACATTGCTCCATCCAGCTTAGTGTTTGAGATATGTGGAAAGTGAAGGAAAACGTACACCATTACTTGCTACCTGTGCATAATACCTCATTCATAGTATTTCATACAATTGGCCATAACATTCTCAGTGAGAAGGTTGGAGGGCTGACATCAGACCTCAGCGATCAAAGACTTATCTGATCAAGGAAGTGGTTTGAGAAAGAACTCTCGGTATTCACATAAACGACCGGTTCTCCTGCATGCCTATCGTTCCTCTCCCCGGATGTCAATGTATGTTACTGGGCCTTTTAGGTCAAACCACGTAGTATGATGTGAGACGCCAAGGGGACTGAGCGGTCAGACCGCAGGGGTTCCATCACAAACATGGAAGTAGGGGGACCTACCGGGTTGAGGTCGATAGTGGTCTGGTGCAGGTCTTTTATGGGGTTCATCCCGTACACAGCCTTCACATACTTTTCATCCGCCTGGTAGAAATGTGGTGAGGACATGATGATGGGGGCACCTAAAGCAGACAAGGGGACCTCAGAGTTAGCATACTTGTTCTGTAGTGTATCTTCTCCGGGTGTTTCCTGCTCCTAAAGAGCGACACCCAGTCCTATATGAATCAGTTTACATAGGGTTGTTGTTCATTTAAGTTTATGGTCTTAAAGGGAAGTGGACTCATAGTCATTAACAACCCCTGGTCATCGCCGTGGCAACCTCATAAACATGAGTCACTCACCGCCCTCCATCATGAACATAGTACTTCCTAAAGGGCCGACAACTCAAATCAATTGAGCGATGCTTCTGCTGACTATTCTTGCACTATTCTTGTTTTAACCTCTATTGTATTATGGCCCTATTTATTATATTGTAACACTGTAATGTATTTTATTTTATGGAAATGTTGACGACGTGTGCTGCTGTCCTCTTGGCCAGGTCGCCCTTGAAAATGAGATCTCGATCTCAACGGGTCTTTTTACCTGGCTAAATAAAGGCTTAATAAAAAAATAGTGATGGGGTGAAGTTGTTTTGGCGATTTGTTTCGGAGCCGGGTCGCTACCAGGCTCGTTTGGCTAGCGGTGAGCACCCTGAAAGGAGGTCCACCCTCACCTTGTTTGCACGGGCTGACGTTGAGCACACCGGAGCCCAAGCAGTTCCCCTTAGGTACACAGAACCCCGCGTTGTCCGGGTTCACTGTCAGGTTTGCAAAAACGCGACTGGGCGGGACAAAGCGGTAACCGGGAATTCCCTTCACGGTGATGTCCTCCGTGTACGTCGCGTACAGAGACCTGGGGAGGACATTCATTTTATGTTTAACCATAAGTGCTTGACTTGCTCAAATGTGCTGATTGGTCACGTTTCTCATTTTTGGGTTAATAGTCAATTGATTTGATGTTGTCTGTTTAGCAACCGGTTTAACATTTTGCGGACAATTTGCATCGAGCTGCGAGCATTGCATGTCCTTGCCAACACTGCCCTCTCCTGGTGGGACAGTGGAATTGAACGAGGCAGGAACGAATGGTGTTGATACAAAACCGCACAGATTAAGACTTCTCATTACAAGACTTTCAAATGGTCTTGATATTACACTTATATACATGCTTTAAAGTACTCATCATTCATCAAACAATATGTGCATAAAAAGCAATGTAGTTGCTTGTCTAAGTTCCTCCTGGACATTTTGTTAGGTTAAAGGTGAACAGAGGGTAAAAATAATGCTGTGAACAGAGAACACTTTGCTTTGTACAAGAGAGACCCAAGCAGACAGGAGCCAACTCAAACGATTCAGGGCAGTGCTGGCCAGCTCAGAAAGCGACTGGCCTAAATCCGGGTCCCTAATCCGGTCACCTAGACCCGAACCTCGCTGGAGGAAAATCCTCATTCAGCCTTTAGACATTCGTATATTGACTATGGCAATAGAGCTGAGAGCAGCAGAACAGAAGTGGGCTTATAACAGACGCATTAAAGCGTTCCATGAAAACATTTGTCTTTTAAAGGGATACCCTCATGTTAGCGTTAGCTTGAGCATTAGCAGTTTATGCTACCGTGCCCCCCAGCCCACCTGCAGAGGTCAGAGGAGAACATGTAGAGGGTCTCTTCCTTGGTGACAACGGGGTGGAAGGACGCCCCGTTGGTCCCATTGATCATGTTGCACTGGTCCGTGCTCCACCAGTTCAGCTGCCTGCAGGGACGACAACTTGTAAACCTTTTGACATGACGATTTTATGTTTTTTATTATTATCTATATGCCTGTGTGTGTGAGTGATGCTGTGTGTTGTTGTCAACCGCGAGTTGCTCTGGAAACACCTCTGCAAACTTGGGGTACAACCCAAGTTTCTCAGAGGTAAACGTTGGGGTGAAGCAAGGTTGTGTCTTGGCTAGCAAAGTTTTGCTCCAGATCTGCAGTTATAGGCAGCCCTGCAGTGTGGCGCAGGAGATGTTTTTTGTACCCCTGAATACCCTTGAGTGACAAAGCCCTCTTATCTCTGCAAATATTTGAATCCTGTCTGTTAATATGATTTGTGGATTCAAATAAATAATTAAAGTGTGTGTGTGTGTGTGTGTGTGTGTGTGTGTGTGTGTGTGTGTGTGTGTGTGTGTGTGTGTGTGTGTGTGTGATACTATAGGTTGCTTTCAGTTCTGATCATTTCCAAACCTTCATCGGCCCCATGAGGGACAAGTAACATATTTAATTTGATTGGCTACCTGTAGGCGTCCAGGAAGAAGATGTGTGTCCGCCAGCTGCACTTTAATGACATCAACAAAACTAAACAGACTTACAGTAATGACCCTGCATGCTTTCTTCCGCTGATTCAGGAGGGGGATTAGATTCTAAATGAGGCAATCAGGCTTGATCAACTCTTGATTACATTCTAAGCAGTGCTGAGATTAAGCGCTGATAACCCTAACCCTGATGGCCTTAACATCACATCTACCACACTTATGTGAACATCTAAAAGGTTTCCGTTTGGTAACCGACTAAATCAGCCTACCACTGATGACAGAATACCTTTGATCGTTCCACGTGTCGACTCGAGCAAAGTCAGTGTAGTTTGGTTCCCCGGTGAAGAACACATACTGTCCATCATTGGAAGCATTGGCCTGGGGAAAATGAAGGATTTCAAAACCAAAAACTGGGCTTAATCATTTTCTACAAATAACATGGATGTAAAACTCTCTGTTCCTTTGCTACATCAACCTATATTGATTGTTTTGGTAGTGATGAGGAGGCAGTTAAGAAGGCAATATTTCAGCTGGAATCAAACACTGTCCAGACAGACATAACATGCGTTCGTGATTGTGATTGTGAATGTGATTAATGTTCAAAAGAGCATGACAATAGTCATCCAGTTCCATATCATATATAAATGTCATTCGTGGTAATGTAATTCATTGTTAAAATACAATTCCACATGAATATACTTAATTCATGTGAAAATAATAAAGATAATGATATTACACAGACAAATATTGTATAAGAATATAATATGACACACAAATAACAAATAGGAATATATTTATCAATAAAATATCACATATATATATAATTTAATATAATTATACAAAAAAATAAGTCATGTCAAATAACATGAGACAGGATGATTTGCGGTGACCAGGCGTGCTACCTTGTAGAAGAGGCCAAACATGTCGTCCATCTCAGGCTGGACGTTCTTGACGACTTTGAGGAAGCCGTCTTCGTAGCCCCAGAGCAGCTCGCCGACCGTGCGCGTGGTGAAGATGCCCTCGCCCGTACCACGCATGTAGGCGGCGATCAAGCTGCCGATGAAGGTGTCCTTGAATTTCTCCATCACCGTCTGCATGTCCGCGGGAGGGCAGATCAGGGGGACGATGAGGACATTCATCAAGGTCAAAACACAAGGTCACACGTATGTCGGTTCACGGTTCATCTGGTTTTTCCCCCCCCCGGCGTACCACGGCGGGGATGCTGACGGTACGGATGAGGTCGCTCTCCGCGCCGACGGACATGTTGGGCTGGAATACGTAGGTCTTGGGGTTGACCGCGGCCACCTTGGTGCCGTTGTCCAAGAAGGTCACGTCCTCCATGGGACGGTACTCCCTGTGTGAAAGAGATCATTTGCTGGGGACTATGAAGGCATTTAGCAGCTTACCTTCCAAAAGTCAGATACAGGTCACTATTGAGCAGGTTATATACGTATAAACACGGTGAGTGTACCGATATATAGAGAAAGAAAGCGCGGTGAGAAATAGACTTTAAGGGCACCTGCAGGTAGGCTTTTGACATTTACATTTTACATTTACATTTAGGGCATTTCGCAGACGCTTTTATCCAAAGCGACTTACAATAAGTACATTTGTCATAACAATTGAAATTGGGGTTCAATCGCAGACCCTTTCTGCTGCACACTATCCTGGACATAATAAATCCGGAGCCAAACTGCCGAAAAAGGAAAAAGTGTGGCGATATCCCATTTGACTCCATGTTTGTACAGTATTCTTTCCTACTTTGACAATGGCAGTCAAATATTAACTTGCAGTAACCGGCGGGCACCCCTCAATCTGTCTGTGTTTACACACACATTCCAGTAACACATCTACACGCCAATTCCAGTAAAACCCTGATTATGCTCCTGAATGTTGGTTTGTGGCCCAACACAGTAGTCTCAAATTCAGACAGCCCTCCAATAACATCTCTGGAGGGGAGGGTAGGCTATGTTATGGTAGGTACCACTGCTTAAACCAAAGGTGTAAAGTATGTCCTGCTACGGTGGTGGTAGGATTACAATAATATCCACAGCAGTCTGGATAACATTAGCTGGTGGAACTACAGACATGCAGTGAAACTGATGAGTGCAAGCGTATGAGATCACATGACTGACAGTGCTAAATCTAGTTTAAGACTGTGTCACAATCTAGAAAGACACATTCAGCAGAAAAACCACATGCCATTGTCTTGGAAACTCCTCTTTTGAGTTCAAACAAAAAACATTATTGATATTCAAGCCCATTTTATACATGCCCATACACGCCCATGAATACAACTGAACTGAAACTACATATTTTCAGTTCAACAGTTGGTTAAACTTCCCTGGAAATTAAGCTTTTGTAAATAATACAACTAATTAACATCTCATGCAGTCATATATTGGATGACTGTGATTCTGGATGACCTAAAAAGTTGTCTTTTACAAACCAAATAATCGGTATATTTGCATTACAGTCAATATACCCACCTGCCCAATGACATGAGGCCTTTATGAAATAACAATGTGGATTATAATGCAGACAAATATACCAGCCTATATAAACAAATCTGTATTGTTCTTTATCTAACATTCCTTTTTCTGGATGTGTAGTCTCTATGAATGTACCTGTATGTGTAAGGGCCCTTCTCAACCACAGCTGGCCTTGCCCCATCCATAACCTCCAGGGGATTGGTCAGATTAAAGAAATAGAATTGCATGTAGACAGGAGGTGGTGGATCCTTCCAGGCTTCAAACGACTCTGTTCCATTCTTCAACACGACCACCTGAAGGGGACGACGACACAGAGGTGGTCCTTACAGAACAGCCACATGAACCATAAACCAAGACCTCCTGTTGGAGACCAGAAGCTCTACTTGGTGCTCGCTTCGTTGTAACATGCGCAAATAAAACAAAAACAAAGCTATCCTTTACATACAGTCTTCATAATTTACCAAACACCGTGTCAAAACAAGATTTATAAGCTACAATTGAATACGAAGACATAATCTGTGCTATCGGTGTCCCCGTATCTCAGTATTTTACATGATATGTTTCATGCGCCTCAGATCAGATGTTTGTTTACCTTCTTCACGACCGCGTTCAGGAGAAGCTGAAAAACACCGGACAAACCCAGGGAAATCCCTGCTATAAGGATGAGAATAGAGAGCAAGCCCACGCAGTAGACACAGCAGGACTTCAGCATTCTGTCGTAAGTCTCACGACGACAGATGACGGCTAGCTCACTTTGCAGCAGCAGCAAGAGCAGCCTGGTAAATGTAAAATATGGTATTGTTTTGCTGCTCAGTCAGGCATCGCTTCGTCATCTAGCCGCGCCCACTCACCACAAGTGACTTCCGTGGCCGCGCCCAGGGTCTTCCTAATATGGCTCCGGCAGCGCTTTGTCAACTAGCCCCGCCCACTCTGCTCATTTGACTTCCGTGGCCGCGCCCAGGGTCTTCCTATCTTACAATTACCGCCTCAGCAGTAATAACATTGTTTACCTACGGACAGTCAGTTATGTTTTTAGAGATATTCACTGATCAAAAGTATTTTTGATCAACTGTTCTCTTTATTAAAACAGCATGAATGATTATTTATTGTTATTTTAATTGTTACTGGAATTGTTACTGGTTCTACTTATGCTTAAACTTCCCTTTTCTTTACCCAATAGCTCCCAAAGAAGTTCATTTTCATTTCTCACCTAAAAAAGTAACTGAACCTTTAACTACCGGTAGTTCAAAATTAAAATGGTGAACTATGAACGTGAAGACTTGAAGAACATGTGTGAACTGAACTTTGAACTAGTTAATGAAAAGTATGAACACCATGCCCCTCTCTTGATCAGTTCCTTAAATATCTATTTAAGGAACTGAAAGATATTAATAATCTTGTGACTATTGTAAATGTTTAATTTGCACCAACTGTTATTTATTTTCCTAATCTCTGTACATAGTATGTCCATATTACACTTTTGTTTTTACATTATCTTGTGCTCTTTGTGTTATGTTATCCTGTTTTATTTAGATGTGCTCTTCTGTATATGCTGCTGTAACAAAATAATTTCCCATAGCATCCATAAAGTTCATCTAAGTCTAATAACTCCCAGCATTTGTCTACATCAATCTGGTTTCTGATCTGGTTTCTTATTAATATTGAATAGTTTTGTATGACTCACAGGCTAACAGTGATAATGGCTGCATTTGCCTTGATGTCATTCTTGCAATTCTTAACCTGGTGGCCGCTTGACTGACCACATTTCAACTCTCAGATGGCCTTCGTCTTTCTCAACCCTGCGAAGAAGTGGTTTGCATTCCACTTTTAAGTTTCATTTAGGCATGGCCATGCAGTTATACAACTTCATGTCAGCTTTCATTTCTCCTTTGCTTCATTATGATACAGTTCACAATGAAGATATGCCTAAAGATGCTATATATTCACCTATTTACCAATTCCAAACACTTTTCCCCCATACTATGAGTATAGTGATTACCTATTTGTCAGATATCTGACAACCCATTGACACATTGTTTGTGACATAGACATGATTAAACCAACAACATATACCAGTCACAGAGTCCTTGTGTTATAAACAATATTTGAAGAAATTGTAAAGATATAGACTACATTTCCAAAGATAACAACGAACAGAGAGTTTAGTCGATAAGGATAAAGCATGTCTTTTTCCATAAACATGTAAATCATATCGAATCTTGAATTTTCTTGCCCAACGGTTTAGTTGAAAGGGTTGGCAGGAACCTAGCATGTAAAGGTCATTAACGGATCAGAGGGTGAAATATAAATCTCTCCACTAGATGTCCCTGTAAGGAAATATTAGGGAGTTGAGAGGACATTGAGATAGAAAAGTCTGGATAATGATGATTCAGTAAGAATTAAAATAATAATGATTATCTGCTATACCACGTATACAAACGACTATATAACATATATAACATTTAAAAGTATCCACCTATAACCACATAATAACAATTATGACAGGTCAGTAAATCAATGTTACAGGCATCAACACGTCCACGCATCAGGGTGCCTGAGCTTTGCATGTTCATAACAAGTCTTCCATGTTTCATCTTTAACTTGACTGGGTGACATGAGTTGTCTTCAAATCTTAATTATCAAAAGAACTGAAATTAACGATCAAAAGCAATTAATATTAGAATTGATTTAAATAAGTTAAAATCAATTGAATTCAATCAAATGTATTTCAATTCGATTCAATTCAATTGTACGCTACACGTGTAGACACAGAAGAAGAAGACCAAGGAGCGCGGGCTCGATCACGGGTGCGTCGGGGCATGTGACGTCACAGTTCCGAACCGGGTAACAAGCTCGCGAGTGCAGAGCGAAAGGCAGGATTCCCGAAACCCCTCAACTTTGAATGATTCCTCCCAGGTTGGGGACGGCGGTGTGAAGAGCGCTCTGTGTTCTCTGGGGTTCAGACTATACACCAAACGAGAACATCGACTTGTGAGTGGTAAGACAGGCTTTCCGATCTTTTTCGGCTGAACCAGTGTCTCTTTTTCGACTTCCAACTTTTAAAGGGTAAGTGTTCCCAACCTATTAGCGCGGAGTGTGTGCTGTCCGTGATCAACACTATGCATGTCTGAGTGAACCCATTGTCTGACATTAGTTTGTTGTATCTTATTAACGTCAACGAACATCTTTATTGCGGAGCGATACAGTTTACTGTTGGCTGTAATCGTCCAGTGTGTGTCGATACACTTCACTGTGGTTGTCTCGTTGTGTGTGTGTGTGTGTGTGTGTGTGTGTGTGTGTGTGTGTGTTGAGTTCACTGTTATTGTCCAGTGTGTGTTAGGTTCACTACGATTATCGTGTGTGTGCGCGCGCGCGTGTAGGTGTGTGTGTGTGTGTGTGCGTGTGTGCGTGTGTGGATGCATTTCACTGTGATTGTCCAGTGTGTATACAATACGAAGTGTCCGAGACAACACACATGTTTATTGTTTCGAATTAAAAAGATGACCCCTCTTTGGTGCGTGAATTAGCTTAACCCGGGTATTTGGAATTCATGCAAATATGCACAGCCGATTAGGCAAGTTGCACTTAACATTTCTCTATGGTGGTGGTGGTAACTAGTCTCCTCTGTTCGGGTATGCACCAAGAAAAAGCCTTTACTTAACATGCATATGAGCTCAACGCATCGAACGTGTCGTAACTGTTATTACACAGCACACTGTATATTCTCATTTCTCATAACACTCTTTAAGGCAAATCACAGGCATTTATCGCAGACCCTTTGTTGGCCAGAGAGCTAGGCTACCACATCTCATGTCAGTTAAATCATAATTCAGAGTTGCTTCAGATGTATGCATGCGTTCTTAAGTGGAATCTACGCACTCCATGCTGTTTCTGAGGTCTGACATCGGCTCCTCTGTGAGCTGACTATAACACTCTTTCTGCAGTGATGTGGTGACTGCTTGTTTTTATAACTCCGTTAACTACCAGTCTAACATTATTGTCCCCAGACTCCGCGGGAGAAACTGCATGGACCGGGGGGAACATGAAGAGTCTCAAAGCCAAGTTTAGGAAAAATGATGTAAGTTATTTACTTTCTGCTTGTGTTTCTATGTTATTTGCTTTCTGTTTGGTTTCTATGTGCATGTGTGCTGTTATGACAGCTTAGTCTAATTTTGTCTCACAATGCGCTCCATTTCTATGGCAACGTGTACAGAAAAAGACCGTTTTGGTTGATCCATTTTATGTATTTTGTAAACTTAATTTTCTTG
>JAOTIX010000105.1:5686794-5704567 GCA_027123715.1 Gaidropsarus macrophthalmus | reverse complement strand
ATTCATAGCCAATCGTATCACTTATACCAGATGACGTATGTAGAGCGTTCTGTGATTGGTTCTCTAACTCAGGCGAAAATAAGGGCCGTAGTTTCCAGACTGCCTTTGCAGTGAGAATGAAATCGCGCGCAAAGCAGTATGAAATACCCAGGCTACACCCAGATCCGAGTCGCTTCTCATATTAACGACTCAAGGCAAAACCTCAGGTGAGCTCACCAAATATAGGTTAGCTTTGTCAGGCCAGCAACAGGCAGGGAAACTCACCTGAAATAGGGATCGATTATCTCCCTCTCTCAACTGTCTCATAGCACTTCACAGACAAGACAGGACAAGACAGTTCAGTCTTGTCCTGTGATTACACAGGATTACACAGGACCAAACCGGACAAACATATTTTGGAAATTTTGAAACGGGAACTTTCTGTGGTGATCCATCAGTCCAGATCTCAAAAATAGAATAATAAGGACTTTGTGGGTCACCAAGGGAGCGGGGCGCCTGAGTCACAACAACAGTCACAGTTTTACAGACATGTTACGTAACCGCACAGTCCACAGACTCCAGGTCACATTCCGGTAAATTACCCTCCATGACCACCCTCACGATGACCAGCATCTGGTACTGTTAGCTCACACAAAAACAGTTAGCTCACACAAGTGTGTCCTTCCAGCTCCGCGCCCTGGTCCTCCCTTCAGATCATTCATTCCATTATCTGGCCTTGACTCATGAAGATCGATGGGGAACAACTCGCTAGCCCTCAGCGCGGGGGAACGCCGTGCCTCCGTATCAAATGATTTGCCAGGATCGATATGTATAAGTAGGCTCGAAAGGTCTACGTATATTCCTGTAAAAGACTCGTGTTTTCGCCTGACGAGATAGAAACACAAATGTGGTTAATAGATATTGACGTTTCGTCGGAAATGTGTGTGGTAAGGGAAGGGCATTGACGTGTCAGAATGGTGCTGCTCTGTACACTGTGTGAACTGAACAGATTGGAAACAAATAAAGAATCACGAAAAAGCTGGTGGAACAACTTCAGGGGAACTGCAACCACCCAGTGGAGGAACAACATGGCTATTGTGCCATCCCTTGGACAAACCTCCCGTGACAAAACAGAGCAACTCTGTTCACCTTCCTGGAGTGCAACCAAGGGTGGGTACCGCACGCACCGTAAGCGTGACTGAGAATCTGAGTGGTTTCGCAGGTCAGACCGGTTCCTGTTATTTTCCCCGCTCTCATTAAACCTCAGCCTTCATTGAATCCAAACCGGGCAAACTACGGGCCAAGGTGTGACCGGGGGCACGGCCATTCAGACACAAAAACAAGTTTGTGTCAACCGTGTGCAGGTTGGGTTACAGATGAACTCCAGGATTTATGACATGGAAAAGGTGCAGCGTGTTGATTTTAGTGGCCTCCATCTGTGAGGTTGAGAACTGCAACCAACGTAGTAATCGTGTCCCCCCACCCTCCTTTCAATCACAGTAGGAGGAGCTAGCTACGGTGGCCTGCAGGTGCCAGAACATGCTGTGCCAAGAAGGTCAGGATTTATGACGGCATCAAGCAGCCAAAGGGTGACGAGGATTCTTTATCGATTTATAATTCATATTCAGTTATTTATCATCTAAAGTATAGGTCACAGGTCTCCAAAAAGCTTTCCAAGTCCGTTCTGCTGGCAGCCACTAAATTGTCCACGCTGCACTTTTAGTCGAAAATGCACACATAAGAAAGTATTGTTTTTTAAGAGACAACTTTACTGAAGTAAGGGAGCTTCTGTTCACATAACGCAATGGTTGCAGTTCCATGGACCATGGTTCTCTGAAAATATGAGCGAGTATGCAAAACCATGGAGATATCCGGTTCCGGTCAGCAGAATTTATAGATAAAACCACGTCACAGATTTAAGTACAAACAGCCCTCACTGCGTATATACGCAAGGCCGCGCTTATCTCTGCAAATGGAAGTTCAGAGCTGGCAAAATCTCCCCTTCAGTCCGTCTGTCCATTAGGTTCCCGCTGTCTGTCCGTGGAGGCCAGCTGCTCCCAGGTCCATATGCAGAGCAGACACAGACACTTCCTTAATTAAAGCAAGGCCAAGCAGTCCGGATCGTTCCGGTGAAAAAACGCTGCACGCGCCAACATTGGGAATTCTCCCGCTGGCGAGCAATTTTCCTCCACAAGAATTTATTTAATTAGGACGGTCACATCCAGTGGCTCTTTTCAGGTCAGAGGAACGGATTCTTGTGTGTTCAGGGAATGAGATTCCGGTGTAATTTAAGAATACTAAGCATGTCTGCATTCTAATGGAAGACGTAGGCCATCGAGCCTTTTCCCATAAGTCACCGCTGTAGGAAGGCCAGATCAACGATCAAAGCCTTCACATTATCACTTCAGGCCTGGAGGATGACACAACACACGTCCATGGTGGGGGTGGGGGTGGGGGATGGAGAACAAATCCTGTTTCTCAAAAGTGACCTTCAGAAACAAGTTATCCATCCATTTGTTTATAAAAGGTGGGATTTTTGGGTTGGAAAGGAGTTTCCGGATTTACATTGTTTTCGTTTCAAATTCCCTTCCGATTAGTTTAGGCTAGGCTAGTCTTAGGCTTGTATAGCTAGTATAGTACTTCAACACTCACACGATTGATGTCCCACACCACTGATTAATTTTACAGGTGTTTTGTGCAGCTAGGAAGTCTACTTAAAGCGGGATGCCGATTCATGCCCATATAGTTTGGCATTCCAAAAATGCTCTGTACAACAGGCCAAGCATGTCCCCATGCCCTGTAAAAATACCTTGAAATACAGTAGACAGACAGAGATACTATTCAAACATACACAGTGCAAATACAACGGAAGGGTAGGATGTGCTACTTCCTCTGACGGAGACTGGCAGGATATTTGATGCCTTGCCTTGCAGCATATCCCTGCTAGTAATTACCAATCAGGAAATAGCTTTAGTCAGAGACATAGTGAAATACACACACGCACACACACACACACACACACACACACTCAACACACACACAACTTGGGAGTGGCAGAAACATGAACCTTATGTTTTTTTGATTTTATTCCCTAGAGTTGACTGTCTTCAGGTCAAGAGCATAGCAGTGATATTGAAATAATCCAACAGCAAAAAACTACCTCACACAAATGTGAATGTCTGCCTTTATTACAATGTGTACTTTACCACACACACACACACACACACACACACACACACGCACACGCACACGCACACACACAAAGAGGTCCCTGAGGCAGAAAGGGTTTCAGGCCCGTTCCATGTCACCCTTATACCAATGTGTGGTGAGAGGTGCTGTGTTTTTATGTGACTGGGTGGTGTTGGGCGGGAGGGGGCCCCCATACCCAGACTTGTAAAACCCCATGCCCAACACAGGGGCCTTCACATGTGGCTTAAACACTGCCTCTTTTTAGCCCCCTGGACAAACCCCTACACATACACAGATTTACAGAGTGCATTCCACACTTAGCGCTGGGGCATTAATAATGCACTGCGTATCGAACCTCCATTTACCCTGAGCGCACGCTGCAGCCCCCTGAACCTGACCTGATTTAAAGGGAGACGGCTCCTTTGCAAAAAGAGACATTTTCGCCTCATGATGGCGAGCGAACGTCTTCATTTTTTGTCTAGACCGCCTCTGTCTTACGAATATATCGAGACGGTAAAGGGGGTCAATAGACCGTGGCCACAATTTCAGATTCATGGATTTGGTGAGCATCTGTGTGGCAGGAATCTATGATGCGCCGATTGATTATCTTACCCAGAGTGCCGATGGATTTTGGCCACAAATTGAGATGAATTGGCGCAGTGACCGCATGTTGTACTACGCTGTGAAATATTAATGATGGCTCTGAGCCGTGATGGATGTGTATTTTAAGCATGTCCAATCTCTACAGAGACGGTTACTGGCCCAAAGTATAAAAAAATGTCCTAGATAAAAGATCTAGATGTTTGACATTTTATAAAACCCCTGCTTGGGTTCAATAACATTTGGTGGGCTCCCAAGTCAAAATGCGACTTCATTTATCGAACCGTATCTGAGTGGCCGGTTAGCTTTGGATTTTCCATTTATCAAAGCAGCAAAAACAGTGACCAGTCACCGAAATCAAACGTTCCAACAAACACATTCCTGCTCGACCCATTCAGGTTGGCTTTGTATGGGAACACAAACAAAAAGATGGCCTCATTCAAACAAAGCATGCGGAAAAAAAGGTCCCCCGTCTCCAGGAAGCTTTGAGGGATTTCACCAATGCCAGGCATCACCAGCTGTGGAGAGCACATCTCCCCCAGGCACTGTCACGGACAGACCTTGCCAACGCGGAACCACAAGGGTATACAATCGCTCACCGCCAGCGGGTCAGGGTCCAGGGGAATAGGCGCCACTGTGCTGCGTGTTGACACCGCATCCCCAGTAATGGCTGGGACGAGCTTCCCCGTTACTAGGGCTGATTCACCTCCTCCACTGCAGACAGCAGCTCTCTCCACTGGGGCGCACTGGGGCCCAGTCCCTAGAGGGATGTCATCACCTGTGTGCGTCTTCAGCCTGGACAGATCAACGAGATTCTCTCGACTGATCTCTGAACAGCCATCAATAGCACGACTTAAGTTAGCCAATTGAACGTCTGGGGATTCATTCTAACGTGAACACAATATCTTTAATCTCCAGAGGTGTGCAAGGAGGACTTAAACCTGCTGTCTAAAATGCGGCTCACATCTAGGAAAGCTCCTAGGATGACGGCCAGCCTCTCGGTAAGCTCAGGGGCCAGTCCACCCCTCACAGCAGTGTGTGACATCTCATCACGCCACAGGGTTCACCTCTTCAACATGAAGACCATAATTGGGACCTTGCCAACAGAGGAGTTTGCCAGCGTCTCCAGAGGTACACACGCTTTGATCGCCTCCTCTTGGCAGCGTCGCAGTGTCACCCCGTCAGTCAGTCGCGGACACGCGGCAGCCCACTGCCCGGAGGCATCTCTCAGACACGCCGTCCAGTAGATCTGCGGCAGAGAGCCGTCTTCAGAAGAACACCTCTCTGACCTCTCTGCTCGGAGGCCTCGAGCTGTGGTCAGCCGTCATCGATTTAGAGCGTGCTTATGGCAGAGAGCTGGGCAGCCGTCCATCTGTCCGCGGTCCAAGTCCAACAACTGCGACGATAATGTTTGCGTATCTACCCCTTTGCAACCTCCACACTGCAGCAGCCTCTCTCGACCGCGCTCCCCCAAGATTCGGTTTGTGTGTGTTCGTGTTCCTGATTCCCATATTCACTAGCACAGTCAAAAGGTACGCATGTGCTACCCAAGCAAAAGGCTCCCCCAGAACAAACGTGTGTCTCCTTGGAGACAGGTCACACATCGACACGCACCGTGCCCTCATCATAACAGCAGCCCCGATAGATAGCTAGCGCGGATTTGCCAAGCTGTGAACGATGGCCGACGTTCCAAGTTCAGAACTGGAACTGGAAACTGCTCATAGTGAAGAACACCCCTCCCTGTGGTACTAAAAGCCCTGGTGACGACATGATGTCGTCCCAAACCCTGAGTTTCAGTTGCACTTTATAGAGCGGGGGGTACATCATATCGGACCAACCTTTGAGGAAATGGCGGAGGAGAGAAAGGCCGCCAGTGACGGCTGACGCGGGAAATCGCTGGGGTCCGTACGCCGGCGTGCCCTTCCTCGCCGTGCCATCTGGGCGCACCGGTGACCCCGTCCGTTCCGCCCGACGACAACCTCGGCCGGGACTTATTTTCCCCGTTAAAGGGTTTAACCGAATCCAATTAGAAACGCGATTCCATGTAATCAGAAGGCACCGATTTAATTTTCGCTGTCGGTATATTTTGCTGAGAAGGCTACAATTAATGAACTCCATTGCCGTCCAATCCATCATGCTCGCCTGATTACCGCCCACGCCAACGGGGACCCGACCCACGGCCCCTTCGCACGGCCTTCGACACAACGCGCCGCTCCCACGTTGTCATAGCGACGGGCTGGCTTTACATCCGTTTCTTGGAGGATGTGTTCAAGCCCCACAGCCCCATGAATAATGAATTATGATGATGACGCCTCAAGATGCGAATTAGACTTTATGACTTATACATTAACATATTGTTTGTGCATTCAGTGGTATCTGATGGCCTTCATTTATACAAGGGCCACATGGCCAGTTCACTTAAATTACTCACTGTTGTTATGACAAATAAAAACAATAATGCATTACAGATATCAGCGGAGAGACAAAACTTGGCTATCTGTAGATCCGTTGGTGTGAAAGGTTACGTAGAACCAGAGGTGTGTGGGATTATTCAAAAGATGCCCCACACTAATGTGGCACACACACACACACACACTCACACCCACTTGATGACATGACGGATGCAAACAGGCCCAGATAAAGGCGTCCGTGAGAACCAGCCTCCACCTGCCAGCCCGGCGAATAAACATACACAGAGAGCCCCGGCTTAGGCGGCTGACATTTCTACACCCCATCTTCCACTGGCCCTGATCTATATCTGCTCCACTCCTCTTCACCTCGCTCCCTCCCACTCGCCGCCTCCATCCGTCATCATTAGGAGGACGATGGATGACCTAGCTGCATCTGCAGACCCCTCTCCCCCTCCTCCTCCCGCGGGGAGGAAGCAGAATGAGGAGAGACCAGGAGAAAGGTGAGGCGGAACAGGAGGGGACGAGGGAGGCAGCGAGAGGGATGGGAACGCGGGGGGAGGCGGGCAGAGACCGAGGGGACAGCGGTGGAGGATAGATGAGCAAATAAATATAAAAATGGTAAAAGAAGAGGAGGACAGCGGCCACGGGCAGCAGGAGAGGAGAGGAGTAACGCGGGAGAGATGCACGGGAGGACGAGTAGAGGACAAAACGTGGTCTCTGCGCTCTCCGCAACGTAAAAATAACTCGGCTGGCGCAAACTGGGTCAGAATATTCCCACCGAGAGCGCAGAGGGGGGTGGGGGGGGTTGGAAGGCGCCAAATGA
This sequence comes from Gaidropsarus macrophthalmus, assembly GCA_027123715.1. NCBI lineage: Eukaryota > Metazoa > Chordata > Actinopteri > Gadiformes > Gaidropsaridae > Gaidropsarus > Gaidropsarus macrophthalmus. The sequence goes on along the minus strand of JAOTIX010000105.1, from coordinate 5,697,565 downwards.
GATGGAGCTCGTGCACGAGCAACGTGCACCCTCTCCAGAAAGTCTTTATGGATCTGGAGTCCGTATTTAGGGGCAGCATGAATATTAGCGTGCGGTACGGGCGCCTGCTGCTTGGAATTTCAAATGGGCTGCGAGGCTGCTGCACATCTAATCCACAGGGCTGCATGGGGTCAGATAGCGCAGCGGCTCTTGCGGTGGCCTCTTTCTCGGGTTTCAATCCCTTTGAATGATCCACGCCTCCATCGTTTGAGTCCTTTAGCATTCATCTATTCAGCCGCCCCCCGCCCCGTGCTATCTCAGCTCATCAACCAATGGCGGCTCTCAACTGATCCAGCCCACCTTTCTGATGAGCTGCTTACAGTGCTAAGTCAGTATAGAGTACAAAATGATGAAAAACAGATGTGTATTACAAGGGAACATAAACTCAATATAACATGTATTCCTGCATCGTCTTTCCTGCCCAAGTCAATACGGAAACACGCAAGCATGTATGATCAAGGCCCATCCAATCCATTTAAATGTTACCATCAGGCATTTAAGCCTAAACAGTAGAGGCACACATCATGCAGATGTAAATCTCACAGAATTAAACCAGTTCTCGTGTTTTCCAAGAGAGTTCGGAAAATGGTGGGTGAGTCAGCGATGCAGTCGAAAGGGCAGGCAGAAAATATCTCTGCGAAGACTGAATAACCACCTTGACCTTTTTAACGTCCCCCCTTAAACTCCAAGGTCTTGGAATATGCTGTTGAGCCCTGCAAAGCACGCAGCTAGTGATGGTGTTAATCTACCAGCAAATAAAATAGGTGGTAAACTTGGAAGGAGTACAAGTTGTGTCCTAAATGGATGCACCTGCAGCAGCGGTCTGGAGTAGACATGGCCGCCGCTTGCCCGATCGTCCCGGGGAACCAGAAATAGCCCCAGCTGACTCCAGCATAAGTAATGCACTGCAGCAATGTTTCAGTGAGTCTTTGGCTCAGCGCGTTCACGCGCCCTGCATTCCCCCTCGTCACTCAGACGGCTTCTGTTATTCTGTTTATGACGGGTTGTTGCAGAGGTATATGTGTTTATGTGGTATTATCTTGACCTGAGTCCATTTATTTTGCCCTGACGTGAGTTTAACCCATTCATCATGCCTAGTTTCTTTGCTAGCGCCCAAGCGCAGCAGTTAATAGACTTTAAGCTTTTCTTATCCGGGGCTTCCAACAGAGAATTCCCCGCCTCACCCAGAGAAACCACAGTCATTAAAACAGTCTCACCCTTGTCTAGCTGCGACTTAACAGCGGACCACAGCACTATGATGCCATGACAGTAGGCCTTTGACGGGAAACAGCGAGCGAAGGACAGAGCCAGCAAGCAGTCAATGGCCCTGTATCCCTTTTCCCTGCATTCAGGGTGTTTGAATAGGATGAGGAACAAGAGGGCGGCTGTTCGCGTGGTCAATGTCATTCTGTGTCAGATCAATATTGACTGTTTTCGTGGCATATCATGCTGTGGTGTGATGCTATTGGTGTCTCACATGTTCAACTTTGCGATGATGTTTAAAAACTGCTCTTGAACTCAACAATTCTTTAAAAAAATGTTGCCGCTGGTTGGTATACCGCTTTGTTTCTGACCTTTGAGACATAAACCACTGACGTGACAGTGAAAGGGGTGGTAGTTTGCAAAAGCGCTCTGGAGCGAATAACACCAATTCAAAACATTCACGCAATAAAAAGCCAGGCATCTCTGCTGAGGGACAGGGTCACGATACTGAACAGTTACCAGTACGGCCGCGTTTCTGAAGGCACCGCATACTCGTCCAATCATAACCTTTCATGCATCGGTACTTTTGTTGAAACGTTTGAATGTCAGATTCTGAAACATTATGATAAAAAGATCAGTTCCAATGGAACTAATTCTCTCAGTGCTTCAGAGAAGTGTGTGTTATACCCCTTCAAACGATACTCCAGTGGCCCACAGCCAGTTACGTTGTAAAAAGACTTGAGAACAAAGCAGGTTCCAGGCATTGTGTTTGTGCCTTTGCAAGTATGTTCAAACATGAGCAACGTGATCTTTTGAAATCGCCTATTCAATCTCCCCTTTTGTCAAGATGCAATGCCTCGCCTTTCAATCCATGCAACTTCTTGTGAGTTTACATTACAATGGGGAGCGACTTGTGTACGAACAGGCACATAATAAACGGCAACGCATCCATTGTTATTAAACAACAGCAGAGGGTTTGAGATAACCAAACTTTAAAGAGAGCAAAAGATTATCCTCGGGTGAACTGACTACAGACCCAGAAGAGGAAATTAATTTGTAATCGCCATGGTGAAATCCCCATTCGTACAGTGGTGATATGATGACTGCATCCAAACAGCTTTGAAGATAACCCCTCTAGCCTTAGTCCACTGTTAAATACTTTCCCCTCGGAAGGACAGAGGGTGTGTTGCAATAGAAGTGGATTACACGCACATCAAACGACACCTGTACACCATAGCATCAGTGTAAAGGGCATGCTGTAAACTTGGATATACAACACATCTAATAAGAGGCAACGTTTTGATGGCAGTGCTATCACCCAGCAGATAGGCGTGCTGATAATTGCTCCCTGGTTGTGGCATTGAGGAACACGCAAAGTACCATTTTAAAGGCCGATCAAACACAGCCTTGCTGGCAGGTGATGGTCACGTTGCTGTAATGGATTATATGACATATCACGGCCATATTCAGACCGCAGTGTGGGTATATATATCAATGTTTATGTGACGTGTGGCGGGGTTTTGGCTGGCTTCACATTCCATGTTGAACATAAGAACATGCAGGGTAAACATGGCTCTGTGCCAAAGAATAGAGGCAGGCAGGTTTTTTGAAGTTTAAAAAACATTAAAAAAAAAAAAACCTTTTCACAAACACGACTCATTCCTTTCTCACTTCCCTGCCGGACGGACTATTACCCGCTCTGCTTTCTGATCGTCTTCTCCTCTACAGCCACGCCGTCTTTCACCAATTCCTGTCACACTCTTTAAAGCACGCCAGTGAATTATCCTGCTGCTCAAGGTAGCAGAATCCGCAACGATAAGAGCGGAGGGTTACGGCAGCCGACGCAATAAAAAAGACTTTTATCCGGTAACCGGGCTACACGGCGGCTTTGAAGTCTGGACTCTACACGGCTTGTAAAAGCCCTCACATCTGGCGGCACTGACAGGCCGGGCTCGTCTGCAATGCCGACGCACCACCGCTGCCTCAGACTGCTTGAGTGTGGTCCACGCGTAGGGACGGGCGGTCTCGCACGCGTGCCTGGCCAGCAGAGCGCCCACGTGGAGAGACATGAGGGATCTCACCACAAGGCCCAAACGGTGCAGTGCCGAAGGGCAGTCTCATGGCTCCCAGAGTGCAGGTCCAGTAGCCTGACATGCTATAACCAACTTTTGTACTAAATCATTGATCCATAATCCTTTCATTTATTTTTTTATAAACACACAAAGCTGCATACTTGTCAACGGGGAGATATCCAGCACTGCATCATTCAACATTTTGACAGCCTGCACCGAGTTCATTTCAGATGACAATCGGATGTGATTCATAATAATCCCAGTCACATCACAACACAGCTTTCAGTTTGGGAACAAAACACTCCAAACAAAGCAGCTCAGCTTTTTGGCACGTCTTGCCATGAAACCAGCAATTACCCTCCAAGCAGAGGTGAAGGGTCAGCCAACAAAACGGAACCAGTTTAGACAAAAACAACCTTTTGTTATTTAATCACCTCGTGCAAATTATTGTTTTCCCCGTGAACTCATAAAAGTGTCAGGTTTCATACTGATGGGTCCTTCCAATAACATGTGGTCAACGTTTTGCGACACGTCTTTTGACAAACTCGCATTTTGTTGACAAGACATTTGTAAGGAAATAGAAGATACTTCCCTTTGTGATAGTTGTGGTATTTGAAATTCGTGCCCATCCCTCTGAGAAAGGACTGCACAAACCTGTTTTTCTGTCCTAACCTGTTCTCCAGCACAATGCCAAGACTATAAAAGCCTTAAATGAAAAACTCACCAATTCAGTTTGGCATTTGGCAGGTAGAGAAACCCCAACACTAAGACGTAATTATAAAATCCACAGTACATGCCATCAACTTCTACGAATAACACTGGTTGAGGAAAAGGGCATCGGACAGCTCCTCTTCCAACCTCAAACCGTCACATCTCGGAAATCGCCACCTCCCTTCCTCTAATCCTGCACACGCCCTTACCGGTCTGACCTGACAGGGCGGTGAACCTCACCTCAGCTTACCTGGGGGAGTATGGAGGTAGCGCTTCCTATTCAACATCACCCACACCCCGATGGGGGTCTTCTTCAGAAACCATCACCCCGTCGCAGCCTTTTGCGTTTCCACCCCAACCACTCTGCCCCGTTTTGTCACCGCTGAAGAGGGCTGTCCTCACTGGGTCAGGTGTGAACAGACCACTCAGGTCTTCCTGGAAGCCCCGCTGGAGGCCAGCTTCAGTTTCTCTGGCCTAAGCTCTTATTTGACACAGGAGGTGGAGCAGGGAGACCTTAGTCTGAGGCCATGCCGGGTCTGCTGGGCGCTCAGCGGACACGCGCGTGTCGCGTCAGCGAACTATGCGTGTGCGTGGCAGTCGGATCGAGTTTTAGCCTGTGTATCGGGCGACGGGGTCGGCACCGAGCTACGGCGGGAACACGCACTCGTCGCGGATTGCCCCTCGCCAATCACTGTCAGATTCCCGATGAAGGACACCGCTGCTGCCAAATCTCCATTCATTAATTCAACCGCTCATTCATTCATACGTTCCAGCCACTACATCAAATCCTTCCTCCTAATGGCCTCACTCACAAACCGCTTAAGAGGGTAGGGGGATTTTGAAACTGGGATCACTCAGGCCATCACCGATCCCATTTTTACAGTTTAAAAATGCGCACACATTTTTCAGAAAAGACAGAAAAATACTGATTGGTCCAATAATAAACAAGCTCATTTTAACCAACACTGAAAACCATGTGATTAGCATAAATAGGAAATTGTGATCATAACAAAAAAATTATGGAAATCTGAACACTACATTTGACTTATTCTTTATAGACTTATCAGCCCAACCCAGAGGGGATTTAGAACGCATTTACCACTGCATTAGCATTGCACCATGTTAACACATGGTTAGTCTAGCGGTTGGCTGAGACTTCTTGATCAGTCATTTCTTTGTTTGGAAACTATTTGAATTAACTATGAACACAGAACTGATTGGGCAACACCAACCCTGCAGCTATTGAAATGAATGCCCTTAGAGAACACTTCCACTCAACTCTTTGTGTTTACCTGGAGCAAGAGACAAATTGTGGAAGGTTTCAATTTATGGAAATTTTTAATTGAAACATTGTGGGAATTAGCGCTCAGTTACAACAGTAACAGTTATAACAGTTACAAAATAAACATAGAAATCAACACCTCGGACTGCTCATTAAACGTTGCCCAGGTATTTCTTTTAGTACTTTTTAATGTTGGGTGACTGCAACAAATACAAATAGTGGATGTGAGAGTGTGCAAAGAGTTCACCCTCAGGTCTAGTGTTTGTGGAAAGTTCAGGGTGCTGAACTCTCCTTTGTGTGAAGGTGGAGGACCATACATGGCCATTGCGTAGTCTCCGCTCGACTCCCCTCCACTCCTCCCCTACTCATCCCTCCATCTGCAGCTCTGGTTCAGATCTCGTGAGGCATGTGTGCATTGCCCCGCTGGAGCTGACGAGTCCATGAGAGCCTTCTCAAGCCTTCAACAGGCACACGGTGGCCCGTGAACAGACCAGTGGTACATGCACCGAGGTCCCCCCTGGTCATGAGGTGGGTGTGTTACGCATTCTGGTGCCCAGAGACCATCAGCGAAACCAGAGTCGGCCCGCCGGCTCTCGGATTCCAGCACACAGCAGCACATTTGGAGTCTCATCTGGCCGGGAAACGCAGCTCTAATCCAATTGGCTGAGGCTTTAGTAAAAGCCTCCCTAATTGGCCCGACATGGCAACTGGCTGTCACGGTTCTAGTGAGTTAAAAAATAAAATAAATAAAAAAGTGAGCTGTCGAGAACTCCCAGGGGAGCAGTGATAAGAAAGAGAAAGGGAGAAAAAGGAAAGACAGACTGTTTTGAATATTTGTTAACTTGGCAATAAAAGAGGAGTTATAAGGTCAATGGACAGGAGATTTATCTGGTTGGCCATCGCTACACTTTCACAGGCGCCTAGCAGACAGGAGATCACACACTGCAGCACATGTGCGGAACGGACATGAAACACGTTTGTTCTGCAAGAACACAGGCCCGTTACATAACAGCACACTCACACCGCAAAAGAGAAATTAAGTGATCCGAAAAGCAACAAACAAACCAGTTGGACGGGCGTCTTGCTTCCAGAAAAACACAGAAGCAGTTTCTTGTGAAACTCCGGTGGAGGACTGGTTCAAGGAGGCAGGGGGTACTAGTGAGCACTAAGGAGAGTTCTCACATACTTATTAAATCATCGGTTATGATTGGCCTGAAAGGATTTTCTGCCAGGCTAGTCATTCGCTATTTAGACGTCTACATTTGACTCACTGGACGCTGAATATCCTTTCTCCCAAGTTCCTGTAATTTCCTCACGCGAATAAATACTTTGTGTGGATTCTATATTTGCATACTCAGCTGGTAAGCACAAACCCACAACCACGTTTATTTAGATCATAATCAATATATATCGGTGTTATTATGTTATCAAATGATGAATTACAATGGTTTACCAGCTTGACTGTAATGTTCCCTTTACAACCATCGCTTCAGGAGAAATGGGGGGGCAAAAAATATCACCGTTTAAAAAGACAAACCCACATTCAAAGACTAAAGATTATATGATTAGCTGGGAGGACCGCCATTACAGCCAATCACTTCAGCGTCCTGACAACAGGTGCTTCTCAGCCATATTGACTCAAGCAGGTATTGAATAGGAAAAAGTGAGATGGTTCAGAACATAGAGGAAAAGGCAGGAAATTTTTAAAAAATGCCCAAAACCGGATGGCAATCAGCGACACATCGCGCTGCGTGATAAATAATGGATGGGATTGTACAACGAACAAAACGCTCGCTCTATCTGTTCCCCGCAGCGTGAACCTTTCTCGTTCGCTTCCAGAAAATGACTGGGAACAGGAATGCGTACGGGGCTTCCATGCACTGTGAAGGAGGAGAAGCCTGTGTGCGTCTACAGCCGTCTGTGCGCTTGATGCATTATTTTCGAGCTCTTCTCCTGCAATACAAGCTCTCTGCCACCATCTGCCTCATCCTTCATGCTGTCAACACGGGAGAATTTACAGCCAGCCCCATCTTTTATGAGAATAGGAGCCTTACACACACGCGCACACACACACACACACACATACAAACACAAACACGCAATCACTCTCAAACAAGATTAAGGCAGAGAATAGTGGAAAATTACACGACCCTAATATATCATTAAAACCACTATACTGCTTCAGTGACTGCAGGGCAATAATTAATAATGAATGCTAATGGACTGCAACAAAAGCCCAATTGTCAGTTCAAATAACGAAAATAAAATTGGTAATGAAAGCATACAAGTTATGAAAGGGGCATCATAGCAACTAGAGAGCCCACATTATGAAATGTGTGGCATGGCTCATAGTGAGAGATGTGATGTTTAGCACCTTACTGTGTCCATAAAAAAACATTTTACTGATGGCTGAGCACTGGATACCACGGGAGCCTCCATTGGCTGGTATGCAAACAAGCTTGTTCACACACACACACACACACACACACGCACACGCGCACACGCACGCACGCACGCACGCGCACACACACAAACACACACACACCTCCGAGGACACAAGGCTGTGTCGAACAACCAGTGGGATGGAAGAACAACAACCATTCCGAGATACACCGTTTTAAAAACTGATTTATTTTCCGAAACAAAAAGAAAAAAACAAAATCATGTGGCCACCGTGTTTATCGGAGGACTGATTGAACAGAAATGCGTTCACATTGGCAGGAACGCAAAAGCGCAACGGTGCGGAAGTATTTCAGACCAGACACCTGCTACTGAAGATGAACTAGAGACGGGTTGCGTTTGCAAATACAACACTTACACTAGGCTAAGACTAGGCTAAAACTAGGCTATAACTGGGTAGCCTAAAAAGCGGACCCTGGCCAGACTCACTTCTCAATCCAGTTGCAGCGCGTTGGGAGTTTCAACACGTGCGAGTTCCTCTTTCTAAACCATTTAAATCATTTTTTTAAAACACATGTCAACATCTCCTCCGTGTTACTTCTTGTCCACACTTTGGAAACTACTGTCTAAACGACCAGCCACATGTCTCTACCGTCAGCCGACAGCGGGACGCGCTAAAAAAAGTGAATTCAATATTACAGGCTACCGAATAAAGCGAAACCAGGAGACACCACGAACTTACTTGATATTAATAAGATGAGGATAGAAGGTCACGGAAATAGACATCCGACAGTGTTTTCATTTCATATATCTCTGAAACCACAGTGTAGACGTCCGGTACCGACAGCGGCGGGACGGCTTTGACCAGACTGCGCGAGCCGCCTGCTGGACTCGCTATTCCCTTTCGCACGAGACAGCACCACCAAGTCGCAGCACTGCGCATGCGCGGATAGGGCTGATTCTGGACTAGTGAATAGGCTAGAGAGGATGCTGATTTTTAGCATTCTCCCGGTCTGTCTCGACGCCATTTCCGGTTTCCTGCTTACTTACGATCAGTCATTCAACAGTCTCTGGCCTGGACACCGAATGATTAGGATGAAGAATAACACAGAGAAAGAGAATCACTGGATTTTGGGCGAATAATGAAGAACATGTTACTTAAACGGCCCGGATATTAGAACTCCCTCTATTGCCCCTTCCGCTAAACCCAAGCAACTGAGACTCCCGCCCCCTCTCAGCCGTAACGCTCATTTGCAGCATCCCGCTCCAGGCGTCCCTCCGTGGGACGAGGACGCCTGGGAACAGCGCGGTTAAGTGCATAGCGTCAAGTGTAGTAGGCTATGCAATGGAGCAGATCAGCGAACATCCATGTTTACGAGAGGATAACAGCGGGCACACAACAGCGTTATAAACAACACTGCTCACCCACACACTGCTTCCATACAGGGAGTCGAATGGACGTTTTGTATCACGTGTTAAAACGTATAAACAGAGCACCTTGCGTGCAAACTTTTTCAGAATGCTTTTGTACTAAAAAGATTTGCATACTATATCCATGTAGTCCATGTTTGGCAATAATATCATCACCGTTGTCAATAAGGATATGGCATCTCTCATCCTCTTCTGATTCTGCCTCGTTTCACGTCTATTGCTCTTGGCTCCCTCCGAGAAGAGTGGCATTACTATCTCCCAGACACTCTTATAAATAATTCAGGGTTATAGCGGTCTATGCTCGCTATAGCTGCAGCAGCACGCAAATAAAGGCTCGCAACAGAGAGACCCCCCATCCATCGCTATACCGGCGCCTCCAATTTACCAGGAAAGACAAGACGAAGTTCAATCAACATTCTCGGATACAAACGGTTGTGTCTGGTCAGCCAGATCAGTCAAGGATTACTAGGCTTCAGTCAACTATCAATAGCCTGCGAGAGAGCAGGGCGCTGAGGGGGGGTGGGGGGCGGGGGGGGAGTGGGAGAGCGGAGTTTTAATGCGCAGACAGTGCAGCGCACAGCAACCAGCCGATGCTGTTTGTCCTGAGTCTGATCCACCAGGAAATCAACGATTTTTATCGAGCGGCAAAAAAAAATGAATAAATGCATCCACGGATGAAGCATCCTAGACTCGCACGTCACAAAATAGACGTTGGTCCTAAATGCAGCGTACGACTTGTAGAAAAGTGTAATGAGACGTGAAATTACCTGCACACACCGCTCTGCTTGTTCTTTCGCCCCCCGGTTGGTTGTTACCTCCAGTCAATGTGCTTTTCGCTGCCACCGCTCACTCAGTGCTTCTCACCGCTGAGCGAGAATTTAGACATCGGGTCTGATCACGTGTTCGCGCTCCGCTGTCCTAATTGGCGGATCGGAGCGCTGGCTATTTCTTCTTTTGCTATTATCAGCACCTGTAAGGCACTCGTTAATGGTGGGACGAAGAAGAGAGAGATAGGTAGAGCAGATGTGATAATAAGAGGAAGACAGATGCAACGGAAAAAATAGGAAAAACTTCACACGAGATGTCAGGACTATACTTTTGGCCTATTTACTTACTGTTTTCCCTAAAAACGACCTACACTGAATTGTTCTCATTGTTTGGAGGGAGAGTGAGCTTTATCTTACAACAAGCCTTAGATAATACAAACATAATATTTGGTTTAATTTGATAGGGTAACAATGTAAACACAAAACTTGTTCTTGGTCAAACAGATTTTTTTTTAATAAAATGTGTGCCAGCACCTTACCAAATGCCTATCTTTTATTTTGAGTCGTGAACAAAACACACAGGAAAAATGTGTTTTCTGTGTTTTTCTCACACAGCTCAGCGGTTGAACGTTGTATTATTCAGACTCAGCTCGGCAGCCCGTATCCGTTTATTTAGCGTGTGAATCCCCTGACTCCCATCTGGATTCCGCTCGGCCACAGCCTTGGACTTTCCATTCAGCCAGTAAGAATAGACGTGAAACGTCTCTGAAACACGCTGTGTGCTGTACCGTCTCTCATTAGGGAGGCAGGGCGGGCTGAGATAGGGGGCTTTGTATCGAGCGACCAGGGGGCTGCTGTTGCCATTT
>JAOTIX010000105.1:5545200-5555206 GCA_027123715.1 Gaidropsarus macrophthalmus | reverse complement strand
CCTTCCAGTAATCAGAGGGGGGGGGACAGGGGGGGAGAGTGGGGGAGGAGAGGACTCCAAGTCCCCATCTGCTCCCCTTTAATCAGAGCTCTGGGTGTCCTTGTTCCCGCCAGCGTCCCCCCCCCACCCGTCTCCCCGAATAGCAGGTCCAGCTTTCACCACCGGGTTCACCGCCAATACTTAGAGAGGGTCTCTGTAGTACGGAGACCCTCTCCGTACTCTCCGGGCGCATCCCATATTTTTTACATAAAAAACAAATTTTATATTTAAAGCATTTACTTTTTAATGTATATTTTTTATCCCTTTTTAATTACAATCTGCTCTATGGACGCATCAAGCCACTGTGAACGTCAACGTGCTTACTTTGCCGACGGAGAAGTTCGAAGGCTCGAGGGGTCTCCGTGGTAACGGACACGGATTACGGAAACGGAGAAGTATACCCCGGCCTTTAGCCTCAGTCTGTCCGCCTGTCTGTCCACCTGCGGGCGCTGCGCTGGTCACAGGGAGGTCAGCGTCGCGTGCGCCCGGGGATTGATGATGGCGAGGCCGCCGTCCAGATCGAGTGTTTTTTGATGGAACATTCGTCACACGGACGCAGTGTTTACAACGCTGTGTTTTCATAAACATGCCTGTCTGGGCTTTGATTGAAAGCGCACTTTTAAAGCACTTTTCGATCAATAACACTGACAGAAAAGCAACACAGGCGCACGCACACGCACAAACACACATAAAAACACAAATACACACACGCACACATACACACACACACTTTTGGGAATCTGGGAAGTGACGATCGGTCAGACCAGGTGTGGTCCTGAGTCACCAGAAGTGAGCACGGCCGTAAAACAGTCTGATAAAACACACACACACACACACACACACACACACACACACACGTCACGGAGGGCACCAGAGGCCCCGGGACCCAGCAAGGCCCCCTTGTCAGCGGGCTCCGGGGCTGCGACCGCCCCTCTGTTCTGGGGGAAGTAGAGGCCGTGGTGCAGAGACGGTTCTGTGGAGATGAAGGGGAGACTCATTAGACCCGGGTCACAGGACCGGCCGGTGGTCCGAACGGGAGCTGCTCCCACCGGAGAGCCAACCTCAGAGTGTTATTTACTGGAATTCAGTGTATTTATTTAATCACACCATTTTCGTACTTATTAAGGCTGAAGATACTTAAGATAATTTTACTTGTTTCCATCTTGAGTTTCTTGTTTCAGGTCTCTTCACAAGTTAACTTAACACATTTTCTTGACGCACTGGCAGATCATTTTGCTTCAACCAAGTCATTTTCCTCTAATCACGGTTATATTCTCTGGATTTTTCAGAGGCATATTTTGCAGTGTCTGCTACGGTTCAGACCACTGAGCAAGACAAATAGGGGGGGGGGGGAATTTAAACAAAGCTTTGAGAGAAATCACCACAGGTATATTGGCGCGGGGCTGGACGGTTACCGGGCGACATCTTCTTGTCATCCAGGAGATCCAGCTCCTTGGATCAGCGTCCACGGTCAGGAGCAGCAGCAGCCGGCCAGGCCCAAAGCGGCTTCGGCTGCTGCAGCAGCTTGAGTCATCCTCCTGGGCCCCGCACCGTCACGTCTGCACCGCTGGCCCGGGAGGCGTAGGAAAAAGGACGCGAGGGGTGGATGTTCCGCATGAGCAACCGCAGCCGGATCGCCGCTATTGATTATCCCAGAAATCAGCTCTTTATTAGCGTTGAAGCACACTCCAGAAAGAGGCTTCATTTATCAGGGGGCAGGGGGGGTGTGTGTGGGGGGGGGACCACATGGGTTTTCGATGATCCTGTGACTCACCACGCCGGCCCCACTTGCCATTTTTCCATGGATGGTAGAACCGCCGGTAAATATTTGCGCACTTGGGTTTGCAACTGCGATGACTCGCGGCGACGGCGCGCGGCTGCGTCTCCAGAGACGGAGGCAAAACACGGAAGCAGCTTCAAGAGGCAACGCCGTTCATCCTCACACATGCTCTAAATACCCCCCCACCCCGTCCCTTCCTTCTCCGGTCCATGGGCCTCATGTACAAAGGGTGCGTACGCACAAAAACGTGGCGTACGTTCTTTTTCACGGCAAAGATCAAGAGAGAAATGACCTCTGCTCTGGTGCATCTGTTCGTTTTTGTGCATACAAAGCTTTTCTGGATTTGAGCGTACGCCATGTTTCTGTAGGAAATCCACGCAAGTCTTTGTGGTGGTTTCCACGAAGGTCACAGGGTTTGATGTCCGCTTTCTCTGAACCCTGAGCGATGTCGGGCTGTCCGCGCTGTCCGTCTCACTGTAACACACAAAGACGTGAAGAGTCCTGCGTGGTGCGGGTGTCCAACCAACGTCTCGACAGATCTGGGCGCTGGAGGTCCGCTCGGGTGCCAAGACCTGATGGAGCATTCCTGGAGGAATCCTCTGGCGTCGGGCGGCCTTCAAGACGCCCCCCCCCACCCCCGGAGTCCAGAGGCACCCCTCGTCTCCGAGAGCCCCGATAAAGACAAACACGCCGCGGCCATGGGTCAGGTGGGGGGGTGCTTGAACTGAGAAGTGACGGTGCACGCAGGGAATGGTACCCCCTCCCCCCCCCCCCCCCCCCCGACCCCCACACACAGGCCGGCAGACACACCGACACCGCCCCCGAGACCGAGCGGAGGGGACGGGGGGGCTCAGTAGGAATGTGGAACATGTGTCATCACTGGAGAGACCGGGGGCCAGAGTGCGGACAGGGCTTGAGGAATTCTCCTAAAACACAAGACACACATGTTCCTCTGGGGTGGAGGGGAGGCCGACGGCGGTTCGGTGACAATTGTCTCCGCTGTTGCATGTGAAACGTGCATTTTTAATTTGTGTTCATTCTGACAAACAGGAGTTCTGGATGACTTGGGGGGGGTGGGGTAAAGACTTCCTAGTGCACTTTGCGCTTCCGCATTTGACCGTGTGAACGCAGATGGGAGATCGTTCCGTCGGTCCGCCCACATGTGGTCACACTGACAGCGGTCAGTACCAGAGACAACACAGTACGACGTGCGTCTGGTGCGACATGTGGGGTGGGGTGGGGGGGTCACCGCCCGCCAAACCACAACCAGGCTGGCTGAGAAGCACCCGCTCCTCACCCACCGCTGTCCCACGTGGAAACCTTCCCACCGGGGGCTTCCACCTTTCTGCCGTCTAGCTGACTGCAGCAACTGGTGCCAGCGCCGGCCCACAGGGCAGGCTCAGAATGCGCTAATGCTAATGCTACACGGACACACTCTAAACCCCAAAGCCCTGCGTGGTTAAGTGACTCCGCTGTGCGGCTCAGCGTGAACGTCAGGGTCCAGAGTTCCCCCTGCGCTGAACTCTGAAGAAAGGGGGAACCAAATCCAGGGTTAAAACCATAACTGTGAGATCGATTATCCATCTGTTCCTGGTTTCATTATCATCTTCATTCTTTTTAAAAGAACAAATTGATTATTGCCGCGTTGCTGCAACAAGAGAGCCGGCCGTGGTAAAGGCAGGGCGACGTGTGAATGGTAGTCCTGGGGGAGGAATGTCGGTTGGCTGTGTCGTGTTGTAAGAGGCTGCTACAAACCCTCTGCAACTTGATCCATCCTTCACAGCTGGGGGGTCAGCCTTTTGTGGCTGATTGGCTCCTGAAGGGTAGGAAGACAGAATTGAAGTGGATTATATAGTTTTACACACACACACACACACTTTGCTTCTCTTACACACAAGGTATTCCTATCCGTCTACTGAGGAATAGTGGTACTGCCTTAATTCTCAAAATCTCATTCATTTCTCCCATCGCCATTATTCCTTTACAGGATTTGGCATCTGTAAACTCCACATGTATATGCATTTGTTATGTTAAAGCCTCAAAGGGCGTCACAGGCCACGCTTTATGGCACTCTCCCTCGTCTTGAGGACACATTACTCAGTTTGCGGTTCATCTGAAAAAGTTCAAGAGGGAGAACGGAACAATTCCAGACCCCTCTAGCCAAGTTCACTTCATAGGCTATTTGCCACAAAACATGCATAACTTTTCGGAGCCCCATAAAACAACTTTATAGGAACGTGAAGGTCGTTTTTGGTTTTGAGTATGAATTATTGATTGTGAAAGTAAAGAAGTGTGTATGTGAGAGAGAGAGAGAGAGAGAGAGAGAGAGAGAGAGAGAGAGAGAGAGATCAGCTTCTCATTTACAACACAGCTGTAGATATGTTGTAGTTGTGTTGAAGCCCCACCTACCGGCGACACGGTACATTACACCAATTGCATGTGTGAACCAGAAGAGCGTAGCTAAATGTATTAATTCTGATGTACTCCACGCAGTGGTTTCTACATGCGTGCGAATCAACGCTCTTTTGCATTGCATTCTGTCAGTTCTAAAGAGGGTCAATAGGACCTGAGCTGTGGGCCAATCAACCAGTTGATCCACACTCATCCCTGTCCTACTGTCCCGTTATAACACTGCATAACTAGTCCTTATATCAGTTCATTACGTTCCTTTTTCAATTGCAATGGTGTATACTTATTGTCACACGTGTGTTACAAAGCACCATTTCATACCCAGGCGTGTTGGTTTCAATTCGGGTAATGCACTCTTGGAACCGGATTTCGTGGGTGATAAAAAAGGCTCTTCCGAATAAAATGAACATAAAAAAAACGTTAAAATAAAATAAAATACTTTGTATGTTGTAGTAGTTTGTATACCCACTTTCTTTCGCTTTTGTTTAACACTCCTACTTTATTTTCCGTTCCCACCTAGTCCTCTCCTTTGCTTGCCACTTCCGTGTTTATGTCTGCTCTGTCACGAGCGTCACCCGAGTCCCTTTATATACGTCACTATCGGCACTTCTCGGCTGTCTCCGTCGAAAGCTACGCAGCATGTGAACAATCGTCGATAAACAGCCATTTGCTGTGATAGAGATTGTTTATGTCAGGTAAGCAAAGGTTTCTATTTTATAATTCATGATAATCCATTAAAATGTTGGTCAATGCCGTTTGAACAGCACAATTTTAGACACCAAAGGGTCTATTGCAATATTATATTTCCAAAACTGTTCTCATAAATGTTATTATTAGTTCCTGTTTACCGATGGCAAAAATAAAATCTGAACTAAAAACGATCAATTTCAACAAATGGAATTCAAAATACTGGCAGGCCCACTGTGTTGACAGCCGCTGGGCACCCGCGGGTCCCAGGTATGGAACTTGTCCCAAACTGCGGTGAGCTCAGCTGCCTTCGTATACGGGTTCAGGTCCAGGGATCACACTAAGATTAAAGTGAGATCCATAATATGTGAATTCTGACATTGACTGCTCAGAGTTTCCACAACGCAAATGTAATCAAGTAAACCACTAATCACTGCCACTATGTACATTCCCTAAATATGATTAAAAAGTATTAGGGTATTTAGATTTTTTTTTTATCAGAAGCTGTCGCTTGACAGGTAACTGTTAACCTTTATTTCTGATTCAATTACCTACTGCAGTTCAGAAAGTGTACGACCTGAGGACAGACAAAGAATAGAAGTCATTCGTCTTGTCATCTTAGCATTGTCATACTAATGTCGCCTATCAGGTTTCTGCCAAGCAGACACCATATCTGCTTGGTACTGTTGTTGTAAGGTAATAATAATAATAATAATAATAATAATAATAATAATAATAATAATAATAATGGTTCACACTGAAAATCTGAACAGACAAGAGGCCTGCTCATTTATTCAGGGTAGTAATTAAGTCAAAATGTAATTAAGAGTAAAAATACATGTCCCCATTGTGTGGATTAATAACGCAATTATTCTAGTATGTCTTCATATAGGATATGTAATATGTGTGTGTCAAACTATCGTTACCCAACCTTCTTCAAATGGGACTAGTATTGATACAGTGATGGTATTTCAGTAGTCGCCATGGTTACAACGGGTGGTCCTGTACACAAAGTTTGTGCTGAAAGACGTCCTGCCTGTGGTCTCGCGAGAACGTAGACATTGGCTGATTGTGCATGTGTTTGCAGCCTCTTATGATTGAGACTATTTACAAAGCAACAACCCATTTGTAAGGATCCCGTGTTCCTTCCACAGGACTAGATCCAATGCAGGGGTCCGTCAGCGACCCGACCCGGGCGGTTGACTAAACAGAGTGGCATCCGGGCTAAAGATATCCCTGTGACAGAGTGCTGGTCTGGGGTGTTTAGCAGCTAGCTAGCAGCTAGCTAGCTTGCGAGCCAGTCAGACAGGGGGCTTGCTAGCTGGATCAGCGGGATGGAGTGGACGGGTCACGGAGGAGGTGGGAGAATAACTCCAGATGGGCAGCATGGCAACGGCGACACTGCCTCTTCTCCAAGGAGCTCCAATGTCCCTTCTCCTCTCCGACAGGTAAAGGAGAGATAGTCTAGTTTTATTTAGCTGTTAAGTACTTGGACTTGATGGCGAATGTATGAACGCCGACTAGTGCTAAGCCTGTTCCCGAGGATGTGCTACTGCCAGGCATGCTGCTCCTGTGTTTCTGTGTGTCCCGGTGTTGTGTCAGTATGTTGTGTGATTAACTACTTCGTTATGACGCTTAATCAAAAATGACAGGTAGCGTCGCAGTTCATATTCAACTAGATAATTATACTGCACAAAACGGTCTTAAACTGCATTGAACTAAGTTCACTAAGCACTGAATGCTTCAATTTCAATTTCTTCCACAGACAACATAACTTCTATCACGTTATGACGACGATCTGTAAAGCATATCGTTGTAAAGCATGACAACAATACTGTTTTTGAAACGTCATCCAGTGATTCGGCTTGTTTTGTGTGCCACTGAATCAGAAGCAATAGCCATTAGTCCAATGCACCATTAAGTATGCCCTGTTGACATTACCAGCCAATGAATGCATTGGGTCATGTTAGTGGGATGGTACCGGCAACGCATTTAAATATGGGATCGTGGGATTAGTTTGTTTATTTTTAGTTCTCACCACACCCTGCGCAAAATACATGGTGTTGTGAGGAAGGCCAGAAAACTCCACTCTAATGACCCCTATCTATACTAGATTAAATTGCACCGGCAAAATCCTATGGTACGACTAAAAGCTAGAGTATGGTGGTTACGTGTCTAGTTCTCTTCAGCAAAGGGAACATGACACAGCCAAACTGAATTTGAGGTTTTGTAATCAATTATACTGACACATAGTGGGAGGTTCGCAGACTGCTGGGGCTAACAAGTCGCTTGCTGACTCTTCAGTTCTCCGCCGTTTACTTGGCTTTTTTTCGTCCGCTCGGCCGTCGCTGCAGGCGCCCGGCCCGTTCAGCGACAGCGCCCTGATGACCTCCCTGTGCCAGAGCCAGCAACGCTGCGTGAAGGCGTCCATCGCATCCGGCTGGAGTCTCGCCGAGGCCCAGCACCAGCTCTGCTCCCTGGGGCTGCACGGCTCCGAGTCCCTGGAGCAGGAGCGGGCGCGCACCAGGGCCGGCCCCTCGGAGCTCACGCACACCGAGGAGGAGTGGCGGAGGAAGGAGAGCATGCTGGGAGGCGGCGCCGCCGCACGCGACACCAGCAACAGCCCCGTGCTCGGCGCCGTCGCCAGCTGGGATGTGTTCGATAAGGTGAGTGGCTCAGCGCTTTGGGGGGGGGGGGGGTCACTTTGATGTCCGTTGACCTTGGATACTGTCGTCATGGACGCAGGCCCATGGTGATATATTGCAGGGTTGCTTATTGAAACAATTTCACGGTTTTACACCGACACGGCCGCATGAACGAGTGAGTGGCTAAGGTTCTGGGTTTGATCCTGAACATCTGGAACCTACCAAGATGCATGCATGACCACTTCCTGCTCCTGAGTTATATATTTCTTGTGTCCTTTCTATTCCAGAGCATAATCAACATCTCACAGAGTTCCTCAGACTGCGACCAGGACAGAAGTAAAAACTTCATCGAGAAGCACGAAAACGAACTCCGACATTTCGGTGAGACCAGCGAGGAGAACGATACCCCTTTTTTACATTTATTTTAAAGTGTACTGCCGCGTGGCAACCAACAAGCAGCATAAAGATCCAAGCGGGCGACGGTCAGCCTAATGGCATGCGTTAGCTTGCCACGCTAATGCTAATTCTACGCCCCCCTGTCCTTCCCGCGCGGCGCCCACAGGCATGTTGCGGCGCTGGGACGACAGCCAGCGGCTCCTGGCGGAGCAGCCGCTGCTCATCTGCGAGGAGACGGCCAATTACCTGCTCCTCTGGTGCTTCCGGCTGCAGCAGGAAGGGGTGAGGGCTCGAACCTGGGACCCCGGTCGTTAAATTCCGCCCATTCTAACGGGTGGAGTCTATTTTACCTTACTGGCTACAAAGCCAAGCTGCGCTGACCGATTACTGTCCGCTCAGGGTGGGGGGTGTGGGGGGGGAATCAGACCACGCCCCTATAATCTTATCAGCTGACTTTGAGGTGAATATGAACATGTTTTCAAATTTCCTGAGTAGATGCGTATAGATGGGGCTCGACCAAACATCCATCTTGGAAATGTTTTGAATGGGTTAAATCAGTTCCTCTATCGATGCCTGAACACGTAAATGCAGCTTGAGTTCTGCATAGGATATATTAGTTTGCCAAGGAGGTTAAGATTTTAAAATGCGTTTTTTGTGATACATTATGAATGTGTTGAATGTCTGGTAGACCCTAAATCTGTGGCGTTAGCTTGAGAAACTTGGCTCCTATGTGAGTCATCCCCCGATATTCCTCTGCATGTTCCTGAGTGCTGTGGGGTTTGTGGCCTGCAGAAGGAGGCCCTGATGGAGCAGGTGGCCCACCAGACGGTCGTCATGCAGTTCATCCTGGAGATGGCCTCCAACTCCCAGCAGGACCCCAGAGGCTGCTTCAGACAGTTCTTCCAGAAAGCCAAAGTAAGCTAGCTTAGGTTCGATTTTTTTATGTCAACTTTACATCAAACAGAGTGGCATTAAAGGGGAACTCCGGTGTAAAATGGCTTTGGGATATGTTTGGCAAAAGCGATTTCTTTTTGACAACAGTCGATCCCCCCATGACACAAACGTATTAGCATTTTGGTAGAATCTGATTAAAACATCCAACTTAGCTTCGCGTCGTATATGATGTATTTTGCTCTATATCAAACGTTCAAACTCGTTATCATACTAAACATATCCCAGATCCATTTTGCACCAGAGTTTCCCAGGTTTGGCGCTCTTAACAAAAAAATATTTTTGTACACTTTGTTTTCTCTACGGAGCTACTTCAACATAACTTTCTCATTTGTTATCAGACACACAAACAAAACCAATATAGCTTCAGAATAGCTTGTCAGGCGGACCCAGCCACCCTCTGGTTAACCCTGGGTCATGCTGGTCAGCATCCACCAGGTTATTAGGACTGCTACTCACAATCTGTCTCCTCCTCCCTCCCATGTCGACGCAGGCGGGGCAGGAGGGCTACCTCGACGTCTTCCAGGCCGAGCTGGAAGCCTTCAAGCGTCGGGTGCGGGAGTACGCAGTCAGATCCAAAGGCCCAGAGACGCCCAGAGATGGTGGGCACCACGGTGTGGCCGCACAAAGCCGCCTGGACCCGACAGAAGTCCTGGAGTCCCTGCCTCCGGTACGTACGCAATCATGGGCCGACCGCACGGCAGGCTCCTTTCTGTCAAAGCCTGTCTCTCTTTTAATGTCTGTCTCTCCTTTGCGGTCTCTCTTTTGCTGGCTGGATGTCTCTTTTACTGACTGCCTGTCTCTATTCTCGTGTCTCTCGTTACTATCTGTGTGTACTGTGTCTCTTTTACTGTCCGACTGTCTGTCAGTCTTTTAGTGTCTGTCTCTTTTACTGTCTGACTGTCTGTCAGTCTTTTACCGTCTGTCTCTTTTACTGTCTGACTGTCTCTATTCTTGTGTTTCTTGTTTACTGTCTGTATACTGTGTCTCTTTTACCGTCTGACTGTCTCCCTTCTACGGTCTGTCTCTACCTGATGTGTAACCGAGAACCTCTGGGATTTCAGTTTTCTTGAAAAGGCTCAGAATATTGAGATGTTCT
>JAOTIX010000105.1:5393859-5409550 GCA_027123715.1 Gaidropsarus macrophthalmus | reverse complement strand
ATGAAATACTAAAATGCCGATTGAAATGTTACTCAAAACACACCACTATTGGTGTCCAACGACACGCATTCAGCAGCGACCTAAACGTAACATAAGCTAAAAACAAACAGCTACCGACTCGTGCTGAAATGACGCGTACGCTACGTCGATTGTCCTATGCGGAAGTGTACGGAAGCCTTAAAGGAACAAACCATATTGTGTTCAAGTTTCCTAATGTGAAGTGATGTACTGTATTAGTTTCGTTACATCATCAATATTTCCAGCATTTGTTTGGAGTTTAAATATCGTCGTGTCAGACTTGATATTTTAATATATTATACTATACTTTACCTATGACCTATAGCAGTAATTGAGACAAACACTGAAGCACCAAAAAGTCAAAAAAATAAAATAAAAATAAAAAGTCGACATATACGAATGATTTTATTAGCATTTCATAACAAATTAACATAATCACGCATGAGAGAGCCACTTTCATCAGCATTGGATATTTGTTCAATACAAGTCTCAAATTTTAACCAGCTTGTGTGTGCGTGTGCGTGTTCCGAACTAATGTTAGTATAATTCAGACAAGTTTACCACTTCTAGATATGTCATTTTAAAAAATGCACACATTAAAGATCTACAAAATATTGAAAATCATAAATACATGTAATAATGACCGCTTTGTTTATGTCAATGTGTCAGTCCAATATTTTGGTATGTATAGCATTTTTTTGTCATTTTTTCAGCATGAGAAGATAGGTGTTTGCGGTAAGTGGTGGAGGCATGCACACAAACACACATGCACACACACACACAAACAAACTTCAGTTTTCTGTTTGTCCCACACGAAATGTCAGTCTTTTCTGGCGCCGCCACTTTGCCCTTCGGTTTTTAAACCATACCTGTTGGGGGAAACAGAGTCATTGTGATGCTGAGATCCGTTTGTGTAATACTGTCACATACCATCTCATTCAGTATTTAAATGATGCCATCATCATTTACTTGGATCACATCACTCCAAATTCCAATTTTTGGAGTAAGATCAGACAGTACTCAACGGCCACGTTGGCAAACGGAAGCCAAGAAGCTAGTGTGGATACAGCAAACCCCACACACCTCCACCCGCTCCTCTCGCAGGAGCGCGCGCTGGGCCAGCCTCTCCCTGGTGTGGACGTCCGGGTACTGGTTCTGCAGGAACAGCTGCTCCAGAGCCTCCAGTTGGTCCTCTGTGAAGATGGTGCGGTGCCGTCTGGTTCGTCTCTGGCCGTGCGCTAGCGCCATCTCTTCTCTGTTGGAGTCCGGCAGGGAGCCGGCAGACCAGCGGTACTGACACGCTGTCAGCAGCAAGAGGGGTTCAGGAGAAGCTCATTACAGGCACTATGGTACACAACATCTCAAAACGCGTCAATCTGTTGACTTTGCAAGAGACCTAGACCTAGACCTAAACTCCAGACTGTTTGGTCCCGAGAACCCCAGGTTCGGTTCTCAGGACCAGAGGGAGAACAAATGTGGGTGGGGAGGGTGACTGAACAGTGCTTTCCTCTCAATATCCACGGCTGAAGTGCCCTTGAGCAAGACACCAACAAAACCCCCAACTGCTCCCCGGGCACGGCACCGCTGCTGCCCACTGCTCCCTGCACAGTGTGTGTGTGTGTGTGTGTAGTGCAGGTGATGGGTCAAATGCGGAGAACCAATTTCACTGTACCTTGTGTGTGTGACAATAAAAGCACATAACTTAACAACTTAACTTAACTTAACTTAACAGTTAAGTGTACTAAATGGTTAGGGAAACAGTAGAAGCCATCGAAAGAACATGGACCCAAGACTTCCTCGAATTACTTACTCTCATGGATGAAGTCCGAGTGGAAAACCTCCCCACAGTGGAAACAGCAGCAGCAGCTCAGGCAGCAGGTGTGATGGACCGTCTCCGAGGCTCTCCCTGCTGCGCTGCCCTCGGCCTTCGCCTTCAGGCCGGCGTCCGCCGAGTCGTATCCATTCGTCTCCTCCTTACTGCGATCGGGAAACTTGCTCAGTATATTTTCTATTGTGAATGGGAACTTCTGACGTGCCATGCTAAATAATCCTTTCATCTCACAGACAATAAAGAAGAATAAAATGTCCCAATGTGGTGTGTCAAAAGCCAAAAGAGGATGATGTGATTTTGAACACGGCACTTGTGTTTTGGCGATGTCTAAAGCTCAGCTTCTCTGGTCCTTCTCCACGCTGGTCAAGAGCGTGTCTGTCCCTTATAGTGAAACGTGGGGGGCTGGGGGGCTGGTGGGGGAGACCATAATCCTCCCCATGGACAGGACAAATAGAATGTTTGAAACCTAATTCCTGGCTAATCTGGGCAGTTTTGTGAAGAGGTTAGGGAGGACGGCAGATTCAACTAATCTTTCTCCTTTCCTTTCACCAAAAGAAATCAGATTTCACTGCATAAAATGAGAAGTGGAGAGGTTTTTAGATCCGTATTGTTGTGGGTGGGTTTAGAGGAAAGGGGATTGCCTGGTATTAGAAACCAGCAAGGTTTAAAGATGAATGCTTGGCGAGCCAAATAATTGTATCTTCTGAATTAGAGGATTAGTGATTCAATGAATTTCCTAATTTCACTCCCCTAGACAGCTTTATCATGTGTAAATTAAAACAAGATCCAACAAATCCAGTCCACTTGATGATCGTAGGGCATGATAAAAAAAATCTACCTGACCTTTGTTGGTTTTTGTCTCAAAGAAACCTCAGTTTGTGTTGTACCACACAAACATCTGTTCAATGCGTCATCATTCAGGTGAGATGATAAACAAACGGGAATAGCATTGAACTCAAATGTGTGGTCTTTGAGATCGGTCTTGTCCATGTCTTATCTGCGGCCTGCATTCCGCTGGACATGACGCAGGGCCGAGACGCGGCTCATACAGGTTA
This sequence comes from Gaidropsarus macrophthalmus, assembly GCA_027123715.1. Lineage (NCBI taxonomy): Eukaryota > Metazoa > Chordata > Actinopteri > Gadiformes > Gaidropsaridae > Gaidropsarus > Gaidropsarus macrophthalmus. The sequence continues at coordinate 5,406,646 of JAOTIX010000105.1, read as the reverse complement.
CATCCAGCCAATCCTGTGATTTCATACAACACGATAGACCTTTCTTCTTCTTCTTCTGGAGTATTAATGGATTTTCACAATCTGTCTTAAGCTCCTCTTATAAGGGCTTTTGAGAAACAGATAACAATAAACACCATCATCCGATCCTTCTGTGTTGGATTTAATAGCGAGCAGATTGTTGTTGTATAGTTTGCTGAGAATTTGAGATCACTATCTGTGGTTTATTGTGATTCTCAATAGAGCGAATTGTAGCACATCCACTTCAGGTCAAATGGGTCCAGAATTCATTACAGGAGGATTAGTATGATAAAAGACTTGTTTTGTTGTTGTCAGTGCATTAGTTGGCACACACAATACATCCTTGAGACCCACATCAGGGCAATCAAAAGTGTGGGATGTTAAAATATGTACTTAAAAAAAACCCAGACATTTTGGGGCTGGAGGGATGTCTGTGTGGATGTCTGATGGCGTGTATGATACTTGTTCTGGCTTTTTCTGTCATAATGTGAACACGGACAGACTAATAAAGCCTTCTGGTGAAGCGTGGAGACAATAACAAAGACTCATTTCTATCTACTAGTCTGTGGTGTTGACATTTCAATGTGACCATCATTCGATCTGTTTGGGAACGTAAAAACGAAAGGTTTGTGTAACCATGTAAACGAGAGCACATCATTTAGCTAGGGCCAAAGTATGTTCCAAAGAAAGCATGCAATTCACGAAAATGTTGGGGAAAGCAACAGGACGTGAATGAAACTGGCCGTGTTTATGAATCGCGACCCCATGTTGCGCTCCCGGCACGACTCCAACGCGAACGACCGCGAGCGGCAGCTTGCGCTCGCGATAACGTGCAGAGGAGCGGAAACGGGGCGGAAAAGGCGGGAGAAGATTACCGCTTCCGCGACCGCGCAGCAGCACGGCAGAGCCAGAACAACACGGCAGCGGACGGCAGCACGGCAAAATGGACGATAAGTTGATAATGTCTGTATTTAATTTCCCCGAGCTCTACAACGTCACTTTACCAAATTACCGCAACACAGAAACTCGCACGGATGCCTGGAGAAACATCAGCACCTTAATGGGTGTCCCATGTGAGTGTTTAAGTGTCTCTTAAGTTACTATTAGTTGTTTTTTTGCCTAGCCAAATTGTAGAGTGCAGTGAGATAATGTCATACACTTACAATTCAGGCGCTTAAGTTGACGCGTTGCTTCTGTTTGAAGGCTTTGATGTTCACGTAGCCCGGCGGTAGTCCGATCCGCGCGAGCAGCACAGCGGTCGATAGGAGACGCGCGCGCCGTGCTAGCGGTAGCAGGGCGGCTCGAGGCTGTAGGCCGCGCGCCTCCAACACGGAGATTCCGGTTCTACCGCGCAGCGGTCCGCGTGGAGAGTAGCACGCCGCTCTGCTCTTCCACTTGTGGTCTATTAAAAACCAGACCTATACCAACCTATTTTATTACATATATTCGGACGTGATCCGTCCAGGAACAATACTTAGTATTTTAGATTGTCAAAGTAACTCAATGGTGTTACTTTTGGTTAGTTTTTGATGAAACTGGAGACCCCACATGTCCACAACAAGGCGCTTAAGTATCACGTTGCCCAGGAGATAGGATGGATGCTAGGGGAACACACTTCATATTCTGACTCCAAGGAAAGACAAATCCTGATTACAATTAGAGACATATGTCGTGATTGTTAAAAAAAATATCTGGATTGGGATAAACCTGTATTACAAATTCTAGGACTGTATCATTGTATCCAGAGTACCAGAGTAGTACATTTGTGTTGTTTAAAACCACTAAAGGTTTCCATTCAAAGTCCTAAATCTATGTCGGAAAGTTTGTCTGTGGCAATAACAGCATTTTGCTTCTCTGGCCTCCCCCTCCAGCTGAAGAATGCAAAAGACGGTGGAAGAATATGAGAGACCGTTACTTAAAAGAGGTTCGGACAGAGCTCAAAAGCAAGCAGCGAGGGGTACTGGTTCCCAGTCGATGGAAGTACAGAGAGCGACTCAACTTCCTGGCGCCCTTTACCGGCACAAGGAATGGCATGGCGGAGACCTTCATCAGCAGCAACAATGGCGAAGACCACCCCTCTCCTGACCTGGACACTCTGACCGCGGACGTTCTGCCCTCCCACGGGTCAACCAGGAGACCGCGGCCCATCGCGAAGGCCCCCACGACTCAGCCGGAGTCCCAGTCCCAGGCGGCGTTTGGGCCTCAGTCCTCCTCATCAGAGGCGCAGACCAACCAGTGGGGGATGCTGGGCAGTGCTGGGAAGAAAAGAAAGGACTTGGCGAGACAGACATGTTCCACTGCAGACGGCGTATCACCGCATAAAAGGCCAGAGTCCGAGAATTCGTTTAGCAGCCTGACACAGGACGAGGACGAGCTCTTTCTGCTCAGCTTTGTGCCCACCTTGAAGCGCCTTGCACCGCAAAAAAGATGCGAGACTAAAATTAAAATACAGCAGATCCTTTATGAGGCCGAATTCAGCCTGCCAGAGCATTCAGCCTCCCAGGAGAGAATCTAACAAGACGTGACATAAGAGTAGTTGGGTGTGATTTTTGTTTAATATTATTTCAGAGAATGTGTTTATTTGGTCCTCTTTTGGTTGTTGATTCAGTAAGATGATAATTAGCAATCCTAACGCATCATCTAATATTAAACATGGCACAATTTGGGGATTATTACTTTCTGGACTGAGGTCGAAGACATGTATCTGTATTCACAGCACATTGCTCGTCAAAGAATGATTGTTTGTCAAGCAACTTGTTACAATGTTCAACTTTATTTCTTTCTTTATACCTAAGTGACTGTTAAAGCGACATTACACCGAACACTGTTACACAATTAGTGTTCACCCTTCATACATTTTTGGTTTTAATAAAATAATTAGTGACTGATTTAGAATTAAATGCAAATGATTTACTCTTGGAAATTTCGGGGGGGAAAACACAAATAAGACAATATTTACATTCTGCTTACAAAGCGTTCTCCATTTTTAAAAAATAAAAATAAAAATAAATAAAAATCCAAATAAGCATATTGCTATGTTCAAATGTGTTTGAGGCATATGTGAATGGCTCAGATATCCTTTATTTCTCTCATCTTTAATTACAGTAAATACAAAAAGTTAAACATTTATATATTTCACAATGTCAGAGGTTAGGTGCTATGAGATAATAAATCTCTGACATACCTCGATTATGTAGCAACATGCATGTTATGTTCTTTAAAGCTTTCATATCTTAAAATTCAAACGTACCACAGCTAAATCACTGAAGATATTTGGGTACATCATTGATTGGCTGCTGTGCTCTGAATATTGTAGTAGTCTTCAGTAAGAATAACAAAATACATACGGAAATACCAAAGAGTTTTTATTTCCATTTTATGTTCTGACCTAGTTATCAGCCACTGCTATACAGTTGTGTTTTACTCAAGTAAACCTAAACGGAAGGTACAGATATCCCCAGGGTTACAGTCTGGTGGTTCCCCTCCCAGAAGAATAGATACTGATTTCAAGATTTCAACTGCCTTCAAGTTGGAAGGTAGCGTGTGATTATGTTGAACCCTTAGGTTTTGAGGTTTCCTAAAGCAATATCTGCTGTATCATTATATATACGCTCAACAGAGAACCCATTAGTGCAAATTAAATGTTTGTTTTACAATAAAATTAATTTACAGAATTAGCATGTTCTCAATCTGTCCTGTGTCATTTTATTACATCAAATTTGTTGATAAATTGCTTCTACAGTTCATTGAAATGCACAAGTCAAAGTCCAAGTCAGTTGGGCTGAGGCACGTTGAGACAACTAAATACAATTCTAAACCATAAGCAGCCAAATAATCGACAGTTTCAGGTAGTGGTTCGGCAACAAGTCACATAGTGCATCCTTTTCAAAGCAAAGCACTCAATACCATGAACCCATTCAGAGATTGTAACCGACACGATGGATGCCTGGTACGTTTTCTTCCTTCCAGGGAAACTTGTTTTGTTTGGGCTGTTTGTCCAACACAAGGCTGTGTATTTGCTGTGCAGTCCGTTAGGCAATGAGGAGCCAAAACATTATCACCAGTGCCACAAACAGGAAGAGTCTCGAGAGAAACTGCTCATCCATGTGTTGTGGCGTTCCAGGGGCTGCTGTAAGGTGGGTCACATGTTTCCACGGTTACTTGGCGTCGTAAGCACAGTTTGAAATGTGACATTTAACTCACTTTTGATTGTTCAGCATAAAGATTTTGGGGAATAGATTTGTGAATTTCCATTTATAAAAAATACATTGGAATTGTTGTGAAAAACTTAACTACCTGGGGGTGGTCTGCCATCATTGATGTTAAATGCCGTAGCAAAAATACCAAACGGGAAGGCGCCAATTCCAAAGGACATCTGAAATCCTCCATCTCCGAATCCAAAACCTTGGAAACCCTTCAAAAGAATGTTGCAACATTAAGTCATCATCCCATGTTTCCATCAACATGTTCACGTACATAATTGTCACGGTTAACAAGCTGAGATGTGATGCAATAGCCAACGCTATTTGCTCGTACTCTGTGGGCCAGCAGTCAGCACCTCGGTAGGATCTAATGGGTCCCCATGGGAAAGACTTGATGATGGTGCTAATGAATTGGACGTCACTTTACGCAGCAGCAAGCGCATCATCCAACGCAGCCAAAACATTTCATCATTGACAAAAGTTAACGAACTCTGCAAACTGCAGGGTTAAGACGGTTCAAATATATCTGCAATAAGCCAGGAGAGGTTCTGGGTTATGAATATAGCAGCTAGAGGGCTTTGGCATATGTTCCACATTCCGCATAAGCATAACCTGTGGAAGTGGATTGGTAGTGCAGGCCATCACCCGGTTTACTTCATACTTCAATTGAGGGTACGAGTGGGCCTGGCCTTCCTTGATCCTAGCTCCACACCAGTCGGTGGCAGTAATGCACCAAAAATGTTGGATGCCAAATGCCATAAAATCAAAGAGAGGAACTGCATTTTTCCATCTCCAGAGACGCGAGTCCTCCCTAGGAGTTCTTAATGTTGTTTTATGGGGGAATTTTAAAGAGGTTGTGTAATACAGTCCGATTGATCTCACACTCTTGGTTTATACTTCATCGTAGGGAACTTACTCCTCGGTTTTCTGGCTCTGGCCTCTGTCCCTGTGGTCGCGGAGGAGTTCGTTCCCTGCAACAGATCAGCATTTTGGTGAGGGGCGGCCCATAGGAACAGTACATCAACACACAGGATGACGATGTAGCCTATTTCTTACTTATGTTTGCAATACAATACAGAAGGTCAACAGCAATTAGAGCAAGACATGTAAAACATTTAACAATGTGAACTCTACACACCTTGGGTCCTGCTGAGCAGTGCTTCCTCGGCCATATAAGGGGATTACTTTGTCTCTGCTGATGCCAGCTTTGCACACTGGACACACTTGTCTGTTTGGCCTGGTCTCTAACCACTATACATATAGAGTGAAAATAATGAGGTGACATTGTTAGGACAGTTTTCTTCTAGGTACGTACATTTAACGGTGTATAATACCACCAACACATTACCTGATGCAAGCAGGGCCAACTGTTGAAGGGATGAGAAGGATGGAGAAAAGAGAAAAACAAAAATGAAACGCCAAACGTTCGCAAGCATTCGGAAAATGTCGCCATTCAGCAACTAATCTTTGTTGAGAACAAAACTTGTTAGACTGACTATTGTCGGTTTTGAAAAGTGTCAAAGGTCGCATTCTGATATTAGTTTTTTGATAGTTGGCAGAATGAACGTAAACTGACACAACATACACAGGTATTTAGAGTATAGCATGGGTATTGTTCTTAAAGGGGCGTAGGCCTTCTAATACCGTTCACATCACTGAAAGGCATTGATGACAATAATAGAGATGACAATGTTAGAGAAGCCTACCAGAAAAGATGTCCACACAGGCTGATCACTGCATCTTTAGACGTGTCCAGGCAAATATTGCACTCGAACGTACTGTCTTGGCTTCCACTGTCATTCCCCACGTTGGCCCCGCTCGAACTCGGATTCGGTGCTTCGGGGGAAGCGGAGCTTGGAGGCGGAGGGGCAGCACTCGCCATGAGAGCCTAGGTCCAGTTATACACGTACGTCGGGATGTTGCGATCTGATCTAGACCATTAAAACATGTCGATCCGACTGGTGACCGATACTGGGACGAGTGGCTTGACAGAAACGCATACGTTAAAGGAATGGTGTTCCCCACACGAGCCCAACGTACGTGAAGTAACACGAACTTCGCTTGATACAAAATAAACCAAATATTGGTTGTTGCTAGCGTGCTAACTGAAGCTAAAGTGAGCAATCCGATGTGTTAAAATTGCCGTTTGGCTGATAAAAAGAAAGCGTATGTCGTTAAAATCCAAGCGTCCGTAGAAAGAGAAGCGTCACCTCAAACATAACCACTCACTAATGTTAAGGACATAAAGTTAAATTCTTGCGACAGATTGCATCACAGTTCCGCTGCATCGCCACGGAGATAGCAGTGCTGCGTTCAAGTTACAGCGGACATTACCAGTTTGACTAGTATCAGATACTTTGCTAGTATCGCTCACAAATAATATCAGTTAGCTTTTCTCTATGTAAATATGGAAATATGATTTCGTTGTAGGTTTTTTTTTCTAGATGGCAATGTACTGGTATCGGCAAGCGATTTCGGGAATCCAATCGTGGTAAATATGAAGCCTGTAGCAATGAAACATGAAACATTACATTACATGACATTACATGACATTACATTCAAATGATGTAACCAAAAACATATACGTCTTAAATATAAACTTTGACAAAAATATGTTATCTTGTCTTCCAAAGAACACTGGAACTTTATACCGGTGCTTGATTTATTAGGTTTTTTTGGACTTGAATGCAACATGCCAGTCCATTAATGCGTATGTTGCTGTCGTCACTTAGCCGCTGAGCGCAGCATATCATCATGCCTCCACGGACTGTAATTAAGGGAACTTTAGTACTAGATGTGTAAAGATAGATTCTGGCAAAAGCAAAAACGTACTGTTTCATGTTGAGGTTTTCATTTGTGTGTCATTGTCAGTTAATGTGCGGAACACTTTTGAAGTGTGGACATTTAAGAGCCTACAGACTACGCTTTAATATTCCCATGTAGTACCCTCATAACCCTTAGTATCCATGTAGTACACTACAGAACCATTACTACTTATTTCCCCCGGTATAAACAAATTATCTATCTATCTACTAATAACCCGTAGTATCCATGTAGTACCCTAAGTACCCCTAGGGGTGCTCATAACCCAGGACCTTTACTAATAATTTCCCTCGGGATGAACAACATATCTATGTTCTGATAACCCTAAATATCCCATGTAGTAGTACCACATAGGGGTATGGGTATAGTATATTATGGGTATACCCCTTAAATCCCGTGTAGTACCCAAAAGTACCCATAGGGATTACTTATTATGACCTCCAATATAAGCCCCTCCCCTTTCTTTCCGGTGTCATTGACAGAGTCGCGAGTGGACGACGAGTTCATAACAACCAAAGAAGCCAAGCGAGGCAGTCGGAGCCACGCGTCGTTCCAGTGTTATCTAAGTGCGTCATTTACCTGAAGAACATGGCCGGGGTCCTGGCCATGAAGAAGTGCATCGCCCCAATAGCTTTGGTCAACAGGAGGCTTTCAGCCCCGGAGTTCAGAGCTCAGTGCGGCTACCACAAGAAGGTAAGCATGGCGTAGTTTGTATTCGCGGGACTAGTCGGATAGTACACTTAGCTGACATTGTATGTTATTATTCTGTAGCTAGTTGGCTTGTTTGCCCACATGAGTGACACAAGCTAGTTCCATGGAAATAACATAATAAAAATAATAACTCCCAACTTACACCATGAGAACAAGCATTTTCCACGGCAACGTTACCTAATATAGAAAACACTGATCCTCTCTCCCTGAGAGAAGGGCCACCGTATAATATTGATATATTGTTTATCTAATAAAGAGGAGTACGTATGATGACGTGTGTGTGGTCGATCATTAATGTATGGTTTAGTTAATGTAGGCTATGTTTGTAATGTTTAGTGCGTCCGGTGAAACTATCAAGTGGACAATAAATTGTTTCAATATCCACCAAAACATTTAGACTTGTTTGTAACGTTACACCTATTGACGTTTCATTAACATGGGTATCGAAGAAATCCCCCACGTTAACGTGAGATTGTAACATATCATGTAGTCATAAACGTGTGTCCTGAGAAATTAAGGGTTATACACTTAAAATATGTAATTTTTTTATACTTATACTAGGTGCAACTAATGTATAATATGTCAATGATAACAGTGGAGTTAAGGTAATGAATGGGCTTATATGTGTATAGTTCCATTCAAACAACCCACTATCCACTATGTAATCCTATTCTTACGTTACGACACATTGGACCCCCGATGACTTTGCAGAAAATTGGGGCGATACAGGGGACAGGATGTCTAGCGACAGCTTCTAGACAATGGATCGTTATCTTTGTTTATTCAATTTACTTTATGTAATGTGCTCACATGCCTCAGTTGATGATTGAATCTTTGTGCTGCGTCCACAAATAAGTATATTTGTCATCTTGAAACTAGTCTTGCCAGGTTTATTTTCCATGTTTAATAGCCCTATACTTTACCTACACCTTACCCTACCTACCTACATGTGTCCAGGTGGTGGACCATTATGAGAACCCAAGAAATGTTGGATCCTTGGACAAGACATCAAGGAATGTGGGGACCGGTTTGGTGGGCGCCCCAGCTTGTGGAGATGTAATGAAACTTCAGGTATGCTGCATGATTCCTATTGCCTTTTTAGTCGATAAGTCAGTGCATTAGTCTAATTTGTTATCTTGAACAAAGACATGATTTGAAAACCTGTACATTATGCTGGTGAAGTATTGGTTGGGTAACCCAGATCATTATGTGGCAGATTGAGGTGGACGAGCAGGGGAAGATTGTGGATGCCAAGTTCAAAACCTTTGGCTGTGGCTCTGCTATTGCATCAAGCTCCCTGGTCACAGAGTGGGTGAAGGGCAAGTCCGTAAGTAAATGTGTTTTGGTGTTGATTTTAAGTCATCCATCATTATCACTCATAACTTTCCATACATTTCGTTTTACACAATTGATTTGTAAGTTGATATAATATGTACATTTTGGATACTTATTTCATCAATGTTACTTTGTTGTAATTTACTGTAACTATACGGTGTTCAAATAATCTATCTATTTGTGCCTTTCTAACATTGGTCAGCTCGCTGATGCGTCAATGATAAAGAACACGGACATTGCCAAAGAGCTCAGTCTGCCCCCAGTCAAGCTGCACTGTTCTAGTAAGTACCCTGTCCCTCTCTTGCCATGTTGTCCACCTCTGGTATGCCTTATTCTACCATCTTATGCCGTTCGTCTACTCTTGTTATCCTCCTCAGTGCTGGCAGAGGACGCCATCAGGGCAGCCCTGGCTGACTACCGTCTCAAGCAGCAAACAAACCAGCAGGTGACAGCAGAGGCCACTAACTAAGCCGATTTCCCAACTTGGCCTGGATGCCCCTCCACCTCACACGGGGAAATATAGCAGTCCTGCCTCCTGTTTGCACTATTACACCACAATATAGGGTGCAGTAACCTTACAAACCGTACCAACGTTGAATTATTTAAGTTCTTTGTTGCATTCCTATATTCCCTAAACTTTAGCCTGTCACGTAAACGCACAATGTTAGCACCGATGGGGTTAATGGTTAAAAAGGCTTACCTTACTTTAAAATAATACGTTGGATGTCAAGAACAAGTAATACACCGGTAGGATTTGGAGATTTAGTTTTGCTGGACATCTTTGACGCAATGTTGAAGGTGTTAATCAAAGTTGGTCACACCTGCAATGTCCTATGAAACTTCTATGCCTGATTTGCAGTTACATTTTTCGATGTTCAATAAAATTTGACAAATATATATCTTGCCATTTTTATTATTTTCGAGAAAGATGTAAATCATATGTTGAAGTTTAAGATCAATGCGAAGACTTAATACAATATGATAAAGTCTTGATAATAGGATGACTCATTTGCATTGTGTAATAGGTCACTTTTACAAAAACAATGCATTAGGAGTTGCAGTTTTTCTTCCTCCTACCCACTGCATTGAGCAGGAGGAAGTGGTCCAGACATCATTACACAATATACTTGAAAAATCTTGCACAGTATAGTATACTTTTTCAGATTGAATTAATTACTTTGAGTCAAGGCATTCATTTGGTTAAGGATTCTGCAGTACCGTCCATTACACATGAATTATATATTCAAACAGTATTATCTATATTTTGGGTGTATACATAAGCCCCTTTCCTTTAAAATTATTTGCTGAATCGCTGTTCGCCCGATGCCAAAGTTGCTGAGTGGACATTAAATGTAGTACGAGCTGGGGCCCCGACTCGTCAGACAAATTCAACCGAGACGTTAAAAACTACAAAAGAGAAAGGTCTCCTATATTGGATATTGTATCCATAACCTGGTGGGTGAATTTCACACCAGTACAACCATTGCGACAGATTTAACTGAAGTCCCACGACATTTGCGTCTTTAGAGAGAACTGGTGAACCAATTGCAAAAAAATGGTTCTCAAATTACCACATGAACGACTGTTCACAGAACATTGTGAATTAACACTGGTGAATTTTGGTCATTACACACCGATCCTTGAGTGCTATATGCTGTGCGGCCGTCCTCACCCATCGCATACTCCATCCTCAGCATTATGGATTTCCTCAGAGTTTGTTTGAAATCCTTACCGATATACACGTACAAAAAGGGATTTATGACGCTATTTGCGGCAGCTAAAGTAACCCCCACAACCATTCCTGTTTGGACTACATTCAGAGAGTGAAAATGTATGTTTAACTCCAGAAAAGCAAAGATATGATAGGGAATCCAACAGACGAAAAAAGACAAGATGAGTGCGACCATGACCTTATAGGGTTTGGTGGATTTGAAAGTGAGTTGTCTCAGTTTTACACACAAGATGAAGCAGCAGCTTATAATGATCACAAAAGGAATGACAAACCCTCCGATGAATCGAGAGAGCACCACTGCCTTATGTACAGAGATGGATCCATAATGGACATAGCACTGTGTGACATTGCCGTGGACTCTCGTGTTCCTGTAGAGCATTGAAGGCATTGTCAGGGTAGCAGACAGGATCCAGGTGAGGACTAGCAGTCCGGAGGCCATCTTGATTGTGCTGTGGTTCTTGGACCAAACTGGAAAGGTCGCTATCACACAGCGATTGATGCTGATCAGAACCAGTACAAAGACGCTGCCGAACATGTTGATGAACAGCGCAGAGGAGACAAGCTTGCATAACACCGTTCCAAAGGGCCAATTCAAAGTCATCACATAGGCTATCTCCATCGGCATACACGCACAGAATAAGAAATCGGAAACTGCCAGGCTGAGGTAGAAGGTGGTATTGACCGTTCTTTTCATTTTCCAGCCAGAAATCCAAATGATCAAAGCATTTCCCACAAGGCCGACCAAAGAAATAATAATGGTGATTGTCAAATGGGTATATTTCCAAACCCATGTGTCTCCAAAAGTTCCTGTAGCACCTGAAAATGTTTCCTGAACAGTTCCATTGTCTGGAGTGTAATCTTCATAATCAACGTAGTCCTCCAGTCCGTCCATTGTGTCTTATTTGGGAACCAAGTCTTAAATGACGAACTCACTCAAAATACAGCATGAGAGGATTTTGCAAGGCCACATGCCCATGTGACTCAATTCCTGGATGATGCAGTTTCACTTCCAGGTGTCTTCTAATGTGGTTGCTGCTTTGCTGAGTGTTTTTTGAAAAGGATGTTACTCTATCAAATCAAAATATTAGTTAGTTAAGTTAGTTAGTTACTACAAAATGAAGGCAATAAAGTGACAATGTAAAATTAAGTAGATTTAAAGTTGAATTGAATTTGGAATAAAAACTACAGAATTATTTAACCAAATTAAAACAAACTAAATTAGAACATATTTGAAAAATGTATTGAAATGGGTTGAATTAATATGATATGATGCTCAAAAATTACTTATATAGCAAAAGAAAATGAAGTAAATCAAACACAATTTCTCAAGAATAAGCTATTTATATTGATGGGGTAAACTTATTAATATGTACTTAATATTTGGTAGAAATGTATTTGAATTTACTAATTGTTGAATACAAATGTAGTTCGTTTTACAATAATCTAAATAAAAATGTTTGGAATAAAAAAAAAACCTTAAACGTTTATGTGCGCACGAGAAAGTAACAGTCGCGGTAGATCGTAGATCTGGTTGGACAGCGGTCAAGTGAGCCGCACTTCGTTCATCGTGCACGACACACACAAATCTTCGTGCGACCATATTAGACACACAGCAGTAACCTGTCTGAACGCTGAAAAGCTTCAAAAACAATTTCATCGCAAGAGATTGGTGGATACTGGTTACAGATTGGGTGGAAGGCCCCGGCAAAGTTCTTCAAAACATAAGAGCTTTGACACCATCAACCACAATTCCAATGACTTCAGGGTCCTCTGACGCATTGTTCTTGATTCTGTAGATCTTCACGCTTTGTACAGCCAGGTCCTGTGCCACATTTGTCTGTCACACATATACACAGTATTCTTCGTGTGCATGTGACGTCACGCTTATCTTCTAAACCAGAAGTCTGCCATGTTGGATGATAACAACAACCAATATGGCGGCGATTCATGTGTGATCTGCTGCAAC